>CM053515.1:68862072-69051802 GCA_028627145.1 Eidolon dupreanum
GTTATATGCCTGGGGCGTGACTACTCACCATGACCTGCCCAGTTATGAATTTATGATCAGATTACTTTCCATAGAACGCTTTTTTCATCCACACCCCCAAACCAAGCTCACGGTCTAGCCCTGCCTTCCTCTTCTGCTTGCTTCTCTTACTTCTATTCCTGTTCCTTATATTCCAGCAAGAAAGCCCCTCCCACTCCAGGGACTCAGCTCATTCAAGTCCCTCTGACTGGAACAGAACACCTTCTGAACCTTGGGAGTGTGTGGCTAGCTCCTCCTTTTAAGATCCCACCTTTGCAGAGAAGAGATCCAGAATATACCATCATGAAGACGTTTTTTACCTGAACTTCCTTTATCTGCCTAAAAGCAGAGTCCCTTCACCCCCCCAAAAAAAGAATTAAATGTTCATAAATCCCCTCCATGAGAATTTGACAACTAGAGAAGATTGGCTCCTATTACCCAGAAAAATCACAAGGGTATAAGTCACCTAAACAGACATTTCACAAAACTATCACATCTCCCATTTATCTTTTCTAAAAGTCACTTGTTTTCTCTTAAATGCCTTTCTCCCCCTCTTCATCCTGTTAATATGTTATATAAATCCCAAATTCTAACAGCCTCTTCAAGCCACATTCTTCTGTGAACTCCTGCATACATTGTGAATAAAATTCTGTCTTTTCTCTTGCTAACTTTTTTATTATAGTTGATATATTAGTCTCAAGCATACAACATAGTGATTTAACATTTGTATACCTTATGAAGTGATCACCATGATAAGCCCAGGAACTATCTATAATTGTACAGTTATTATATTATCGACTATATTCTCTATCTTATACATTACATCCCCCCAAAATTATTTTATAACTGGAAGTTTGTGCCTCTTAATTCCCTTCACCTTTTCACCCATCTCTCCACCCAACTTCCTCTGGCAAGAATGTTTATTCTCCATGTCTATGAGTCTGTTTCTGCTTTGTTTTTCTTTTTTTTTTCTTTTTTTTTTTTTTTTTAGATTCCACATACAAGTGAAATTATATGGTATTTGTTTTTCTCTATCTGACTTATTTCACTTAGCATAATACTCTTAGGTTCCTCCATGTTGTCACATATGGCAAGACTTCATTTTTTATGACTGAGTACTATTCCATTATATATATATATTCATATATATTCATATATATATTATTCATATATATATATACACGTATACACACACACACACACACTACATTTTCTTTATCTATTCATCTACCAATGAATAGTTAGGTTGTTTCATAAATTGGTTAGTGTAAATAATGCTGCAATGAACATAAAGGTGCACATATTGAAACTGAGGATTCTGATTTAATAAATGATTTTGATTGAACATGTAGCCCCGGGACTCAATTAGCTCCTTCACAGCATGCCCTATAAGCCTCTCTCGGCCCTTTACATTATAACTCCCTAAGGCAGCAAGAAAGGATGGTCAGGCCCTGGCTAATAGTCACAAGGTATGGGCTCTATTAAGTTAAAGATAACATCATGGCCTAAGTTGTGTTTCAGTTCCTGAGCTCTAAAATAAAACAACCCCTTGTCCACATTCTCATGAAACCAGACTGAGGAACTCTGAAGCTGACCTCAAGACCTGAAATCATGATTTATTGCCATTACCTCACTCTTAAACAATCATCAAGACTGATGACCCCAAACCCCTTACTTGTGATAACTTATGACTTTTGCTTTATGAAGCCTCTTGTCTGCAAGCCATCTGGGAGCTGGGTATTTGGAGCATGAGCACATCAGTTCTCCAGACTGGTGTCGGTCCTAATAAACTAATTCTTTTCTCCATTGCAAACTCCTGCTCATACATTTTTTCAGCCTGTGCGTGGGGGCAGATGAACTCTTGTTCACTTGGTAACAATATCTTTTTGAATAACTGTTTTTTGTTTTCTTTGGACAAGTACACAAAAGTGGGATTGCTGTGTCATATGGTAGTTTTTTTTTTATTTTTTATTTTTCAATTATAGTTGACATACAACATTATATTAATTTCAGGTATACGGCCTAGTAGACATTTATATAACTTAGAAAGTGATCCTCTTTATAAGTCTAGTGCCCATCTGACACCATACATAGTTATTACAATAATATTGAGTATATTCCCTATGCTGTACTTTACAGCCCTATGACTACTTTATAACTGCTAATTTGTACTTCTTAATCCCTTCAGATTTTCACCCAGTTTCCCACACCACCTTTCATCTGGCAACCATCAGTTTGTTATCCGTATTTATGAGTTCGTTTCTGTTTTGCTTGTTCATTTATTTTGTTCTTTAGATTCCACCTATAAGTGAGATCATATAGTATTTGTCTTTGTCTGATTTATTTCGCTTAGCTTAATTCCCTCTAGATACATCCATGTGGTCACAAATGGCAAGACTTTATCCTTTTTTAATGGCTGTATATATGTACTACTTCTTCTTTATCCACTCATCTTTTTTATCCATTCATCTATCAATGGACACTTAGGTTGCATCCATATCTTGGCTATTATAAATAATGCTGCAATGAACATAGAGGTGCATATATCTTTTTGGATTAGTGTTTTGGATTCCTTTCGATAAATATCCAGAAGTAGAATTGCTGGGTCATATGGTAGTTCTATTTTTAATATTTTTTGAGGAATATCCATACTGTTTTCCATAGTGGCTGTATCAATTACAATCGTACCAATAGTGTACAAGGGTTTCCTTTTCTTCATACCATTACCAATACTTATTTGTTCTCTTTTTGATAACAGCCATTCTGACAGGTGTGAAGGGACATCTCATTGTGATTTTGACTTTTCCATATGATTAGATGTTGAGCATCTTTTCATGGTCTGCTGGCCATCTGTATGTCTTCTTTGGAGAAATGTCTATTTAGATACTCTGCCCATTTTTAAATAGGATTTTTTTTTCTGACTTGTATATTTCTTTATATATTTTAGATATTAACCCCTTATTGAATATATCATTTGCAAATATCTTCTCTCATTCAATGGGTTGCCTTTTTGATTGTTTGAGGGTTTCTTTTGCTGTGCAAAAGCTTTTTAGTTTGATGTAGTCCCATTTGTTTATTTTTGCATTTGTTGTCTTGTCCCAAGGAGACATATCCAAAGTAATATTGCTAAGACCAATGTCAAAGAGTTTACTGCTTATATTTTCTTCTAGTTTTATGGTTTTAGGTCTCAAAATCCATAAGTCTTTAATCCATTTTGGGTTTATTTCTGTATAGGATATAAGAAAGTGGTCCAGTTTTATTTTCTGGTATATATCTGTTCAGTTTTCCTAATTTCACCTATTGAAGAGACTATATTTCCCCCATTGTATATTCTTGTCTCTTTTTTCATACATTAGTTGACCACGTATGCATGGATTTATTTCTGGGCTCTCTAATCTGTTCCACTTATCTTTGTGTCTGCTTTTGTGCCAGTACCATAATGTTTTGATCACTATAACTTTGTAGTATCGTTTGAAATCGGGGGCCTGATATCTCCAACTATGCTCTTCTTTCTCAGGATTGCTTTGGCTATTCAGGACCTTTTGTGGTTCCATATAAAGTTTAGGCTTATTCTAGTTCTGTGGAAAATGCCACTGGCATTTTGATAGAGATTACACTGAATTGTGTTCTTCAGCTCTGATTTTTTTTTCATATATTTTCTAACTCTTTATTGAAGTTCTCACTGCTCCTCTACTCTTTTCCTAAGTTCAGTGAGCATTTTTATGACCTTTTCTTTGAATTCTTTATCAGGTAAATTACTTATTTCTGTTTCATTAGGTTTTGACTTATTCTTTCATTTGAAATATTTTCTTCTGTTTTCTCATTTTGTTTGACTTGCTGTGTTTCATTCTATGAAATAGATGAAATAACTACTTCTTCTGGTCCTGAAGGAGTGGCCTACTATAGGAGTTACCCCTGTATAGACTGCCTGTGCTGGTGGCTTTGGCAGGCTGGCTAGAACTGAAGTGAGTGTGGCCAAAATATCCCAGGGCACTGGGGCCATGCAGGAAGCATAGCTGGCTGGAGCTGGGACAGGCACAGGCTTAGGTGGCCCAGGGTGCAGGACTCTGGGCCCTCCCTGGTAGGGTGGCAAGCTGGAGCTGGAGTGGATGTGGGCCAGGAGCCTGGGGCCTACTAAGATGGCCTTGCAGGCTACCTAAAGCACATGGAGCAAGCTCCAGCCCACCCTATCTAGGCAGAAGGAAAACAAACAATGGTGCTCCCCAGTGCCTCTTATCCCAGATTTCCAGCAGTTCCATACCCATCTGGCTTTCGGAGTAGTAAATAGATTTCCTTCATGTACATAGTCTAGGTGCCCTTTAAACCGCTCATTTTTTCATTGCCTCCAGAGCAGGCAAATCTGTTTGCAGGTCCCTCTGTGAAATACCCTGCCGCATTGAGGATGGGGTTCCCATGTCTCCTACCCTTCTCTATGTGGGCCCTCTATTGTTTGTTGTACAGAAGCTGTTCAAGCAGTTGTTCTTGCGGAGGGATTCTATATGTGGGTATATGTTTAGTGTGTCTGTGGGAGAAGAGTTCAGGGTCTCCCTATGCTGCCATCTCAGACCCTTCCCATGTTAATCGTTCTCTCACTTTAATTCACAGATCCTCAATCACTAACCTGAAGAGGGTAGAGAAAAGCTTTTTCTTCCCTGACAGTTGTTACCACCTCAGAGGGATGTTCCCTAACCATTCTATCTCAGTTTGATCTCTTCCTCCTTTTTGTTTCCCAAAGCACTTATCATAACTTATTATGATTTTATTTATTTGTCTGCTTATTAGTTTTTGTCTGACTTTCCATTAGAATGTAAGCTGTGTGGAGGCAGGGACAGTACCTATCACATTCACGACTGAGTACTCAAGGCTTAGCATGGTACTTGGCATATAACATGAGTTCATTAAGTACTTTGTAAATGAATAGATGAGGAACTCCATCCACAGGTATTTATTGTTGAGTCTACACTCATCCCAGTTCAACAGTCACTTTAAGAACTTATTAAGTGCCATGATAGTGCTCAGTGTTAGCGACACATAAAGATTGACTCCCCATCCTTGAGCTTACAGGAAAATGAGCACCTATGCTGGGCCCTGTGAGGAGCAAATATGAGAAAGAAGACATAATTTCTCCCTCAAAAAGTTTACTGACATTAAAGGAGGGGAGAAGAAAAAGGGAAATATGTGAAAAGGAGCTTGGAAACAAACACAACTCCAAGTATACTTATTTAGTACACAAGTAAAACAGACACTGTTAAACTCTTCTCTCCATCTTTGTTTAGGGAATAGTTCAGGTCATTTTGCTAATTACATTGGATGGAGCTCGTGTGACTTCTGTTTCATTTATACACCTAAGCCTGAGGAGTGCTTATCCCTGGGCAGACAGACCCACTGATAAGCATCACTGGTCCCCTCTTGGCAACACTTCGGACAGTCATGTAGCCTCTAAAACACCTAGCGGACAGTCTCCCTGCCTCAGTCAGGGGCTTTTTAGCCAGAAGGGCCAAAGATGGACTAAAGTTAATTCCTTCGCCTTCCTCCCCGAAAAGTAGTAAATAAAAGAGAGAGTTTATTAAAATTATTTCAATGCGCATGAATCCAAGAGAACCCGAATAGCCAGGCCAGGCCTAGTGTTCTTAGAGCATGTCCTCAGTTCTCCAGATTCCCAAGTTCTAATTTCTGAATTATCTTATCTTCCTGGGTTAGGCCTTAAGTTCTAGTTGCTGGCTGGCCTATGAAAAGAAAGCCACTGGGTTGGGTAGCCACAGCCTGATGCAATCAGCCTACACCTGAGCAGGACAGTATAGTATAAAACAAGTCCCCTACACCAGCGGAGATGACCCCAGAAAAAGACTGGGTCAGGTAGAGCAATCGACCTTTGCCCAGGACCAAGAGATTTCATTGGAAGTATGGCTTTTAGGGCTAAAACCAGGAAAGTTCCAGGCAAACCCAGGTGAGCTGATCACCAGTACAACCAACAGCATGTCTGTTTTATGCCCGTATATCATTAATTCTGAGGAACACATTTCTTCACATTAAACACTACTAAAGTCAGAATGTGTTTTAAATTGGTGGTATCCTGCAATAGCCGTCAGCTGGGATTGAAGCCGAGTTCTCCCGGAGAGGATGCATGTTTTCTGATGACTTCTGAGGTACTCTCAATCAGACCACCTTAAATTAGTATTTTGTTTGAGTTTTTTAGACCATACTGACAGGGTGAATTCAAACCTCAAACCTGCATGAGGACAGGTTTGTGGTTCAAATTCTCAAGAAAAAAATTGCTTTTCTTCCCACCACACAGTGCCAAGATTGAGACAGGCACATTTCTAGCCAGTCTCTTCTTTGAGAAGATTTCTTTATCTCTGGTGTCCCAGCTTTTGTGTGAAATCTCCCTCTTCAGCACTTTTTTTCTTGCTTAGTGGTACATAAATAATGGTACAGTTTATAGTTGATGTTATCTCCAATTGGATAAAGTACAGGTGATCAAGCCCCAAGAAGTCACATGGGGGCAGAGGGCCACATTGGTGCTCAAGGAAGGCACAGTGCTGGATTCCCTGGGCATGCAGGACTGGATCCAGAGAATATAAAAACCATTCTCCCCATCTAGGCCTCTTGGCCCCCGTGAGCATTGCTCTGAGATCAAGGGTCACCTCATGGACCTGCAACAGCCCTGCAGGCAGCCTATTTAAAAAGCTTTTTTTCATCAGTTTCACTAGACAGGTCAGTGTTTAGAAACAACAGTAGCTTTCCCTACAAACAGAGGCCGTATGTGTGAAATGGTAAACCTCTCTGAACATCTGCCCTATGTGGCAAACCTGAGGAAGCAGAATTCTCATAGAAAGAAAGAGGAGCAGGCATAGAAAGAAAGAGAAAAGAAAGAGAAACCAGTATCCAAGTTTTGTAACCCCCAGATCTTTCTTCATTTCCCCAGGCCACTCTACATTTCCTGGATGTGTGATGCCTGGTCCCTTATATTAGTCCACTCAGGGACATTCCCTGAGGGCCTTCTCCACCCAAAGTACCACATTTTCAGGGCCTACTCAGCCAGTCTATCCTCTCGGCTTTCTAGGCCACCACTTCTTTTACCTAAGATGATTTTCAAGATTCCTACTAACACGATGTCTCAGCATTTATAGGCTAGTTAATCAGCTTCACCTCTTACTTTCAGTATTTTCTAACCAGACTTACCAGACTTAACACAGAGCCACGGCAAACACATTAAGTGGTCCTATTTATGGCCCATGGTTTGCCTTTCTTAGTATCATATCTCAGCTTCCTAGGTTAAGCTCCTTCCACCCCAGCTCAGGGCAAGACTGCACCCTCCAGCTGCACTGAGGCCAGTCACAGTGAAGGCAGAGGCAGATGCTCTGGCTTCTTGCCTTGGGGGTAGGTGCACCTGTACCCTGCAAAGGTCTTCCCAGCTCTGCCCAGCCTTCCTGAGCTGGAGAGTGGGGATAGGGAGGACAGGTATGCCAATTCCAGGCTAACAAAGAGGAAGAAGTATGAGATTTTTGCAAGTACTAAGAATCCAGTTTGAAAATTAATAAACAGAAACCTCATTTAAAATGGAGTCAAGAGGCTAGAAGAGAGAACTCTCATGTCACGCAACCACACACCACTGATCCCAACAGGAAGAGATGTACCTTGCATCTTTGATGGGAAGTGACACTACTCTACCACCTCAGCAGGAGGAAGATTCCTCCTTGCCCAGTAACAGCTCAGCCAACAGGGACTGCCATAACTAAGCCAATGAAAAGTCACTATATTTTGAACTTGCAGTTTCTTCCACTGCACTCTTCATTTACAACAGCCCCTCTTAAACACTCCATAAAAGAGCGTTTCTCTCTTTGACTTCTCTAGACTTGCTTGAGGTTTGCCATTATACCAATTTGGCATTAATAGTGCATGTCCTGACGTGCAATTCTTTGTTATTCCCAAATAAACTCATTTACTTGAGAAATATCTAGCTATTTGTTTAAGATCGACACCAGCATACACAAGAAAGAGCTTACATTGTCTACTTTAATCTAAACCATATGATAAGGCTTGAGGGTGTTGCTTAAAGTGGGACTAGGGATGTGGTTTTGGTAAAAATATCACTGGGTTTAGATTGAGAGCTATGCAACAAAACCCTTCCTTTTCTGGCTGTATAACTTTGTGTAAGCTGCTTTAACAGTTTAGACCTTAGTTTCTCCATCTGTAAAAAGGGAGTTATTATTTTTATTTTAGGGTTATGTGAGGATTAAATGGGATTAACCCATGCTTTAAAACCTGCTTTGTAGGCATTAAAGCATTACACAAAAAGAGTACTTAACTTATGCCTGGGAGAGAAGAAAAAGAGCTATTATGTTTAATGCAGTGTTTTTCAAAGAGCATGTTGTGAGCCATCAGCGAGTGGTGAAAAAACTTGGTGGGTTCTGATCAACATTTTTTAAATGGAATAGAATAAAAAATATCAACCCATACTGCAAATAATAAGGGTAGGTATTGTTTCTTTTATGTAAGTTGTCTGTGTGTATGTATATTAGTATGTGTGTTGTGATGTAAAATCTATGTCTTTTAATCACAACACACATACTAACATTTTATTTCTGTGGTAAATAATGGAACTAGAAATAAAGGGAGCTGTTTGTGCTTTGTTGTACTTTTTAACTGCAGCATTTCCACATTCCAAGAGTGGGAGAAAAATTCATCTCAGGAAAGAATTTATCTTTTGTTTGGAAAAAACACTTTAACAGGCCTTTTGGTGATCCAAAGGTAGAGCCCTGAGGTCAGGTTAAAGGACTTGTGACTAAATTGGTCTGCATGGTAAAGCTAATATTCAAGGGTTTCTTTTTCCTTTGCTCGTCCTAGAAGTAGCAATTTGGGGCCTGGAATCTCAGAAAAGAGGGGGTTTTGGCTGGGCCCGAGGGAGGCCTTGAGTAAAGGCCTCTCCACACAGTGTGACCAGAAGATCCAGGAGCTCTCTGTACTAAATACTAGGTGAGTTCTCCTTGCCTGTATTAAGCCCTTACATGGGTCTTCAAGCCTTCAGTATCGTTGATTTAGCATCCTAACCTGGTTCTCTTCAGACAGCCCTGCCTCATGAATGACAGGCAGGTCCTGGTTTGGAAGCGAAGTGCCTCAGAGTGGGAGTGTGTAGAGCCTGTGATGGGAGTGCTGGAAGAATCCAGGAGAAGTCAGGAGCAGTAAGAGTAAGAGAAGACAGACCACATGGGTGGACATGCATCTGGGAATCCTTGGCAATATTTGGAAGGGGACTGGAATTCCTCTGGCCTCAGAGCATGAGTCATTTCTTTGAATATTTAAGTAAAGGGTAATTCTGGAAGGCTGAAAAATGTAGGAACACCAACCATATTAAGGTCTGATGAGGCTCAAACATAATTGAAAATTAGAAAAGTACTGATCTGTAGCTTCAAGCAAAACTCGGCTGGAATGTGGTCATCACCAATGCTATTATTACAGTTACTACGACCATCTTCTTCCACAGAGCACAGACTCATGACCCTGGTAGGTAGAACAATGGTCCCCCAAAGATGTCTGCATCCTAGCCTTGAATATGCTAAAGTATACAGCAAGGGGAAATTAAGATTGTAGGAGGAATTAAGGTTGTGTATAATTAGAACAATTAATCCTAAAATTTATATGGAACCACAAAAGACCCCAACTAGTAAAAGAACTCTTGAAAAAGAACAAAGCAAGAAGTATCACAATCCTTGATATCAAACTGTTAGGTAGCTAATCAGACATGAACAACAAGGGAACAAAGGAATAGGAGTCCAGCTCTGTAACCACAGAAACTTCCCTTCAATATCTTCCTTAAGTGCCTCCCAGAAATACCTCTCTTTTAGGGTTGTAAATTACCCCAAATCCTAGAGAACAAAGGCCATAAAAGCTGCTGGGCTAAACCAGCTACAAATGCATGCGCAGAAAGTACTGCCCCTAACTTCAGCCTCATTATACCATCATTATAATCTCATTACTATGCCTGGAAGTTCATGAATCTAATTATAACAGACTGAATTCTGAGTAAGCACATGCATACTAGGCAAAGTTATACAGCAACCAGTTGTCAATCAAGGTGACTTCACTTGTCAGTCATCTAGAAATGCCTTTAGTACCACCTCATCATGGTCCTCAAATATAATGCAGACCTCTCCTTCCTCCAACGTTGCAGCTCTCCATCTTCCTTGGCTGTAACCTGTACCCCCTCCATAGAGGTACGTAACCTCATTTCTACTCAGCCAGCCGGTTTTAGGCTTGACCTGTCTTCTACCATACAATGTACTTTTAATAAAAAAATATTTCTCATATTCATTGAATTGAAATACATTTCTTCAGTAGTGAAAAGAACCTAGAAGTGTGTGAATTACCGGAACTCCGATCGCTCCATTGGTAACAAAACTATACTGCAAAGCTACAATAATCAAAACAGCATGGTACTAGCATAAAAACAGATACATAGATCAATAGAATAGAATAGAAAGCTAAACAGAAATAAATCCTTGCTTATATGGTCAAGTAATCTATGACAAAGGAGGCAAGGATATACATGAGGTAAAAGACAGTCTCTTCAATAAGTGGTATCAGCAAAACTGGACAGATACATGCAAAAAGAATAAAACTGGACCACTTTCTTACACCATATACAAAAATAAACTAAAAATGGATTAATGACCTAAATGTTAGACCTGAAACTTAAAACTCCTGGTAGAAAACATAAGCAGTAAACACTTTGATATCACTTTGAGCAATACCTTTTTAGATATATCTCTTCAAATAAGGAAAACAAAAGAAAAAAATAAATAGGACTACATCAAACTAAAAAGTTTTTACACAAGGACGGAAACAATCAACAAAACAAAAGACAACCAACCTACTAAATAGAAGATATTCACCAATTATACATCTGATAAGGGGTTAATATGCAAAATACATAAAGAATTCATAATTTAACACTAAAAAAGCAAATAATCCAATAAAAAAAAATGGGAAGAGAACCTAAATAGACATTTCTTCTAAGAGGACAAATGGTCAACAGATATATGAAAAGGTGCTCAACATCACTAATTACCAAGGAAATGCAAATTAAACTAGAATGAGATAACACCTCAGGGTTAGTTAGAATGGCTATCATCAATAAATTAACAAACAACAAGTGTTGGTAGGGTGGTAAATTAGCTGCCATACAATCCAGCAATTCCACTTCTGGGTATTCATCTGAAGAAATCCAAAACACTAATTCAAAAAAATATATGTACCCCATGTTCATTGTGGCATTACTAGTAATAGCCAAAATATGAAAATAACTTAGACGTCTATCAATAGATGAATAGCTAAAGATATGATGTGTGTGTGTGTATGTGTGTGTGCATGTGCTTGGGTGTGCACAATGGAATGTCATTCAGCAATAAAAAATAATGAAATCTTATCATTTGCAACAACATAGATGAATTAGAGAGTATTATGCTAAGTGAAATAAGTCAGACAGAAAGTCAAATACCATATAACCTCACGTATATGTAGAATCTAAAAAATAAGCAAATGAATGAACAAAACAGAAACAGACCCATAGATACAGAGAACAAGCTGATGATTGCCAAAGGGTAGGGTTTAGGGGAATAGGGGTAAAAATATATATATATGGGAATAAAAAACATATAATGTTGAGAAAATCCTTTTTCTTAAAATCAAGAAAAGGCACTCATTTTTCCAATTAAAAAAAAAAAAAGCAACAACTAAGCTTATGGCGAATGGGAGAGCAAGAATTACCTGGGGCAGAAGTACAGGTAATGGAGGGAGAAGAGGATGCCAGGGAGTGGGAGAGTGAAGGGAGAGTATGGGCAGAAGGCCAGTTCAAGCATTTCTCTCCAAGAAATCAAAGGACTGTCTTCCTTTCCCTGAGGCTGAGGCCACTGGGATTGGTGGGGCAAGTTGGGGCTAGGTTATGTTTAGGGTGAATGTATTTCTTTAAAAAAAAAAAAAAGTAGCTTAACAGGTAACCTTAAAATACAGATATTATCCTAAATTATCCAGGTAAACCCAATGTAATCACGAGCATCCTTAAATGTGGAAGCGGGTGGCAGAAAAGTGAGTCTCAAAATGATGTGATATGAGCACTGCTAGCTTTGAATGTGGAAGGTGGCCATGAGCCAAGGTATGTGGGCAGCCATTAGAAGCTTTAAAAAGCAAGAGAACCTATTCTCCTTGAAGCTTCCAGAAAGGAATGCAACCCTGCTGACACTTTGATTTTAGTCCAATGAGCTTCTGACCTCTGATATTGTCAGATAAAAAATTTGTTTAATTTTGTTTTTTTGAGACTTGCTTTTTTTTTTTTTTTTTTTTTACAGAAGATTTAGGTTCACAGAAAGGTACAAAAATTTCCCATACAACCTCTGCCCTCACACAGAAATAGTCTCATTCATTTTCAACATCCGCCACCAGAGTGATGCCTTTGTTACAACTGATGAATCTACAATGACACACCAAATCATCCCAAGCCCATAGTTCATATTAGGGTTTACTCTTGGTGTGGTACACTCTGTGAATTTGGATAAATGTACAATGACATTTTTCATTCACAACAAAATTATGCTTAGAGACTGAGATTGTCTTTGCCAATATCTATAATTTATAATATATCACAAGCAATAGCATATAGAATAATGTCTCTTAAAACAACAAAGAAATACTCCAAACCAATGATAGATTAATTACACTATTATTTCAGGCAAAGGGGAAGTGACATCAAGTCCAAATTTAGTTGTGTTGTACCTTTCTACAAGTTGGTTCTTGGTGGAATGAGTCCTTCAAACTAAAAGTTGAGTATCAGCTGCCGGCTTATGTCCCTTGCTGCTGAGGCATATAGCTAGCAGGCAAGATGACTGGATTTGAAGGTTCTTACTTCAGAAACTGTCACCGGGCTTACATCACTGCCTACAAGAAGTAGCCTTGCTAAGCAGGAACAGGTGTCCCTTCCCTTCTGAGACCTGCATGGTATAACACTATTGCCAACCAAGAGTAGCCTGGCCCCAGCAGGAAGAAGTGTCTCAAGGTCTTCGGAGAGCTACTTTGATCAAAAAAAGTTGTCTTACCCAGACTGAACACTCTCGGTTAATCCTCACTGGCTCTAGGTACTTAAAGTTATAATGTCTATCATGTTATAGTCGCTCTTCCATATGTTCTTCTGACTAAGTCCCCATTGGTGCCTGTCAACAGCTGAGCTACCGAGTGCTTACCAACAACAAGTGTCAATGACAACATCCTGGCACAGTTTTCTCAATGTAAAAAAACCACATTTGTGAATGTGGATTAGATCAGAACTATTTCACTTAAGTCATAAGTGAGCGAATATGAAATCATAACAAACCAATACACAACATGACCTGTAACCATCATTATAATATCATGGATACTGAGTATTTTTGCTCTCTTAAAAGTCTTCTGTGCTCCTTTAATTCACCCCCACCCCAACCAACCCCCTGGCAACCATTGATCTTTTTATTGTCTTCATAGTTTTTCTTTTCCAGAATGTCATGCAGTATGGAGCCTTTTCTTTTTTTTTTAACGCCTACAGCACCTGGTCTTCCTAGGTGGTTTCCCATCCAAATACTAACCAGACTCCACCCTGCTTAGCTTCTGAGATCGGATGAGATCGGGCACATTCAGGTGGCATGGCCATAGACTGGAGCCTTTTCTTATTGGCTTCTTTCACTAAGTAATATGAATTTAAGATCCCTTTCTTTCTTTTCATGGCTTAATAGCTCATTTCCTTTTAGTGCTAAATAATGTTACATTGTCTGGATGTATCACAGTTTACTTATTTATTTCATATACTGAAGGACATCTTGGTCACTTCCAAGTCTAGGCAATTATGAATAAAAATATGCGTGCAAGTTTTTGTGTGGACATAAGTTTCCAACTCTTTTGGGTAAACCCCAAGGAACATAATTGCTGGATTAAATGGCAAGAGTACATTTAGTTTTGTTTTAAAAACAAAACAAAACAAAACAAAAAACCTGCCAAACCATATTCCAAAGTGGCTGTACCACTTTGCATTCTAACCAGCAATGAATGAGAGTTTTATTGCTCCACATCCTTGCCAGCATTTGGTGTCGTCAGTGTTCTGGATTTTGGCCATTCTATTAGTGTATAATGATATCTCATGATTTATCTCATTGTTGTTTTAATTAATTTGTGTTGTTTTAAGCCACTATAGCAGCAATAGAAAACTAATACAATGATGTTGTACAAGGAGGTGACAAGGAATCGGGAGAGGAGGTCTAATTCAGTGCTGCCACCAGCTCACTGTGTTTCCTTGTATAGGTTTCCTGACTCTTCTGGGCCTCAGATACCTGGAGACTGATAAACTAGGAGCAATAATTCCTGCTGTAGCTATAGCAGGAAACAGTGAATCAATTTGGGATATGATGGCTGTAGTAACAATAACCTTGGAAACTGCCATTGGAGAAATCTAGAAAGGCTGAGGGCATGGTTTTATAGCTCTATCAGTGTTAGTGCTTTTGGTAGATTCAGCCTCTTAAGGAGGCCATCAGCCCAAGTCATGACACACCCCAACATGACTTGGCAAGACTCCAGGCCCGCCTAGAGGAGTAAGCAGGGATCGGAGCTGACCCTTCTCGGGAGCCCAGGCAGGGCATGAGTCAGGCATGGTTGTGTATCTAGGTGAAGTTTGGCAAGACTTCCACCCAGACTTCCTTTCTAGAGTAGGAACTGCTCAAGGGCAAGGCCTTGCTGATATTTGGATTTGGCAAAACTACCTTTAAGTTCTCACCCATTCACTGAAGATATTTGCTCAGCAGATCTTAAGCCAGACACAGACTCATAGGAAGTATCATTTAATAATAACAGCCTCCAGGTGTTCTCCACTCATGGTTATTAATCTTAAGAATACTGCATTGATATTCACCTTCCACAGAGGTGTGCACAGGTTCTAGAACTTACACAAGGGCAGTCTTAGTAAGAGGTAGAGCCAGGATGTAAACTCAGATAGATCTGCCTGGCCAGTATCCTGCATCTTGTATACCTAGCTGAAAGGGAGCTTAGAGATTAACAAGTCCTGACCCTCATTTTATAAATGAAGAAGAGAAGTGATTTGTCCAAGTTTACTCAGCTAGCTAGAACCAGAGTTAGACCCAGTTTCTCAATTCCTGGTCCATTATTCTTTCTACTAATCTTTGGAGGTGGGTGGTCATAGACTTCTTTGAGAAGCTGATATAAACTATAATTCCTTCTCCTGAAATGAACATTGATTGACACATAATCAGCTTACTTACAATTTTAGGGTGAGTTCGTGAACCATCCCTATCTATGAAGCCCAAGTTAAGAGCTTCTGCATTATAACCTCTGCCTCTCCAGAGTGCAGAGTTATGAATGGGGTGGGAACCCAAGGGTGCCTGCATATCAACAAGCATTGTAAAGAGAGGATTTGTTTTCCCTATAGTCAGGTACCCATTTTTCACCCATCTTTATTTTTTATAACAGCTATGTTGAGACACATGATTCACATATTACACAACAAGCTTTTCTGCCACTGCTGCCTCCTCCACACTTCTGGAAAATGAGAAAAATTCTACAACTCTTTGCATCATGAAATTGCTAAGAAACCCTATAAGGTTTTACCTATGTGGTAATCATTAGTGCTTTTGCCATATAGTCATTTCCATTTTATCCCTTTCTGGGCACATGTTAGAATTTTACTTGGTATCCTTGCAGTTGAGTAGAGCCATGTGATCAGTTCCAGCCAATTATTTTCTTTGGCTAGTGAATTTTGAGCAGAAGTGATACATGTTATTTGGGGGCCAAATGTTTAATTTCTGAGTGAGACCTATCATGACATTGCCATGGTCACTAGCAATGTTCTGAGTAGTAACCACTTCATTGCCCTAGGTCTTAAAGTGAGCAGGCAAAAGTCATGCGATCAAAGTAATTAATGCATCTTTAATAAATATATACTAAAAGTGAGAAATGAAACTTTGTTGTTTTAAGGTATTGAGATTTGTTTTCTTTTTTTTCTTTTTTCTTCTTTTTTTTTCAGCAAAATTCAGCCTATTGTGGCTGATAAAATATGTGATTGTGCTTTAAAAATTACAGGACACTTAAAAATATAAGGGATTGTTATTACACCTAATCATACTCCCACCACAGCTCTACCTGACATTGTCAAAGTCTTCACCTTGGGACAATGTATATTCTGTTGAAGTGGATGATTGCTCATCAACGTCTTAATGATCTGCTGTAGGAACTGTTTACCACAGTCACCTGTGCAATTCCTAAAAGGGAAACATTTTAGACTCTGGGGATGGCAGTAGAACTGCCCAGCCTCTAATGAAATGGCCTTTGCTTTGAAGAACATAGTTTCATCCTACAAATGTAGCCCAAGAAGGAGGTTTGGGAAGTTGCACTGCTCATTTTACCTGATTTCTTCCCTGGAAACTCAGCTAAACCACTCTTGATGAAGTCAGCAGTCTGGCAAAAGTTAAAGGAGGCCATCCTAGAGACAGTATTTGAGATATTGCACTAGAGAACCAAAATAACCAGTCACAAGAAAGAGAATGATTCATTCATTTTCATTTTACTAGATCCCATAAATTATATAGGCAGATCTGGCCAAAGGTGAAACAGTTCCTGTGTCTTCTCTCTTCTCAGAAGGGCTTGTCACTCTAGAATTCAGTTCATTTTGCTGCCTTGTGACCTTAGTTCTCTGATAGGTTCAAGAAATTTGTGATTTGCAGCCTACAGGCATACTTCCTTTGGTTGCACTTCACTTTATTGCACTTCACAGGTATGGATTTTACAAATTGAAGGCAAGACCCTCCAACAGCAAAAAGATTACAACTCACTTTTTTGTGATACTCGCTTTATTGCAGTGGTCTGGAACTGAACCTGCAATATCTCCAAAGTGTCCCTGTATCTGTCTTTTTCTCACTGTTTGGATGGGGCTTTGTTCTTTAGTCTCTTGTAGCTTTCTACACTGAACTCTTTCTCTTAGAATCTATTTGGGGCCTCAAAGGGAGGTAAGAATGCTATATTTGGCTACAAATGTGTAGGGGGTAACCTGCCAGATGGTAAGCTGGTGGTGAACAAGTAATTATCTTTGGATGGCATGACTTTTTCCTACTTTTTATTTGACTGTATGTTCCCAAATTATTTTTTACAATGAGCAATCATTATGTGATAAGAACAACTAGAACACTGAACGTAAAGTATTTTTAAAACAACCGTTCTAATGACAGTGCAAGAATTCCTGAAAGCTCCTTCTCTGGACTTACCAGAGAAAACAGCATACTCAGGGGCACCAAGGGATACTGGACGGAAGGTTCACAGGACAGATGAACAGAGCTCTGCTGTTCTAGGACATAGGTCCTTCAGCCCTGGCTCAGGGGACAGGAAGGCTACCCTCTGTATACTTCCTTTCGAAGCCACCACTTCCTTCCAGCAGGGAGCACCAGGGTGTGGCCCCTGTTCCTTTGCTCTTATTCTGCTTTGATGGGAATGGAGCAGGTACCATTCCAGGTACTGAGTGGCTATTTCTCGCTGAGATGACATGCTTTGCTAGCACTCTCTGTGGGAACTGCCAAGATCTTAGTGAAAAATAAATAGGATGGTGTAAAAACACTGGACAGGTAGTCAGAAGTCTTATTCCCTGTTCTGCCACTAAGTCTGTCACCTGAGACGAATCACTGAGCTACCCCAAGCCTCAGTTTCATTATCTGTAAAATAAAGGTAGCAATCATGACCATCTCATGGGTTTTTTTAGGAAACCCACTGCAATGATATAATATAGAACATTTTGCAAACTATAAAGAATCATCATTATTCTTCTTGTTAAGCAAATTAGCTCTGGGAGCGGAATAGGGTGAGGGAAAATAGGCCCCCAAAGTCACTTGCAAATCGAATATTTGCAGGCAAAATTTAGAGATAATAACGGTATCTCTCTATTCTCTTGTCTCTTAACCACCTGCTCCCTCCACCCCCAACTGTAGAATCTGTGGTTGTGGGTATGGTTGTAAGAAAAGGCTGCCCCTGTAATTACAAAACTCAGGGGGCCCTCTTCCTGTCACCTTCTACCCTGGCTCAGTGAGCAAGTGTGTTGCAGGAAAGCTTTATTCAAGTAAGATCAAGTAGAAATGATTAAGTGCCTGGCAAGTGTTTCTCTGCTAGCCCATCACTAATCCTTTAATTGAAAAGGAGGGGCCCCTTAATGGCAATGGCTGTGACTTCTTCTCAGTCCCTGCCTTTGTGTTCAATGTAGATGCTTCCTAGCTGATCTCTCTGGAAGAAGAGAGCTCCTCCCTCAAACAGGGCTTGTGCTCCAGTCCTCAGAAACACATCCTCCCTCTGCAGCTCTTCAACCAAATGGAGACTCCTAGATGGCAGGGCTCAAGGACCAAGGCCGTATAGCCAGGTTTTTCCATGGGAGCTGTTTAGGAGAGGACTGGACCAGGGATAGAGCTGGTGGGCAATAGAGCACTTTTAAAATGGTGTTTCCCTTTAATTAGCTTCTTTTTGTGTTGTAGAGCCTGATTATTTGACCATTGATATTATCTTTATTTTTTTCAGCATGGCTTTCTCTTATAATATATTCATTTCAAAATTATATATATGAGCATCTATAAAAATATCTCTCAACCCGAGATCTAAAATATTAATAACTTACATTTACTTATATGTTATTTCCCACATCTTTACTTTTATTTTGTATTTATAATTTCCTTTTTCTTAAAGTAGTTTACTGCTATGCTTAATTACTGTTTAGTTAATGTTAAATTATATTTAATGAATGTAAGGTTTAATTAATGTTTAGTTTTCACTGTTTTTAAACTTTATAAAAGAATTACTAATTATATCCCTTTTATATCACTCAGCACATATAACAGAATTATAGTGTAGGAACTATGCTCCATGCAGTTGTAATTCCTAGTTTTCATTGTTGTATAATATCCCACTGTATGTATATACCAGTTTATTTCTCCACTTACCCGTCAGTGTGCATTTTAGGGACTTCTGAGTTTGTTTTTATTTGTTTTTGTATTTTGTATAGAGCTGCTAAGAATATTCTTCTATATATATCCTGATACACGTGTCAGATCATGGAGAATGTGAATATTCAATTTTATAATACATTACTATGGTCAAATTTATCAATCTTTTCTCTTTTGGGTTAGTGCTTTCTTGCACTTTAATAAAAGAAAATTTTATTAAAGAAAAGCCTTTTTCTAGTGTACCTATCTTTTCTACCAAGATAAACATATGAAGACATGCTTTGACACTGTCCTTAATTCATTTAGAGTTGATTCATGTGTGTGGTGTTAGATGAGATTCTGTTTCATTTTTATCCCTGTGGATGTTTTTTTAGCTGCAGTTATTGAATAGTCCCTCTCTTCCCCACTGACGTAGCACAGTTATTAATATTGTATTTCATATTGATTCTTCAAAGGGGAAAAAATTTTTACACATAGTCTTAATAAAACATTATGTTGACCTATTACTGTTAAAAGATTATATCAACCTATTACCTTTAAAAAAGACTGTTGAAAAGTGATCACTTCTGGAAAATGTATTGCCCACTGGCTATTCTGCCTCCCTTTCCCTCATGGCATCAGGCAAGCACCTGATTGGTCCAGCAGAACCAGAGGAAAGTTTTGCTATTGGTCAGCAGGTGACTCACAGATTCATCTGGACTAAAATCAGAGACTATTTCGAGGGCCTGAGGGAACCAGGTCTGGGGATGCTGGTCTGGGAATGGGTGAATTAGAACGAATCTGACCAAAAGGGCACTGTTATGGGTTAGGTTGAATTGTGTTCACTCACAAGATATGTCCTAGCCTCTGAATCTGTGCATTAGATCTTATTTGGACATAGGGTCTTTGTAATCAAGTTAAGATGAGATCACACTAGATAAGGGTTGGCTCTAATCCAATGACTGGTATCCTCATAAGAAGAGGGAAATTTGAACACAGACATGAGGAGAAGGCCATGTGAAGATGGAATTGGGTATTGGAGTGATTATCTAACAGCCAAGAAATGCCAAAGATTGTCAGCAACCATGAATAACTGAGAAGATGCAGGAAAGGGTCTTTCCTTGAAGCCTTCAGAGAGGGCATGGCCTGCTACCACCTTGACTTCTGACTTCTAGCCTCCAGAATTATAAGAGAATAAATTTCTGTTGTTTTAAGCCACCCAGTTTGTGGTATTTTGCTAGGGAATCCCTAGGGAGCTAATACAGACACCTTCTCCTCTACTAAACAATAACAACAGTTAGTGTGAGGGGATAAAAATGACTGACAGTTCCCAGCCTTTCTCATCCTTGTGAGGGTCCTGGCTCCACTCTCATCTGTCTCTCCTGGACCTCATCTTCTGAGGGAAGGAGCCCGGCTCTTGCTGCAAGCCATTCTTGAGATAAAAATCAGGGGAAGGGAGGAAGGAATGGAAATAGCCAGGGGCAAGAGGATCTGAAAGCCAAAAACACTTATGGCATGTGAGAGCAAAGGTAGGAGAAGGCAGAGAGGGAAGCATGAGAAGTGCTGTGGGAGAAATCAAAAGGAGTATTTGCTAATAGTGGTGTGTAAAAAATGCAAGTGAAAGATTTGAGTTACTTTTAAATTACTTTTGGTTTCATGGTCTTTTGGCCGCATAATCAGAGCACCAGAATAGAGCTAAGCTTCCATCAGCTTTATTGCCCCCTCATCAAATACTTTCTGCCCACCAGGCCCTGCTAAGTGCTTGGCAGACACATCTCCTCTTCTCCTCACAGCAACCCTATGAGCAGAGTGCTGATTTAGATCATAAAACTGAAGCTGGTGAGCATTAGTTAAACGGTCAAGTTCAGAAAGCTCTGACTGCCGGTGCTTATCTCAGAACTAGAAACAGCCAGGAGTTTCAGGGCAGCACCTGAAAGCTGCCACCAACCTTAACAGCTGGTCTGTACCTTCAGAATAGCCTTGGCTTCTAAGATAATGACCGCTTTTTCCCCCCCCCGCTTGAGGAGACTGGATGAGCATGTGTTTCTGACATCGAGGCCTCACCAACAAGGGAGGCAGAGGTGGTGGCTACAGAATGGGCTCTGAAACCAAATTGCCAGGGTTCTCTCCAGCTCTGCTTCTTTCCAGTTGTGTGAGCCTATTCTCTAACTCCCTGGACCTCTATTTCCTTATCTGTAAAATGGGCATGATAATAGTTCCCACCTAGAGGGAGTAGTTCTGAGGACTAAGTAATTTAATACAGTAAGTGATGCACTGGGAATAGCAATGGAACAGAACAAACATTCAATAAAATCTGGCTTTCATAATTATTAAAAAACACAGTGCCCTCACAAATCTGACAAGACCTTAGCTACAAAAAATATATAAATCATCAAGAAGACTCTAATAGGTGGATTTCATTCCGTGTAAGAATCAATCTTACTCTAAGTATATATTGTGCCTTAAAATATTAGCTAATTACAATGCTACATATATATTCAAAAATACATATGTTGCTAATTCTCCCATGAATTCCAAACCATTTATGTAGATACACTGCTCTGAAGGAGAGCAAACTCCTTAATCCTTAAAGTGTGGGCTACACATAGTAACTTCCTTCCAAAGAGTACAGTATGGAAAGGGGGCTAAGGGCAGGGAGTAATTTCACAATGAAAATCTCTGACAAACACTACCTCAACCAGATGCTAAGGTCAACATCAAGAGTGTTAAGTATATTGACTATGTCTCCTTGATGTATGTGATGAGATAACACTTCCTCCCCGAAACCCAAAACCCGTCTACAATGAGAAAAACTTCAGACAAATCCCATTTGAGGAGCATTCTACAAAATACCTGACTGGTACTCCTCAAAACTGTCAAGGTCATCAAAAACAAGGAAAGTCTGAGAAACTGTCATAGCCAAGAGAAGCCTAAGGAGACATAACAATTAAATGTAATGTGGTATCCTGAATGGGATCTAGGAACAGAAAAAACACAGCAGGTACAAACTAAAAAAATATGAATAAAGCATGGATTTTAGTCACTAGTAATGTATCAGTATTGGTTCATTAATTGAGACAAATGTATCATACTAATGTAAAGGGTAACTGGGTATGGGGTATACGGGAACTCTGCACTGTGTTCACAGTAATTCTGTGAATCTACACTGTACTAAAAAACAAAGTTTATTTAATAAAAATGTTGGGAACACATGCTTTTGATGACTGATAGGGTATGCCACAGTCTATACCAGCATTCCCCAACCTTTCTGGCACCAGCGACCAGTGCTCCTATGAGAATCTAATGCCTGATGATCTGAGGTGGAGCTGAGGCAGTGATGTGGGCACTGGGGAGCGGCTGCAAATACAGATGAAGCTTCACTTGCTCACCCGCCACTCATCTCCTGCTTTGTGGCCCGGTTCCTAACAGCCCAAGGACTAGTACCAGTCTGCAACCCGGGGGTTGAGGACCCCTGGTCTACATCACTCATTTGTAATCCTGTACTGCCACACAGTCTTTCTTAAGATTTTGCCATGTGACCATTTAATATGAGGAAAGCAGGTACTGAATAGGCTATTCGAAGCTGATTCTGCCACTCTAGCTGTATGACCTAGGGCATGTTCCTAAACCACACTGAACCTCTCCTTCCACTTGTATAACGTGAATGAAGGAGCTATGCAAGGTAACAATGATTACAATAATAACAGCTAACATTTACTCAGCACTTGCTATGTGTCAGGCACTATTTAAAATGCTTTTCATGAATTAACTCATTTAATCCTCACAATGACCCTACAAAGAAGATATAGGTATGATCCCCATTTTTCAGAGGGGGAAATAGGTTATATCTAAAGTCCTTCCAGCTCTTAAGCTGTAATAAGCATAAGCCTTTTTTCCCTTTCTCTGAAGACATCTCTCAAGGTAAAAGTTACTTGAAGGAAATCACATGAGCCCACAACCTAGGACTGGGTCCTGGTTTGGCCAGCACTGGCTGTGTGACTCTGTACATGACCCCTCCAATCTCAGCTTCTGCTCCTGTTGGATGGGGATTATACTCTACCTACAATCTAGAGAGGTTTGGTGAGCATGAGAGCACGATATAGGACTCACAGCAGGTGATAAATAAGTTTACCTCAGTTTAAAATGGCCAAGCTCAAACATCCTCAAAATAGGTGCAAGGTGAGGAAGAGACTACAAGTAAGTATGGTAGGTACAGAGGTCTGGGTCCAGGCCACACCCAGTCCCTTCTCTGGCTGGATGTTCCCTCTTTCTTCTCTCTGAGACCTGCTTAGGGGTTACATGGTGGGAGAGCCAGCCAAAGAAGGTTACTACCCTCCAGCAGCACAAAGGTCTGGGTGGTCACAAAGATCCTCTGGCTAATTCCTAACCAGCTTCCTAATCAGTCAAAGAGCTGAATCAACCTAGCTCTGCTGTAGCAGCTGAACTGTGCAGTAGGGGGTCAGGCAGACAGATGCACTCACATCCTGGGCTCTTTACCTTCTGGGGACCTAAATGATTCTGGTCACCAATTTCAAAGCGTATGGGAGAGGGATTTCCCCACACCCACACCAATTTTCTGTGTCCTACACTTCACATCAATTTTGACACTACTTACTTGGAAATAGCATCAGTTCCCACAGGTTCAGTCCCACAAGACTATCCCCTCCCCAACTTCAGATGCCAGTCACAAATCTAAGTTGTCACCTGTGCTTCTCACCAATGGTCTATAGATTAAATCTGGCTATAGATCCAGCACCTCCCTCCCTCCCCTACCATATTGGGTTCGATTTGCTAGAGTGGCTCACAGAACTCTGAAAAACATTTCACTTATGAGATCACCAGTTTATTATAAAATGATATAACTCAGGAACAGCCAGATGAAAGAGATGCATAGGCAAGGTATGGGGAAAGGGCAAAGAAAACCCTCTCCAAACATATCTCTCCTCCCAAATCTCCACATGTTCACAAACCCAGAAGCTCTCTGAATTCTATCCTTTTGTTTTTTTATGGAGGCTTCATTACATGGGTATGATCCATTAAATCATTGGCCCTTTGGTGATTGATTCAAACTCCAGCCTCTCTCCCCTCTCCAGAGGAGGTGATAGGGAAGTGAAAGTTCCAACCCTTTAATCACCTGGTTGGTTCTCCTGGCAACCAGCCCCTATCCTCATTTGTTTTCCTGGCAACAAGCCCCCAGCCTCATGTTCTGTCCAAAAGTCACCTCATTAACATAACAAGAGACACCTTATGGGTTTCATCAAAGGAAATTCCAAGGGTTTTAGGAGCTCTGTGATAGAAACTAGGGTGAAGATCAAATATAAATTTATTATTATAAATCAGAATATCACAGGACCTCACAGGCCTCACCTGTAAAATGGAGATACTAGAGGCTACCCCACCGAGCTCTTGTGAGGATTATAGGAAACAGTCCTGCGAAAGCACCTAGCAGGGCACCTGGCATGCAGCACATTTTAATAAAAGCCACTTGAACTATAGTCAATATTATCTTAACTTTGTATGGTGACAAAAGGTACCTAGTCTTATTGCGGTGATCATCATGCAATGTATATAAATGTTGAATGATGTTGTACACCTAAAATCAATATAATATTGTACGTCAACTATATTTTAATTTAAAAAAAAAAAGCCACTGGAATCTGAAATTCCTAACCTAAGTTGTTGCTTCTTGGTTTCCCTACCTATAAAATAGGGATGATATCACAGCACCACCACCCAAACTTAATATGAGGAGTCAATTTTGATAGCTCTCTGTTCACTAGGTAAAGAGTCTCTGAAACTAAGTTCAGGGATACTCCTACAAGAATTACATAAGCATGGTAATTGTTCCTTGCCCTTTATAAGTCCCTGGCTGGCAGAGATCAGGGGGGCTCGCCCACAGACTTCTTACTAGCCAGTCTTGGAGGCCCCCCTGCTTGCCTGTCAGGGCTCCAGGCTTCCTTGCCTCCCTGCAGCCCGAGGACTAGGCCCCCTTCCTTCTCATCAGGCAGCTGCCCCACCCATTTCTCAAGAAATCTGCATGCATAGAGGGAATTAGGTTCAAGAACTTCTCTTTCATGGTTGTCCCTAGGTTAAGCACACAGTCTATTTTTGTTTTATGAGTTTCATGGCTAATGATTACAGAAATCATGGGATGGTAAAAATAGCAATCTTGGGGAGATGACAAAGTCCTTCCACGCTGGTCGCTGACCTCAGTCTTGATGACTGCGGAAACAACCTGGACTTTCACATTGAACATGGAACCCAGACACAGAGGAGTAGATCACTGCTGGAGAAATTTTATCCAGTGCCAGTTGTCTATAAGGAAAGGCAGAAGAGAGACAGGTGGCTTCCATTCTTCATGAAGGACACCCGGTGAATAAATTCTACTGTTTAGAGATGCTCAGACCCCCTCGGGTCCTGGTCAATGACAGCCCAGGCAACTGAAATACTCACAAAAATGAGTCATAAAAAAGGCAGAAAAATCAGTGAGATGTGTAACCAGTCTCCCTTTTCTATTTCACAAAGCAGGGAGAAGTTGTGACAAACAATGCCAGAGGGCCCTTGCTTGACAAATCTACCCTCACTACACTTCCGGCCTGGGGCTGAGATCGAGAGGGGAAAAGGAAACTGTGCACAGGCAGGAAAGCCCCTGCAGGAAGCCAGTCATTTGTCCAGGTTATCAGGCGGACCAACAGATGCTCTCCTCCCCTGAAAGAGAATGGGGTTGTGGAGGCCCAGATGTGCCCTGACCTGTTAGCCGAAATAAGAGGCCCTTATCTTGGACAGTATCAAATAACAGTATTTCCCATGCATTCTCATCTCATTTAATCCACCTCTTGAGGGAGTTAGGTCCAGGGTGATCATACCGATTTCGCAGGTGAGGAAACTGAGGCCTTGAGACATTAAGTAAATTTGCATGACTAAGAAGTAGCTCAGATTCAACCTGAGTTCTTAAACACTAAGTCCAGTGTATATTCTCCTACACAGCCTGCCTGTTGAATCAACGGCATGTGGTTTTTCCTAGTGATCTCACATCTATGAGTGCATGCATTCTGGGTGAGAAAGATAAGGCATGGATCATTCCCCTCTCCATCTTCCACATCACAGGTGAGAAACAGTGGTGCATGGAGGTGGGGCTGCCAGCAGCTGCAGTCTGTGTGGTTAGCCGACCTCTGACCAAAACTCGAATCCAAGGCTTTTTCCACCAGCTGGCTGCCTTCCGCCTTACCACACCTGGAAAAAATGACTCAGGTGACAGTGGGCTACTCATGTCATCCTCTTGTACAGAAGATGCCATGTCGTTTATGAATCACTTCAAAGTGGGAACACTTATCCTAGCTTTCCCCCAGGCCTTTATTAAGTAAAGGTCATGATATTTGTTGAAATTTGAGCATGCTGGTGCCTGGCTCATGGGAAAGGGTTTCAGAGACTATGCCCAAGATAAAGCTGACTTCTGGAGGCTTCTCTGCAGATAGGTATGAATCCCACCCAGCCCGACCTCACCATTGGATAATAAGATTCAGGCTCCAGCTCCTCCCTATCTATCTGGCTTTTTTAAACTATGTGTCTAATAGGATGACTTTTCTCACCTACCTGACGTCTATGCCACAGAACATTCCAAACACTCAAGAAAGACAGGAAAAAAGAGAGGTTCAGGCCTAAAGTTGATTTATAGTCTTCCTCGAGAGTGGCAAGTTTTCTGGCTATGAAGAAAGGTTTCCGATACTGACTCCACAGGTCCTGGCTGTTGGTTGCAGATTCAGGGCCCTTCACCTGGTCGTTGCACTAAGACTTGGCTCACATATTTAGCTTTCTTCTCTGCCCAAAGCAAAGAGGTCAGCAACAGCTGTAGCAGCCTCTCTGAGACAGTAACAGGAAATAATCCTCCTTGCCACGGCCTTCCCACCCACCGCTATTCCGGCAGGTGGTAACTGTAGAGACGGTAACAGGTAAGGTGGTAGAAAGCTAGGTTAAAACTTTAATTGGCCTTAAATCACCCATTGCTCTTGCCTTTCTTGAGTGGTTAGAATGTTCTGTAGCATAGACTTCAGGTAGGCAAGAAAAGTGGCCAGCCGTCTAGTCAGACACAGAACTCGCAAAAGCTAAATTGGAAGGGGAGAGCTAGAGTTTTAATCTTATTATCCAATGGCGGGGTTTGGCTGGGTGGGATTCATGACTGCCTGCAGAGTGGCCTCCAGAAGTCAGCCATATCTTGGCCATACTCTCTGAACCCCTTTCCTATCCAGCCAGGCACCAGAGCATTCAAAAAAACATTTTTTTAAAAAAAAATTAAGACAGTATTTTTAAAGCAGTTTTAGGTTCACAGCAAAAATGAAGGGAAGGTACAAAGAGTTCTTATATATCTCCTGCCTCCATTCATGTACAGCCTCCCTCATTATCAATATTTCCCACCAGAGTGGTATATTTTTTACAATTAATAAACCTATATAGATGCATCATAATTACCAAAAAGTCCATAGTTTGGGGTTTACTCTTGGCGTTGTCCAGTTTTACCCATGTTGAACAGCACTTGCAGTCAACCATATGTGAGCCAAGCAGCCGGCATCTTTCTTGGAAAAGCCCAGATATGATGCTTCTGATCCAAGAAATGATGGGTCCTGTTTGGGAACATTAATTGGCTATACAGGCAGAACTGCCCCCAAACAAGTTAGACACATGTTTTAGGCATTCCCTTTTCTTAAATCTGGTTTGAGGCTGTCCTGCAGCTGAAAATAAGCATTGGCTCCTGGGAGATGTGGATATTGGGTTGTCCAACATCTGTTCATGGGAGAAGGGGTGACTAGATGATGGCAGACCTGACCCTCCCCTGACTCCAAACTGGGAGAAAGACTGTGACATTGTACTGGGCAAAGAGCAGTGTTGTTCAGACTGGCCTGTGGCTCTGAGACCAAAAAATTCAGACTGGAGACTATTCTGTTTAATCTGTCTGAGTCAACGGGCTCAGGTCACACCTTTCAGTATGGGGCGGGGTGTTCTCATTGTCAGTCATCCTGTGGCAGGCAAAGAAGAGTGTCTTAGGCTGGGGGAGGGAAGGACTGCCTCCTCTTTCTGTGGAGTAAGTGGGCCTGGAGACTGCTGTTGGTAAGGACTGAAGTGGCCCTTGCCAGAAGGAGGCCTGTAGGCACCAGACCTCTCTTTTGAAGCAGATGGAAATTACTCTCTACAGTTTGTTCTCTTTTCCCCCCTGCAAAGTGGACCCTGTCTTCAGATGGGCTGTGGGGATTGGAGCAGGGCAGTGTCTTCTACTTGGGCACTGGTAGAGTCATCAAATCACCAGTCTCATGAGCTATAGAGGCAGAATCATGGCAGCAAGGTGAGAAGGCTGATGTGGGAGAGACTGGGGCTCATGCCAGGCTATGCCCCAGAAAACTCAGAAATCCTGGTGAGTGGAGCTCTGTGTTTGGGTGTTAGAAGGAAGTATAATTTCATGTTAGATATAGTTAAGTTTCAACATAGTTTACTGGCATATATAGCACACTCATTCCACAGTGAAGAAATCAGTGGTTGGAGGGAGTGGTTGGAGAGAGAAAGAGAGAGAGAGAGGGAGGGAGGGAGGGAGGGAAAGAGAGAGAGAGAGAGAGAGAGAGATTTGAGAAAGAGAGAGAATGCACCTGTGAGAGGGTCTGCTGTCTGAGGAGCAGGTACCATTCTCACCACCCTCTGACAGTAGCAATAACCCAGGAGTCCCTGGGATCTTGTGAAAAGTTCTCGATAGCTGCATTAGCTAAGACTTTGGGTAAAGGTGGTGTAAGTGGGGCCAGATCATACAACCTCCTTCTATCCCACACATCTTAGAGTGATCAAAAAAAATTTTTTTTTGAAAAAAGCCAAAAGTTAACCAGAGACGATCAAATACTAAAAACAGTACAACCTTATAACATAAGACTGATCATATGTCAAGAAGAAAGAAAAAAAGATCCCAGAATGGAATGTTAGTTTTCTCTCCCCACACACACACCTGGAGTTAAACGAGAGAAGATCAGAGAAGAAAATCTCAAGAAGTGTCACCAGTACCTCACAATTTGGCACAGAGAGGGCTGAGAGGCTAAATACACAGCTTGGGGAAATTGAGGAGACATCCTGGGGGGAGGAGTCCCTGGGCCCCATCAAGGAGGCCCGCAGGGGCTGGAGGAGCAGTGGACATGCTTTTCAAGGGCTCCATGCTGCCTTCAGGAATGAGCCAAAGCCCCTGGAGTAGGCCACACCCCTGTGCTGGGTGGAGAGGACCCTGGGGTGGGGTATCTAATCTATTTCAGGAGAAAGAGCAGAGCCCAGATCTGTCTCTCACCTGTCCCTGTAACCCTAAGACCTCAGCGACGCAGGAAGTACAGCCACCCCAAACTCTAGAATCAAAGGAATGACAAGTAGATAGAAGGATGTCAAGAAGAGCTCGCCCTCACACCTTCAGAGCTTTCAATAGTCTAGACTTACCCATGCAAAATTAAAAGAAATGGCAGAGAAGTTAGCCAACATACTAGATTTTAAAAAGAAGATCAAGAAAGAGAAGGCAGAATAGAGGAAGGAAGAGAAGAAAAATAAGCAAGAAACACATGAAAAAGATAAACAAAACATTCTGGAAGAAATCACTCTCCCAGGTACAGAAGAAAACTCTTAAGGGTGCTTCATAATATAAAAGCAATAAGTTTATTTAATATTTAATTAATCATGTTAATTTAATAGTTAATTATATCATCTTAACATATAATAAGTTATACCCATTTAGTGTATAATTAATGGAAACATATTTATATGTTTATGAAATTTAACAAAAGAAGAACCCAAGGATGAATTGAGAAATCAACTAAATAAAACAAAAAAGAAATCCAGAGTGAAGGAAAAAATTAAGGACAAAAACAAGAGATTTAGAGAATGATTAGATAAGTTAGAAACATCAAGAAAGCTAACAAATTTTCCAGCTCAGGGGAAATACTTGCAATAATTGCAGTGAACCTAGAGGCAAATGACAAAGCAATTAAGATGTTGCTATATGGGGAACAAACACAAATCATCCAATATAGGAATAATCGGTGTTGAATTTCAAGTCAAGATGAGGAGCACAAGTGAACTTTCCCTACTGCCCTCACCACTTATTGAAAATATATGAAAAAGCTTTATGAAATATAAAAACACATTTTTTAAATGACCTCTCCAAGCTACAAGCAAGAAAGGGAACTCTCTAGGGAAAGAACAAGAACAAAGATGTAAATAGAAGCTGAAGCTTCAAGATCCACAGGGACTCAGACTGTATGATTGGTAGTTGGGGTTTCAGTAAGTCATTAGCCCGACGTGCAGCAGGGAGCCACAAGGCCAGGAGTTAGCACTGTGATGCCCCTCCATGAGAGAACCACCCAAAGGTTGTGGCTGAACACAAGCCATCTGCCCAGCGATGGGTGTAAAGAGAGGCAACAGGCCCGGTCTACTAGCCTAAGATTTGGTCTGGGGGCAGTGCTGTACCCTGTAGGACCACACTGAAACCTCCCTTGAGGAAATCTTCCCTCTATAACCCAGAGCACATGGGGAAGGGGCGCCAAGAAAGATGACTCCGTGGAAGATGAATTCATAGATAGGAATTACAAAATCTATAAGGAAGAACATAAATGCTAAAGGCAATTTTTAGACTACCCCCCCCAAACCAGAAAATTTACACTTAAGGAATAGACAATCTTAAAGAGATTTAAAAATAAAATGTATATAAAACTTCAGAGAAATAAATGAATGAATAGGCACCATAAATAAGAACAAGAGGTTATGAAATAAAAACAGGCAAATACCTTACAAAATAGAAATATTAAAAGCTAATAAAGTAGATATTGAGATAACTGGACATAGCCTTATTTGTGTTTTATAGGCATATGAGTGTTTTTTATACACAAACATTCATTGTACATACATAGAAGATTTGGAAGAATATTCATCAAGTTGCAAATAGTAGTTAACTATAAGAATGAGACTGAGGTCTTTAATTTTCATTTTTAATTTTCTTCCTTTTGTCTATCTATATCTTCTAACTTTTTAAAAAGGTGAATACATAATGGTTTTATCAAAGGAAAAATCAGTAAGAGACATATTTTAATTCTAAATGGATGGGGAGTTGGCCGGTCTTCTGGCTCTGCCTATATTCCTATGTGTAAAATAATCATGAATTCAACTGTGAGAAATGAATAAAATGTAATTATCATATGAAAATAGTTGAATAAATGTTGAGCAAATGTTTAGAGTATGATCAGGATTGTCTGACTTTATAGAGACTACATGTCATGCCCAAAATAATCACTTCAAAGAGAGAGGAGCAAGATCTTCCAGAGTGAGTACAACTGAGGGCCAAAGAGAAGCCAGTATGACTGCAGAGGAAAGAGATGTGTCCTGTATAATCAGGCCCTGTGGGCAGAGAAAACAAGTAGTTTCAAATATGAGGCACACATCAAAAGTCACAGGGCAGACGCTCAAAATCCCAGGCCCTGACTGGAGCTTAACCTGCTTCTCACATGGAAAAATATGTGTCTTCTTGGTGAGGAAAACAGAGGTTATTTATTTAATGATAGCTAACGATTCTCCTGAACAACACACCAGGTAAGGCCAGGTAGTAGTAAATTAAAAAGATTTAAAGAACATGGCCTAAACAAAATTTTTCCAGCCCTAAACATATAACATGTTTTCCCAGAGACACAGCATCCTAAGGGAATGGGTGACAACTGCAGTGTGACAGAAAAATCTTTGACATTAGGATTCTGCCTGTGGTCCCCTCCTTCCTCTGGCAGGACTCCGGTATCTCACCAACATCACCTCAGCCTTTCTGTACTTTTCTTTGGTGCCATTCTCCTCTTTGCTTCAAGGGGACCAGCAGCAGTTTTTACCATGAGTGCCACGCTGGCTGCAACCAAAACCGATGTTGCTGACTCCAAATGTCACTCCTGGTGTTGGCCATTAGCAACACAGCTCCCAGGTCACCATCACTGCTAAGTGAGGACATCACTGTGTATTCTGACCGTGGCTCCAATATTGTAAGCTCGTGCCAATTAGGTCAAAGAGTGCCCTTCCTCAAGTCATTGAACTTCCTCTATCAGAGAACATCATGATAGTATGACTTCATTAGGATGCAACACTTGGCTGCCACTTGCTGGAAAGATTTGTCTCTAAGTGTCTGTTATGTGAATGTGCCTTGGATGTGGTAGAGCACAGCCTCACCGCCTTCTGATCGCTCTTGGGAGAGATGTCTCTCTTACCTAGTATTCACAGCTTGTTTATAAGGCTCCAAAAAGACTACCCCAACTCTTTCCATTTCCTTATGGCCTCCTGGCTCCTTTCTTTACTGATCCCTCCACATACCTCTCCCTGCAGGGAAAAAGGCTTCCAGAGTAGGAGAGAGACACACAGGGGTAGACACACTGCACAGTTACGGACTTTAAACTTATGAAGAGTATTTGGCACCTACACATACTACAGGTTCTGAATGCAGAGCAAAACAAAGCTTTGGTTCAGTGAGAGGGAGGGGGCGGGGAGAGAGAAAATATGTCAATCTGACTGCATTTTAGAGGCCTAAGTAAATCATTTAGGGGTTTTGTCTGGGAACCCCCACCTCCTGTAGCAGGCCCTGCGGTTTGTATGCACTAGCCACCCCCTACCTAACCCCCAGGTTTGCTGAGCTACTCCTACATGCCACATTTCCCGTTCTCATTGTTGAAGATACTCTTGTGCAAAGGCAAAAGGTGAAGGCTCTTTCATTCCCTGCTTTTGTCTGAAGTAGGGGGCCAGTGGGACAGCTGGCTTGGGTACCATGTTCAGCTCAATTTTTTACCCTTTATGTGGTTAACCCCACTACCCACACTTTGAGATGCCCCCAAGGCATCCTGCTGGTTAAGTCTGGACCCCAAGCTTTTCCCTGGGCTTGACAGAAGGGGAGAGATCGGGAACTCCTCACAGGCTGAGAGACTGATAAAGATGGGCAGGCCAGTGATACCCTTGTCATTGACATCCTTCTGCATCCTGCAAAGAATAATTTTCAAAAAGTCAAAAACATGACACAACATGGATCAACCATAAGAGCATTATGTTAAGTGGAATAAGCCAAGCACAAAAAGACAGATACTGTATGATTCCACTTACATGAGGTATCTGAAGCAGTCAAATTGTAGATATTAAAGGTAGAATGGTAATTACCAGGTGCTAGGGGAAAGGGGCAAAGAGGAGTTATTTAATGTGTATAGAGTTTCAGTTCTGCAAGATGAAAAACTTCTGGTGGTCTGTTTTATGGCAATGTAAATATTTTTAACACTACTGAACTGTACACTTAAAAATGGTTAAGATGGTACATAATGTGTGTGTTAAAAACACACACAAGTTAAAAACGTGATTCTGCAGATATGACACGGAGTTTTGGCAGGCGATAAAACTATTCTGTATCCTGATTGTGGTAGTGGTTGCACAACTCTTTATATGGGTTAAAATTCATAGAACTGTATATGAAATAGCACATTTTGCTATCTTTTAATTTTTTAAATTAAAATTTAAAAAACATGGCTTTCATACATATGTACACTGTACATGTATCAAAAGTATATTTAATTAATGAGAGAATCAGCAGGATAGTAAAGCTAATTCAAAAAGTATAGGAGATCCTTAAGTATTTATAATAAGTGAAAGAATGAATATTGAAATGATTGCTAAATGATATCATAAAATAAAGCCGTAGCCTTTTGACTAAAATATTTTTATTTGCATCACTATACATCAGTCCTGCATTGCTATCAATTTTCTACATCTTCCTTATAAAGTTGCAAAATACTCCAGTCAATAGTAAACAGCAAGTTAGACAAAGTTACACACTCCTAGAAAATCAGGTAATTCACCCTAGGCAGGACTGCTAGACAATGCCCCAGCCCGGCATGACTCAAAGGCTTGCAGGAATCCCTCTGTCCCACTTCCAAGTCTTGCACAACTTTTCCTAATCACCCAGATGAAGGGAAGTAGGAAGTGAGACCCTGGCTGTGCCTGGGAGGAAACGATGAGCGATACTATCACAGAAGTGAGGGCCAGGATGCCTGCTGTCCTGAGGAAGCTAGGTGGTCCTCAAACTAGTAGGATACCAGTTTTCAGGAATATAAGCATTTAGAGAAAGGACTGAAGGAAAAAAACCAGGAAGGAGTTTCTGGTTCCACAAACCAGGGGATCGTCCTCAAGCCTGCCAGGCTTATTCCTGCCCTAGGATTGTAGACCCGTGGCAGAGTGGGTACTGGTGTGGGGCAATGGCGTCTCTCCCTCCAGGTTTCACAGGCACCATTCTGACCTCCATGACTTCAGGTGGGTCCCTTTGCCATTTTTTTCCAGGTACTGAGACACTCAGGGGGCTTCATTAACCTTATCTGTGCAGAGGGGAACTCCAGAGTAAGCCCCAGGCAGATCTGGGGGTGGATTTTCCTCCTTTGGACACCTCCAGCTGAACAGCGGGGGTGGGGGGGGGGATTATGCCAAACAGCCCGCCCCAGGCTGACATCTGAGTGCGATTCTACCCAATTCAGAGCCCCTGGGCAGCTGCAGGGTCTTCCTTTGTGGGGAAGGGAGGAAGCAAAGTTGCTTTGTGGAAAGAGGAATGAAGAAAATGTGCGTGGCAGGGCAGCTCAGAGCCAGGATAGCAAATAAACAGGAGCCCGTAAACAAAAGGCACTGAGAAATTGGGTTTGGGCTAGGGGCAGGGACAGCCTCAGCCAGGGTCCCTTCAAGGCCAGTCAGATATCCTGTTTATAGTTCTGGTCACACTGGGGCAAACAGAACTAAAAGCAGCTTAATTCTTCACCTCTTGGGTGACTGAAGAGAGCACGAGAAAAGAGTACACATCACTGGACACAGTTCAGGTGGCCAGCCAGCCTCTTGCCCAGGGCTTAATAATTCAGGCCTCTCAACCTAGCAGGCCTGAGGCCTGCACCAGGGCTGCCAGCTGAGGCGCGGTTTCCGTTTCCCTGGGTGCCTCCCCATACTCTGAGCTTACTGGGAGTGGGAGAAGGTTTTAGGCCAATTGATAAGACCCTCCTCAGCCCCACCCACCAGCCCAGGTAGTCCTGACTGACCTTCAGCTTTGGCTCAGACAGCTGCCAGGACCCAGGGAAGGGGGTGTGGGTGCTGTCCCACAGCTCTGGTTACTGTTCTCTGGTGGCCACTCAATCCCTCCCTTGGGATGCGAGATTCACACCTCACTAGACACAGTTCAGGGAAGGGAAGTTCACACTGCTCTCCCTCCTCCCTGCCCTTCTCCTTGGTGTCCCCCTCCCCAAGCCTCAACCCCAGCTGCCTCCATTTCCAGACCTGAACTCACTGCTAAGTGGGGGGACCCGCATGGTAAATGGCAGGACTCCTGCCCCACCCCTCCCTTGAGACCCCAGACTCTGTAATACAACTGTCAGAAAAGCCCCTAGACACTGATGTGACAGTAGGGGAGGGGGACTTACGCCCTGAGTTTGTGGGCCGAGCAGAGAAGGACCCCTCATTTCCTCCAGGGAGGGCAAAGGCAGGAGCACGCTCCTGACATTTCTGTCACAGGCCCCACTCAGGAAAAGTGCCCACTGAAAGAGCCTCCGCACCAGACACAGGTGGGGCAGCGGGTCAGTCGCCAGACCTGGGTTCTGGGCTTCCCACAGTGCACCTTCCTGGGGACAAGCAGGGGTCCAAACAGAGCAGGAGGAGAGGATTTCTGGTGGTGGGACTTTTCACTGGCAGCTGAAATGGGGCTGTTTGCTGTAGCCACAACGAAAACAAACAGCTCACGAAGAACAGGTAAAAAGCCTTCTGCCTTACCAGGGGTAGTCGCTGGCAGAGGTCCTGACAGGCAGCAGTTCAGGTCTCCAGAGTGTCGGGGAGGAGGACTCGGGGACTACAGAGGAGACAGCAGTCCCTAGAGGACCCCAGGAAGTCTCCTCTCTCTGGGACAGCAGGAGCCATCTCAACAGGGCTAAAGATTTCTGTACCCCTTCAGCGAGGAGGAGCCTAGCAGTCTGCTCTGCTGACTTTGGCACTCAGACAGAACCTCCTGGACGAGAGGCAAGGAAAATACCTCTTACACAACCTTAGTTCACAGCTGAACTTTTTGAAAGCCACAGCATGCCACTGATTCCTAACATGACTTTGATCTGAGGCTGCTCCACAGTAGGTATCCTTATCGCTAGGCCTCCTTCTCACTACAGAGGTTCCCCTACCCTAAACAGCTGAGTGCCAGGCCTGGGCTGGCTCTTCATGTCCTCACCACAGCCTTGTGAGGTGGCAATTAGCACCCTGAGGTAATGGAGGCTCCAAAGTTAAGCCACTATTCCTAAATTAATTGTCTCTACCTTAGATTTCCGCCAATCATGTTTTGTACTCAAGTATAGGTTGTCACATTTCTCTGTTAAAGGAGATTTTGAAGCCTGTCGTGAATGACCATATATAGTATGATTTCGTTCATATGAAATGTCCAGAATAGGCAAATCTAGAAAGTCAGATTGCCTGGGGCTGGGTGAGGGTTGGTGTGGGGTAGCTTAAACAGTACAGGGTTTCTTTTTGGAATGACGAAAATGTTCTAAAACTAATGATGACGATGGTTGCACAACTCTGTGAATATAATAAAAATCATTGACTCATACACTTTAGATGGTGAATTGTATGGTATGTGAGTTATATCTCAATAAAACTGTTAGAAAAAAATAATTTTGACAGACTTTGATTCATAAGGTGATCCGTCATTTGGTGTATGGGCTCTGCATCCAGCCTCAGGTCAGCAGCTACCCTTCGGACCAGCACGCCCTCCTCGAATGCATTTTAAAAGTTCCTTGTGCAAAGAGCTGTTGTCATCCACTCTCACCCTCTCTTCCCTGCCTTTATGCATGGCAGTCACACTAGCCTTGGCTATAGCAAGGCCCCATAGAGCTCCATCTGACACTTCTGCTTACACTCAAGTAGATAAGGCTACAAGGGCCCAGCTGGCATCTCACCTGCCTGCTTTACCTTTGAGGGTGGAACATGAATGAGCTACGTGGGTTGTCAAGAACATGACAGGAAGAGATCAGCAGAGGCTCCAGGAGGAGGGAGGACAAAACTATGGAAATCTATGGAAATCTACCTTATACTCCACTCCAGACTCCAGCACTTAGAGCTATAGGCTTGCACTGGGCTGGTGGTAAAATGAAGTCTTCATTTCCAAAGAGAAGCCAACAAAAGATCTCTCAAAGCTGCACTCCCTCTTATCTCAGGGTTGGTGCCAAGGGCTTTGGATGGTCTCCCTAGAGGTCAGTGTGCCTTAAGATATTGATTCCCTTCACTGAGTGTGGCCCGGGATGCCCATGGCTCTTGGACATGTAACCTCAGGCTGTTAGTGACCTGGTTCAGGCTCCAAATTTCCTCCAGTTTACCCAAGCAAGACATGTGCCAAGAAGTAAAAATGGTTGGATGAAATAGTTACGTAGCCCAGGGGTTCTCAAAGGGTGGCCCCAGGACCGGCAGCATCAGCATCACAGGGGAACTTAGGAATGCAATTTCTCTGGTTACCTAGACTTGCTGAATTGGAGACTGGGGATGGAGCCTGGCAATCTGTGCTTTAACAAGTCATCCAGGGGAGTCTGATGTGCATTAAAGTTTGAGAACTGTGACAGAGATTCCAAGGTCCAGGGCAGAGGGTCTTGTTCTGATGTGGATCCAGCTCCTGTCCAAGTCTGCCTGCTACATGGTAACCTATCATGAAAATTTACTAAATGAACAAATGAATGAATGAATGGTTTAGCTCTATTCATCACTGACTGTTTCTCTTCAACTTTATGCCAACCAGGACACTTGCAAGCTGATAAAAAGAGAAGAGTGTAGGTATATCTGATAATTCTCTCTAGCTTCTTGTTGGCTCAGTTTGGTCCCTGAATTATTAAGCAGGGCTCACATCCCATTTCACATTTTCTTTTTAGAGATGAGGTTTTGGCTCTTTGACAATTTTTTTCTTAATGTCCAGAAACAAAAGCGCTTTCTATTTGATTTCAGAACCAAGCTCTCCCCTTACATTATTCTGGCCCTAGAAGGAAAAGGAGGATGCAGCTGGAAGGATGTTTTTGCATTTTCAAGTTAAAAATGTACACCAGTTACTACACATCTGGTTCCCAGGAGAACCAAGAAATACAGGCCAAGCATTTCTTAGAAGTCCTGGGGTTGAGGGGACAGACTACACACAACAAGAAACAGACCTGCTTCCCTTTCACACTCAGTTGGTGGCCAGAGGCTAGGTGAAGTTTGGTGCTTTCCCTCATCTGATTCTGAATTATGGGCCAAATTTCCAATTCTCTGCTACTGCCACCTCCCTCTAATACCACAAAGCCAGGATTTCTTTGGGCTCATACCTCCCAAAACCATTGGCTCTGTCATCCAACTCAGTTCCCTTTCTCCTGTAACCATACACATTTCAACAGGCAAGATGCTGGCCTCATAAAGGCCAGGCACGCTGCCAGGACACTGAGGTGTTATCTGTTTCCGGAGCTCGTGGCTGCCTGCCACTGGCCTCACCCTTATGAGGTCACCACACTCAACTGACATCCACTGACCGCCCTCTGGGGCCATCTTACCCCAACTGGACATCCAGCACTCGCGCTCTCTCTCTCTCTCTCTCTCTCTCTCTCTCTCTCTCCCACTCTCTCTCAAAACAGGACCCCTACAGCAGTGTGATAGAACAGCCAGGCTGAGAAACCCACTGTCCCTTGTTTTCTGGGCTATAGGCTTATAATGAAAAAGCAAAGCATCCTCCTTCCTCCTAATGGATAACCAGGGCTTAAGTCTTGGGTGTTTGGGCTTCCCTTGCCCAGAGAGATGAGCCTTTATTTTTATCAAGTGGATAAAAAGCTGGTGGGAAGCCTTGGAAGGTAGCTAGAGAGTGAGGGAAAGGAGTGAGGAATGCGTCATCCGCCCTCAGAGATCCCATGACTCACAGGGGTGTGCACGCAGGAGTGGTGGTGCCTAGAAGGTGAATGATAGTGGCACCAGGAGTGGTGGCCTGAGAACCTCCATAAAGCAGTCCTAGCTTAGTTCAAAATAGAAAGAGCCTTGAGCTTGGAAGAGATCATGAGAGCAGTGGACAAAGGGCTCTAGGAGAAATAGCCTGTACTGGACTGAAGGTGGGGACTCTTCCTAAGTGTGTGCAAGCCCAGGCATCCGGTGCACACTTATGGCTGGGTGGGGACTTGGGTGGAGGGATGTGGTGGGAGAGGAAGGAGAGAACCCTAATGAATGACAGATTGTCTTTCCTACCAATCCTAGAGGGTAGGGGCCAAATGAGATTTGATTTGTCATTCCTCATATTTTGGGGACCTTGAAGAAAATTTCACCTCTCCAATTGATTGTAAGCTCCTAGAGACAGGGCATAGGTCTCGTACTTTTATATTCCTGCCCCAGCACTTAACTAAGACAGACACAAGGTAGGTGATGGATTGATTGGGCGTATAATCATTTCTATATGCTAATTTTCTTCCTCTTTCTCCTCCTCCTTCTTCTCTTCCCTTCTTCTCTTTTTCTTTTCTCTTTTTCCTTCTCCTTCTTCTTCCTACTCCTCTTCTTCAAATTCTTTTTAAGGTAACTTTTTCTGGTATAATTTATACATAGTGAAATGCACTCTTTTTTAGCGTATAGCTCCATTCATTTTTACAGACTCATTTAATCATGTTAACCCCCATCACAATCAAGTTGTAGAATAATTTCATCATTCCCGAAAATTTTCTTGTGCCCCTTTGAGATCAATGCCTTCCCCCACTCCCAGGCCCTGGCACACGCATGTCAGTGGAATCACATAGCATGCCACCTTTTTGTGTCTGTCTATGTTTGCTTAGCATGATGTTTTGGAGAAATACCCATGTTTTTGCATGTGTGGACACTTCATTCATTCTTGTTGCTGAGTAGTAACCCCTTGTTTGACTATACTACAATTTGTTTATTCATTCATCTGTAGCTAGAAATGTGGATTGTTTTCAGTTTGGGCAATAATAAATAAAGCTCCTATGAACATTCATGTATAGGCCTTTTTGTGGTCGGATGGTTTCATTTCTCTTGGGTAAGTATCTCAGAGTAGAATTACAGGGTCCTATGATAAGTAAATATTTAACTTTTTAATAAACTCGTCAAACTATTTTTCAAAGTGGTTTTACCATTTATATTTATACCAGCAATATATGAGAGTTTTAACTGTCCCACATCCTTCTCAACACTTGGTTTTATCAATCTTTTTAATTTAAGTCTTTCTAGTGGATCTGTAGTGGTATTGTATTGTGATTTTAATGTGTATTTCTTTGATGACTAATGATATTGAGCATCTTTTGATATATTTATTAGACGTTTGTATATCTTTTTTTGTGAAGTAACTGGCCAAATTTTTGTTCATATTTTTAAAATAAACTTTATTTTGGAATAACTTCAGGTTTACAAAAAAGTTATAAAGATAACACAGAAAGTTCCAATATACCTTTCATTCTTTTGGTCATTTTTTAACTTGGGTTGTTTTCCTTATTAATGAATTGTGAGAATCCATTATATATTCTGAACACAAGTCCTTGGTCAGATATATGCATTACAAATATTTTCTTCCAGTCTTTGGTTTGCTTTTCATTTTTTTAATGGTGGTTTCCAAAGAGCAGGTGCTTTCTTTGAACATTTTTTATTTTAATGAATTTCAATTTGTCAATTTTCTTTTATGGTAGTGCTTTGTGTGTGTGTCCTGTTGAGTAAAGTTTTTTTCTACAAGTTTTGTTACTTACTTTTAACTTTAACTCAGAGGTGATCAGTTAAAATTTGATATACCTTAGTTATGAATAACACTCCAGAGTTGATTATTTAGCAGTTCAAAAATGCAATCAAAATCTACATGAGAGGGTTTGTTAACCGGCCTAAGGGAAGTTAGGAATGCATTTTCATGATATGCATAATATCATAGTCATATCAAATCGTATCACAGTCATGGTCAAGATACTGCTGTTGACTAAGAAGTGACACAGGCTGCAGGAAGGAGTTACAAGGGTCTACTGGGCAGGCCTGTGTGGTGTAACACCTCCAAGCATTTGAGATCTAGGCTCCAGTTGCCCTGAATCCCCCTACTTCACTGAGGGTCCTGTTATCCACCTCATCCACAAGCCTAGTTGACCCTGGAGCCCAGAGAGTGTGACATCACATCAGAGAGGACCTTACAGTAAAGGGGCCAGGTGAGTTTTGACAGCAGAAAGCAAGACTTCTCAAATAGGTTATATCTGTTTTGTGACTGTTTGGGGGAAAGCATTCGTGGATTTGGTGGACTTTGGTCTCAGGCTTGCTTTCAGTGGAGCAAACATTAGGTAGGAGTTTCATGTGACCTTTAAAGCAGCGGTCTCCAAACTTTTTTGGCACCAGCGTGCTCCTATGAGAATCTAATGCCTGATGATCTGAGTTGGAGCTGAAGTGGTGATGCTAGCGCCAGGGAGTGGCTGCAAATATAGATGAAGCTTTGCTCACTCATCTGCCGCTCACTTCCTAACAGTTCCTAATAGGCCACAGTTCATAACAGGCCATGGAGCAGTACTGGTCCACAGACTGAGGATTGGGGACCCCCACTTTAAAGGACCCCAAACTAACCAAAATAACCTGAGGATTTCTAAATGGCTATGTCAGCTCAGGTCGGTTCACATCTGAAGGAAAAGGAAGGGAACCATTCCAGGCAAAATAAATAGTATTATTGAGGGGATGTCTTCAAAATGTGAATTCCAACTGAAGGAAGGATGTCATCCCTGATTGGAGAGTGTGGCCCATATTAGGGCCCTGCAGAGCTGGGACAGGGACCCTGTGCCTCGGAACAATCTCTCCTACATAGTGTGCCCAGCCCAGCTACTGAGATATTCCTAGACCTGACCCTGTTCCACCTGCCACCATTCCCTCTGTCAGACTCTGAATTTTCTCTCTAAAATCAGGACCCACTTCTGATTATTGCCTTTTCTTCATGTAATGTGCCCTCCAGCCAGGGCCAGAGGGGCTTCTCCTCCTCCAAGAGAGTCACACCTGACCAAGTGGGATGAGTCCTGCCTAGGAGCCAAGGCCCAGTTAGTGGCTCTGCCTTCAAGGGTCTCCAGAGACCACCATGTAGCCACATCCAGCCTTTATCTTGAGTCTTCCATCCATTACTACACAAGCAGCTCTTGTCATTGCATCATTGCATACAAACCAGAAATGTGGAAAAACAAAAAAGAAAACAATCAAAATCCCATCAACCAGCAAAGGATTTGAACAAATATTTCTCCATAGAAGATATATAAATGACTAATAAGCAAATGGAAAGATGCTCAACATCATTAGTCATTAAGGAAATGCAATTCAAAGTCACAGTGAGATACTGCTTTATACCCATTAGGATGGTTATTAACAACAACAACAAAAAAAAAAAAAAAAAAAAAAAAACAGAAAATAACAAGTATTAGCAAGGATGTAGAGAAATTGGAAATCTCATACATTGCTAGTAGAAATATAAAATGGTGCAGCTTCTGTGGAAAACAGAAAAACAGTACAGCAGTTACTCAAAAAGTTAAATACAGAATCACCATTATGATCCAGCAATTGAACTCCTAAGTATATACACAAAGGAATTAAAAATGTGTCCACATAAAAATCGTACTAGAATATTCATAGCATCATTATTCATGGTAGCCAAAAATTAAAAACAACTCAATGCCCACGAAACCGATGAATGGAGAAACAGAATGTGCTATATCCACACAACATAATATTATTTGGCAATAAAAAGGAATGAAGTACTGACACATGCTACAATGTGACTGAACCTTGAAGACATTATGCTAAAAGGAGCCAGACATAAAAGGCTACATATTGTATGATTTCATTTATATAAAATGTTCAGAATAGGCAAATCCATGATGACAGAAAAGACTAATGGTTGCAAGGGCTGAGGAGAAAAGTGTCTGCTAATGGATACCGAGTTTCTTTTTCAGGTAATGAAAATGTTCTGGAATTAAATAGTGACGATGGCTGCACAACTCTATAAATATACTAAAAATCACTGAATTGTACACTTAAAAATGACATTTTAAAGTGAATGATGAAGTTTATGGTATGTGAATTATATCTCAATCGAAAGCACATTCTATCAACCAAGTATAAGCATTCAGGTCTATATTTTATATATATATTTATATATACACTTTTGAAAAAGAGGCCATAATATTTATACTATTTATTAGCCTGCATTTGTCACATAATATTGTTTAATACCTATCCATGTCAATAAATATAGATCTACATTGTCTACTTTTATGGCTACATATATGCTATCCTATGGTTGTAACAATTATTTAACCAATCTTTTATTGTTAGATACTTAGGCTGTTGCCAATTTTTTACTATTTACCAACAGCACTTTTGACTATTCCCCTTAATTTACATTTCTAATTATTCCCTTAAGATAAATTTCAAGAACGAGAACTGCTGGATTTTTAAGGTATTGAAAAATTGTTAACTTGCCGCCCAGAAGTTTGTATGATTTACCTGCCCATTGAGAAAGGTACATGAACCCAAACCCTCAAACCTTCTTCAACACTAGGCATTTTTACTTGAATTCATCTTTGCTTATTTGTAGGTGGAAAAGTGGTACCACATTCATGCTTGATTTCTAACCTCTTTTGCCACTTGTCCTTTCCTTCGGTTACAAGACGATTTGCTGCCGAATTGTCACTTTTTCTAGAGTCCCCAACCCTATTTGAGTCATTTTATTATTTATTGAATATTTTGATATGAATTTTAATATTGATTAACTGTCTGTTCTGTTGTGTCCCAGCTTACTCTTCATAACACTCTGGGAGGTGGATATTACACCCCTTTCTATCATTGACCCTTTAAGTGGCAGAACCAAGATTCAAACCCATGGCTGTCTCATTCTAAAGTCTCCACTCTCCACTCGGGACATGGGACCAGGCCCATCCTTCCCCTGAACTTTTTCAAAATCTCCCTTGCAAGTACACATGTCTCATGCACTTCCCTAGATGTCATGCATAAGCTTGCTTCTTCTCCTTGATCAGAATTCAGTGACAAGCCACAATTACCTTGACATCCCCAATGGTGAGAGAGCACTGAGGGCCCGCTCTCAGGTGCCCAAGGCCTGAGGCGAGTCCATCCAGGCAAGTAGGGCCTTATACCCCAGGTCCATCTGGATGCTCATCTTTGGAAACCAGCTTCAGCAAAGTGTGCAAGGCAGAGCTAAAGGCCCCCACAGAAACTGAACCCCACAAGATACCTATAAAAATCAATGAGGTTTCTTTTAACAGTGAGGTTTCAACTAAACTGTGCCACAAACTATTGATTTTGCTGGCACGGTTGGCAATTTTCCAGAGCAACTCAATTCAAGACCAATGTGTATTTAATAAGAATTTGGCTCTTAAGACTACAGAATTCCTGGAAGTGAAACAGGAGCTGCTGCAGTCAGTTTGCAAAACTGTTGCAAAGCCAAGGACAGAGCAGCTACAAAAGAATGGATTCTAGGGTAAGGAGCAAACAATGCGCCCTCATTCCACAGGCTCATCTGATCCTCCAACAATACCCTACAGCAACCTGGGTAGATCATTTTAATCTCACTTTATAGATTAAGAAATTGAGGATCAAAATTAAAAGTGACTTGCGATGTCACTGCTGGCAAGAGGTAGAGTGTGGCCAGCAACAGATCTTCACCTGCCAGGCTAAGTCCTTCCGGGACACCAGGAACTGGAGGACACTGTCTAACTACAGATCGCTGACGCTTTGCCCTTCTCATGGGCCTTCCCTGCCTTCCCCTGGGGCTGTCCTCTGCACTGGCGTACTTCCTGGCACTGAGGTCTTTGTGTTTGGAGCTCTCATCTAGGTAGTCTTTTCTTGTCACATTTCACTTTGGTCTTATTACTTAATGGTACATAACAAACCACCCCCCAAAAAAATCAACAGAAAACAACCTCTATTTATTATGCTTCCAGATTCTGTGATTTGGACAGAGCACTGTTGTGGGGGTGTCTTTTCTCTGTGCCATAATACCTGGGGCCTCGGCTTGGAAGACTCAAACAGGTAGTAGTGACTCCAAGGCCTGGCTACTGAAATCATCTAGAACTGTAGTGTCCAATATAGTAGCCAGATGTGGCTATTTAAATACTCATTTAAATTAATTAAAATTTAAAAAAATTTAAAATTCAGTTACTAGTGGAACTAATCACATTTTAAGGCCCAATAACCATATGTAGCTTGTGGGACAGTACAGATAGAGAACATTTCCATCATCATAGAAAGTTCTGTGGGGAAGCCTGCTCTAGAGGTCTCTTCACTCACATGCATGGTGTCTGGGCTGGGATCTTTGAGTGGAGCCTCTGCGTGAGGCTGGGCTTCTCACAGCATGGCTGCTGGTTTCTAAGAAGGGCAGCATCAGCAGAGCAAGTGTTCTATTAGGCCAAGGAAGAAGCTGCAAGGTTTCCTCTAACCTAACCTTAGAAGCCACATACATCCCTTCTGTCACATTCTATTGGGTGCATAAGAGTAGGGTCCTAGATAAAATACAAATATTGCACAGAACATACTTATATAAAAAAATCATTCATTGTTTGTTTATATCTGAAATTCAAATTTAACTGGATATTTTGCATTTTTATTTGCTAAACCTGGCAACCTTACATGGCCAGCCACTAAGGCCAGCCAGATCCCAGGAGAGGGGAATTTAACCCACTTCTTAATGAAAGAGTGGCAAGGTGACATTGCAGAGAGCATGTGGGATAAGAGATACTGTGGATGTCTTTGGAAAATACAATCTGCCATATGCTGCTAGGTGGGTCTTCATTCAAGTTTTGTGGCCTGGATGGATAGAATTGGGAGAAATGACCCTCTTTCACGCTGTTTTTCCTTTCATGCTGAGCTTTGGGGCCACCTGTTCTTAGATAATAGCTCCAATCTCGATTGACATAGGCATTCTTCTCTGCCTACACCATGAGCAAAATTACAAATAACAATAACAGATACTCCATGGCACCATCACAGGCAATGTTTTGCTAAAGTAAGGGTGCCCGAGGTGACAATGTACTATGGACACATCGAGTAATCAGGAAACTTTTGTTAGAGAAAATGGCTCTCCATCTGGAGCTCCCCAAGGTCTAGCTCAGCAGGAGAGCTTCTCCTGTGCCTGCCTCCCTGTAGCCAACATAATGACACACATGATAAAGGCATGAGCAGTGCTCCGTGCAGAGATTACCCCCTCTCCCCAACACCAGGTATGTTTATTTCTTGCACAACAGTGGGTGTTATCAGATCATATAGAGATATAGGTGTCATGTTGAGGTCTGCAAGAGTGAGGCTGAGACTCTCCAAGAGGGTGATATCACTCTCAGTGTCAAGCCCTAGTCAGCCTGGAGAAGAACGTATTCATTCATATTCTCTCTCCTCTCTCTCCCTCCCTCCCTCCGTCTCCACTCCCGCCTCCCCCCTCCTCGCCCTCCCCCCTACCCCCTTCCCTCTCAACCGAGGTATGCTGATGTCCTGAGAACCTGAGAGGGAGCTCTTTAGAGGAAAGTGATAAGATGGTATGCCCCATGTGGAGACTAGTTAGGAGTGGGAAGTCAGGACTTTTCCAAATCAAAAGTGACTTTTATTTCATTAATCAATTCACGGAGACACATGATGTGTTCTGTGCTTCTTTCCCTTTCCTTTGACGCGTGGCAAGAAGCTGGGACCAAGAGAGGAACAGCAGGTTTATCATAAAATATTAAGTGAAAATAGATAGGGTACTAAAGAATATATAATACAGTCCCAATTTTGTGTAATATATTTGTATATATTTGTATGTGTGTATGTACATACACACATATTGATTTTTTTCTTCTTTGTATTTTATATTCTTCCCATTGAGCAATCAGCACACATTACTTTTATAATAAGAAACACGTAGATGTTATTTTCAAATCAAAAAAAGGATGAAGACTATTGACAGAATTCCAATTTAAGAAGAACACCAACTGAAGAGCTACAAATGGCAGTTATTACTGATTGCTTACTCGGTTGCTGTTTCCTGTTCTTTCTTGTGAACAGAAACCTGATTTGATTCAGGGTCAGTATGCCCAACTGTAGAAGGTTAATTGTGATTGGTCCAAAGCTCTTCCCCTTTGTCAGTAAGTGGTCTAAGGGTGGGTACATGACCTAGTTCTGGACACTATAACATAAGGGAAAGTCCACTGGTGACTTTAGGGAATATTTCACTCTTTGGTTAAAAATAAGAGAAGAATGCTCACTTCAACAGCACATATACTAAAATTGGAATGATACAGGGAAGATTAGCATGGCCTCGTGCAAGGATGATGTGCAAATTCATGAAGTGTTCCACATGTTTTCATAAACTACATAAAAGTCTAACCAATGTACTATATACTTGAAAATAATAATAAAATTAAATTAAATTAAATTTAAAAAATAAGAGAAAGAGAATCACAAGAGGAAAAAGCCCCCTATGTCCTCCTTAACCTTTATGTTAGGATGCTGTCTATGAAGACAATACTAGGTGCTACAGCAGCTATCTTGTAACTAAGAGGAGGAACACTGTCAACATACTGAGATGGAAGAAAGAAAAGAGGAGAAGACTCTAGGTCTTCAATGACATTCAGGTGTTTGTTATTACAAATTTTTTTGTTATTTTCAAACTTTTTCTAAAAGATAATTGTCTATTGTTGAAGTTATATTAGTTGATATTCTTATCTGCTGCCAAATACATCCTAAATAATATTCACTATCATTCAGATAAGGTTAGACACTAGGAGTTGAGGATTTATTCAGATGGTTGAAGCCCCTGGAAGTGCTAGAGAAAAGCCATGTTGAGTGGGACAGGTCAGAGATGATATTAAAAATACTTAACAACTGGTCCTTATGGACATAAAATAATGTGGAAGAACACTGGTCCAATCAGAATGGACACCATCCCATAAATAATAGATAGGCCCAAGCCAATGTGTTCCAGCTGAATATCAACACTAGTATAATTACAAAAGGTAAATCAGGGGACTCAGTTAAACCTATGCTTACAAATGAATTTGCTTGGATCAGATTCTGCCTACAATGTGCCTCTTTTGAAAGTCCTGGCTCTACCTTCTAAAGCCAAGACTTCTGACAAATTAAAGTGGATCAGTGGCTTGTTCAACTCTAAAGACAGTGACTGGAAGTTGTCCACTTATACACTGAACTGCTATGAATGTTGTGGTGGTAGTGGTGCTTTTGAACTGTTAGGTTTTTTTTAATTTATTTAAAAAGTAATACATAATCTTGGTATAAAAATGCAAAATTTTCAAAGATAAAAAAATAATAATATAAAGTGAGTCTCTCCTTCTGGTACCCCCAGAGGTACATTATCAACAACTGTTGCATATATTTGGATAAATTACACAAATATTTATGTATATGTTTATATGTCTTTTTTAACAAAGACAAGAACCTACTTACACATATGTATGCACTTTGTTATTCCCACTATTTCTTAGGGCTTGTTCCATATCTGCATATAAATCTAGTTCTTTTTTACAACTGCACAGCATTCTATTGTATGAATTCATATAATGAATAACTTGTAATTAATCCTCTGTTGATGAATATTTCAGGTGTTTGTTATTACAAACTACAGTGTAATAAACACTATTAATTTGAATGTTTCAGGGTGAAGATAACAGAATACCCAACTAGTTTAAACCATAAGGAGTTATTATCTTACATAACACAAAATCTAAGCTAGGTGGTCCCAGGGTGGATTAATTCAGAGGCCCAACAGTGTCATTAGGGGACCAGGTACTTTTCCTGTTTCTCTTACCATTCTCAGAGTGTTGAATTTTTTGCCTTAGGTTTGGAAGTAAGATGGCTGCCACAGTTCCAGACATCCTATCATCACCCAACTATATTCAAAGAGAAGTCAATTTATCCTTACACATCTCCTTTTCTCCGGGAGGAAAACTTTTCCCAGAAGCTCTGTTGCAGACTTTCCATTATATGTCATTGGCTAGAACATGTCCATCCATAAATAAATACTCACTGGCAAATGGGGATAGAAATATTATTATTGGCTTGCATCAATTAAGATTCATCCTCCAGGGCTAGGGAAAAACACACTTTTCCTGAGCATAGTACATCCTGATATCTGAACCAACTCAAGGTCCTATTGGCAAGAAGAAAGGGTGTAATGGCCATGGGTTAGCCAGCAAAAGAACCTTCCACTAACACTCTTGTATATCCATTTGCATGTACGTATGCAAGTATATTCATTAAACAATGTCTTTGCAATAGATTCGTTGCGTCAAAAAAGTTTGTTCATTTAAAATGTTGAGAGACATCAATAGATGAATGGATAAACAAAATATGGTGTGTGTGTGTGTATATATATATATACATATATATATGTATGTATATATATATATGTATGTGTGTGTGTGTGTGTGTGTGTGTATAAAATAGAATATTATTCAGCCTTAAAAAAGAATGAAATTCTAACACATGGTACAACACGGGTACACCTTGAAGACATGATGTTAATTGAAATAAGCCAGACACAACAGGACAAATATTGTACAATTTTACTTATATGAGGTACCTAGAATAGTAAAATTTATAGAGATGGAAAATAGACTGGTAGTTACCAGGGGCTGGTGGATGAGGGAGTGAGATTTTATTTATTTATTTATTTATTTATTTATTCATTCATTCATTCATTCATTCATTCATTTATCTATCTATCTATTTATTTATTATTTAGAAATTTGAGTAAGGGAAGATTAAAAGAGTTCTAGAGATAGTGGTAATGGTTGCACAACAATGCAAATGAACTAATACCACTGGACGACACACTTAAAAATGATTAAAATGGAAAATTTTATGTTATGTATATTTTATCACAATAAAAAATGTTGATAGATATTGCCAAATTGTCTTCAAAGAGGCTTCAGCATTTAACTCTCCCACCCCTTGTGTGCAGGCCAGGGCTTGGGTTCCTTGTGATGTTTTGAGCCCAGTGCTGGATCAAGGGTCCACAGGTGGTGGCACAGAGGGTCTTGGTGGATGTAAGACCTTTATAAGATCAATAGCAGAAAAGTCTGGTTTAAGAAGTAAAGGAAGAATCCCCAGGAGGGGTGGGCAGGCATTCCCTTGTCTTCCTGGAGTTTGTTTCACCTCTGCATCACTTCCTTTCCCGAAGCACTTTAACCCCTCATGGTGGCTCCAAGACTGTCCCCCTCTAGTTCTCTGACTGAAGTGAGCACAATGGTCTAGTCCCTTATTTCCTCTTGTTAAGAAAAATTATGTAAAAATTGGAAATTCATCAAAAAGATTACTGCAGGCCCTTTCAGAGCCACATGACTGAGTCTGTGTAACAACCTGCAGACAAGTCGTCTGATTGACTAAGGGATATAACTTTGTTTGACCTCCTATTTACAATTGATTAGGCCAGGCTCTGTAAAGCTACATTTAATGTATAAAAGAGTGATACATTTTGCATTTGACTTTTTTTTTTTTTTGCCAGTAGCAATGTATATGATTTCTGTCTGGCAAAAAACACAAGCCCAAAGGTTATGTATGGTTTCTCTGTGAGGACATTAACTTGTTTTTTCTCTAACTCAGCCATATTATTCAATATTTTTCTTTTCACTGACTATATATACTTCAGCCTATTATCCTTGAACTAGCTTTGTAATTATGCTGGTTCTCTTCTTAGTGAGCTAAATCAATGACAAGGGCTCATTGTATGTTTGTATGAGAGTATGTAACTTTTTGAAAATTATTCTTTGACACTCTTAGCTCTAGCAGGCTTTCAAAATGACTTTGCTAAATATGAAAGAAAGGGAATAAACAAGGAATTTAAGAAGTCTTAGAATAGTCTAGCTCCTTATTCTATATCACAGTTAAGGTGTGGTCTACTTCACACCTTGTCCCCAAAGTTTACAAGTGGCTGCTGCAGAAGGCCACAGTGACCCTTCTGAGTTTCCTTGCACACAGCGCAATCAGGCCAGCTGCCAAGTCCAGGCCCTCTGGCACCTCTCGTTAGACCACAAAACCACAAAACCATCAAAATCTACCACTCGGGTTTAAACCCTGTTTCATGATTTGGGGGTGAATTTTCCCCAGATGGTGAACAGGACTGTCAAGATCGGCTGTGGCTGTGTTCTCCCTCCTCTGGACACCCCCTCTCACCACCAGCTGGACAGGACTTGGTCTCTTTCAGTAACCTTACTATCCATGACACAGATGTGGCCTGGCAGGTCCTTAGCCTCAGGGAGGCACCCTGTCCCTTCACCTTTGCACCTGAGTGGCTGGAGCTGTGTGCATTCCAGGGGTTCTCCTTCCCTCCAAGCTACCTCATTCCTTCCAGTGGCCTATTCCCACTACAAGTCCTGTCATGCACGGCGGCTATTTCCCTCCTTCCGTCCCACCCCCAGAACCCAGCTCCTTCCTGGTTTCCCAGAGCCATCACTTGCCCAAAGCAATTGTGTACAGCAGATCTTACAAAGATTTGGAGAGAGGATACCTTGCAGCAATGCACGCCACTGTTTTCACATTTACTTCAGAACCCATGAGCATTCCTGCCTTTTCTAGAGTTTTGCTGGCTAACCCTTCTCAACCAGATGATCAGCTCTTTGATGGCAGGCCTGAGGCATTGTTTGCTTCTTTGTTGGTATGTTTTGATGAAATCATGTTTGTGAAGCTTGAGCACAGTAACTGTTGTGTAATAGGGGAGCTGACAGTGACCCCAGAGCAGAAGCCCTTATAAGAGAGCAGACTATGTCACCTCAAGTATGCCTCTTTTCGTTAAGGATTATTTTGAGCTCATTATTTTGAGAAACGGCAGACACAAGAGAAGCTTTGAAAACAGAGTAGAAGTTACCCTTTTGTAAGGGAAATTTACATTTATAAAGGAAGTCTCCTTCAGTACCAGGAAAAGAAGGCTGGCCCTATATCATAAGAAGCGTATAATGGAGAAGGCACTGACTTAAATCTGCATGACAAAGCTTACTCCTTTGATTGTATTTTCCTGGTTATTTTCCAATAACTTGCCTCTCCCACGCTTTTCTTCCTTTGTTTTAGCTGAAGATGGTGTTTAAGTTTAAGTTCTAGCTATCTCTTTGAGATACTCTTCTCTGAGTTTCTCCCACTGTATGAGATATACATATTAATAAAACACTCTTTGTCTTTCTCTTGTTAATCTGTCTTTTACACCAAAGGCCCAAATCAAGAACCTAGAAGAGTAGAAGGAAAAGAATGTTTTCCCTCCCCTATACCACGTACTTCAAGGTAAAACCAGATGGAGCTAGAAACTGTAACCCCAGCCTTCCCTGGAATCCTGGCTCCTGCTGCTGCCCCCTTGGGCAGTCTAACAGCTTTTGTTTTTGTTTTTGATAGTAAAAATAAAAACAAATATATTTTAAAACCTAAAAACTTAGTACAAAGGAATGAAAAGAAACTTTAAGGGGGTAATGTTCTATTTCATTTTTTTTCTTTCAAATTTTATTATGGAAATTTTCAAACTGTTGAATCAAAAAGTCGAAATGAGCTTTTATCCAGACGGCTGGACTGCAGGTCTCTGTCCCTGCAGCAACAGCATGAGAACCTGGTGAGAACTGCCGTGGCAGGAGCCACGGCAGGACAGACGCTTACAAAGCTTCTTCTCCTCCTTGACTGGGTGTTAGTTAAAAGGAGTGCTGCAGAAACTATAACCAAAGGAGGCATTATGCGTCTGGAAACACCTCAAGGAACAGTGCTGCAAGCCACAGTAGTAACTGTTGGATCCAGCGCTAAAGGGAAGGGTGGAGAGAGTCAACCAGTCAGCAGGAAAGTTGGAGATAAAGTTCTTCCAGAATATGGAGGCATCAAAGCAGTTCTAGACAAGAACCATTTCTTATTTAGAGATGGTGACATTCTCGGAAAGTATGCAGACTGAAATGGCATCACGTGAAGCTGCCCGTTCCACTGAGATCTCATCATGTAAATAATTTCCATGTCTCTTTTGTAATAAACTAATGATATCGAAACTAATGACATCCAGTATCTCTTAAAATTTAGTTTCACTGTACTGATATAAACATTTCCAAGTAAAAATATATATTTAAAAAACGTTAAAATGGATAATAAAATGAACTTCATATATATTTATCTGTTGTTAACATTTTTCCTTCTGCTGAAAATTTTGAAAATAAATTTTAAATCAAGACACTTCACTACTAATTATTTCAGCAAGTATCTCCTAAAAATAAGGACATTCACCTGCATAACCATAATAATATTATCAATCGTAATAATAATATCCTAACATTATCTAATATCCAGTTCAAATTCAAATTTCTTCCAGCTGTTCCCAAAATGTCCTTTACAGCTAGATTTTGTTTTGTTTTTCCAACTAGGATCTAATCAAGGTTATACATTGCATTAGATATTTCATAGGTGATACTTTATATTTCATAGAGCATCCATCAGAATGCACATGTCAGGTGTCCCACTCTTAGTGACTCAGTTGGATTGCATGGTAAAGTGCTGACCAGCAGATATCTTCCTTTGCAATGAATAAACAATTTGTGTAATGACACCCTGTTCCGCCTTGTCCATTTTTGTGGCTCTTAGTTCCCAGCACAGGCCATACCCAGTAGATAGATGACTTCTACTTTGGCCCCTACACTCTAGGATTGATCACAAGCACCAAGATCTCACCAAGTCACTTCTGCTAATGGATTATGCTGGAGTAAAGAAACCCTGCAGCCCTGGGAGAGGGCAGCAGAGGCCCCTGCAGCAAGTGATAACAGAGCTTTCTCTGCCAATGCCTCAGGCAGAGTTCCAGGACCCACCTAAATGCTTGGGAAGAGCTAGCTGCCTTTTTTCAGAGACTGCTGGGGGAAGCTACCCAGAGATTGGTAGAAAGTAGAAAAACAAACATTTTAAAAGCTATCATTTCAAAGCTAGGAACAGTTTTCTGTTTTGCTCTATGGAATCTCCCTTTGTTCTTAGAAAAACACCTGCCTAATTCATTAATGTTATGCAAATGTTAAACAGGAAATGTTTAAGCTAAATTGCTTATTATAATGTAAGAGGTGTCAGTGCTTTTACAGAGTCAAATCTGCCAGAATTTGTTCTCTTAGGAAAAATGTGAGAAATGTTTTGTGTGTGTGTTGCCTATACATGGTTTGAAAATTCTCTGCACATAAAAACTGTTGCTAGTTCTGGTGGAAATGGGTAGAAGGGGACAAGAAATGTTCTGTAATGGTCTATATGAAGTTTTCGCTATTACCACAAGGGCATTATCCACAGAGGCTCCTTCAAGCTGCGTGGAAGAATGTGAACAGACTGGCTCCTGTACAGTCTGAGACTGGCTCCTGGGCTTTCTCAGAAATACCTAGGGAACCCCTGAGGGGTGGCTTCAAGTCATCTTATCTGGCTATGAAAGTGAAATGTGACCTTATTGTGATACTAGTTTGATATAGCATACAAAATGCTCTTAACTCCAAGACACATAATTAAAACTCTTTCTCTGAGGAAGCAATGTGGACATAGGGAGTAGTGGACACAGAGTTGAAAGACACAGAGCCCCTCCACCTCGCCCCATCTCTGGCAGCTTCGAGAGAGTATGAGAGGGCACATGTTGGCAACAGACCCTTTCACATTTTAAATACAGATTTTTTCTTTAGCCAGGCCTAGAGGGTATCTACCTATGCAATGTCATTAAAAATGAGTCAAGTTAGGTAAATAGCAGTTCTGTCATCTGCTGACCTTGATATGTTATTAATGGGTCAGAATTTAGCCACATTAGAATTGATCTCTTCACTGAGATGAACACAGTATCCAAAAGTTTTCTGATTCCTAAAATTCCAAATACCTTAAACCTCTTAGCAAGAACTTGTGAGGACCAGTCCACCAATCTCTACTTATCTCAGATCCACTGTAATCCCCTTCCCAAGTCACCAAGGGACAGACAGTGCACTCTGAGGATGCACCCTGTGCAGGATCTTGGGTTGTGCTGGGACTGATTCTGTGCAGGCAGGTGTTGTTATATAGCACAGGGCCCAAGACCTCAAAGTCTTGTCTCTCTTGTCATCTTTCTCTGTTATTAGATGTTTTTGCCTTGTGAGATTATCTATTTAAATAATCATGTCATTTTCTGTTTTAATTTTTAATAGTGGCTAACATTGATTCCTTTTTTGAATCTTGAACCAATCTTACAATCCTGAGGTAAACATTACTTAGTCATGATTATCTTTTTTAGATACTGTTAGATTCAGTTTGTTAAAAATTGTTAAAAATTTTTGTACCTAGGATCATGATGAATATTGGTCTATAGTTTTCTTATAATGCATTTGCCTCATTGTGATATTAGATAACTCTGAGCTCATAAAATGAGTTGAGAAATGTGCCTTTCTCTTCAATTTTCTTGACAAGTTTGTATGAAATTGGTAGTTTCTTCCTTAAATGTTTAGTGTAACTTACCAGTAAAGCCATCTGAGTTTGGATCTTTCTTTGCGGCAAAGTTTTTAACTACAAATTCAATTTCTGTAATATATAGAGAGAGCTATTAAGGTTATTAATTTTTTCTTGAGAGAACTTTAATAGTTTGTGTCTTTTAAGAAATTTGTCTTTTTCATCTGACTTGTTAAACTTATTGGCATAAAGTTGTTCATAATGTTCCCTGTGTTCCTACTAATAGCTGTAGAACCTGTAGTAATGTCACCTCTTTCCTTCCTGATAAATAATTTGTGTCTTCTCTTATTTTCCTTATGGCCGGCCTAGCAAGAGGTTTATCAATGTTATCGATCTTCTCAAGTAACCAGGTTTTGGTTATTTTATTGATTTTTCTCTATTGTTTCTTTTTTTCTGTTTCACTGGTATCTGCTTTGGTCTTCATTATTTCCTTTCATTTGCTTGCTTTAGTTTAATTTGGTCTCCTGTTCCAGTTTTTTAGGGTAAAAATTGAAGTCGTTGATTTGAGACCTCTGTTTTATTCTAATATGGGCATTTAGTGCTATAAATGTCCCCCTAAGTGCTGCTTTCACAAATTCCCACAAATTCTATGTTGTGTTTTTATTTTTATTCAGTTCAAAGCAGACTTTCTAATGTCTCTTTTTACTTCTTCTATTATCCATGGCTTATTTAGAAGTGTGTTACTTAGTTTTATTGGGAAGGTCCTCGATAGATGGTCAACTACTGGAAAGGTGTTCCTCTCAATTAACTGGTGTCTCAGAATATAACTTCCATCGGAGATTTTAATGCTGCCCCTTCTCAGTCTACACTTCTCCCTCCACCCAACCACCTTGCAGACAGAAAACACAACTGGTTGTGTGTTCCTTTTGCCTTTTCTCCTCAAAACCAAAACATTTTTAGTTGAATTAAATTTTTTAAAATAATAGTTTTCGAGCCCTCCTCGAAAGTAAGACACAACTGGACTCAGAGTAGGAAAATAGAAAGAAGGAATCCCAATCAAGGAATTTTCTCTTTTGCTTGATGGGAACTGGAGGGGATCCAGGCTTTGGACCCTGAAGCAATTTTGTGGCCCTTTTAAGAGAAAGAACACAAAACTCAAAATATACACAAAATTATTTTTCTTAAAATAAAGAAGAAAATTGCAACAAATTAAAAATTGTATAAAGCTTAGAAATACAAGAATCATAAAACCCAAAAATATTATGTAGTTTCATAAATGGCCTGACACACCTCTATAATACTTTTTACGTTTATTGGTCTGCATACACTGAGAGATACTTCATAGAACAATTTTGTGAAATAATTTTTTACAGAGAGAAGGATAATTCAGTCTTTCCTCTAGCATGTTCAATAAAATTTTACTTTTTATTGACAGTCTAGAAAAGTCTCTTTCAGCTTCACTATGGATTATTTGTAATGTCATGCATATTGTTAGGATTTTCCCAAAATTTAGGTAAAACTATTAAGTTCCCTTTATATAGGAGCTATATATAATTTCAGGGACTTTCAAGTGTGCTTGTTCAGTGACTCATTTACTGTATTCTTTGAATTGACCATACTCATCATGCAGTTGACCACCAGCACTCTCATAGTAGATTATGAGTTTTATGTTTTATGAATATTTCATATTAAGACAGCAAAAACTTGGGAAGAATTTATACAGATGTGCTTGGAGAGGCCATTTCAGGCTGAGAGAGAAGTATGAGCACAGGCAAGCATGGCAAAGTGAATTCTATGAATCAAGCAAAGGGTACAGGATGGTAGCAATGAGTGATAAGGGCAGAAAGGTGGAGAATAGTGTCAAATGTAGCAAATATTTGAGGAGAGATTGCTTACCATCAGGAATCAAAGCCATTGATGGATCAGTGAGACTATGAAAGCCAGCCTAGCCTCATGTTAAAACCATGGAATGAACCTTGGGTTGGACCCTAACTCTGTGAAGTACCAGCCTATGCAACATTGCTAAGAACAACATGACTCTATACAGAAGTGACTGCCCCTAAATCCCAGTAAATGTAGCTACAAATCAACTTCCCCTTAGCAAATCCTCAAAACACCTCCAGCTGTGCTTACACCATCAGACTCAAGAGGAAGTACGAGGGAGGAGAAGCTGAAGTATAACAAGCACCAGCCCTAACTGACTACAGTTAAAAGATTTTGCGTAAATTTTACAAAAACATCTACTATATGAACACATTGCTAGGGACTGCCCCAGGGCCAAGCAAGGGGTTTATGCAAGCGAGGGGCCCAGGTATTTGAGTTTCCCTAGTTTTATAGTAAATTCATCTCTTGGTGCAGGGCATAAAACAAAATACACATATGATGTATTAATTAATTACCTCCTGTTGAGTAGCAAATTATACCAAAACTTATTTCTTTCAAACCACACACATTTATTATCTCAGTTTCTGAGGTTCAGGAATGCAGGCACAGCTTAGATGGGTCCTCTGCTTCATGGTCTTTCACAAGACTGTGTTGGCATATGGTCTGCCGACGGAGGGCTCAGCTGGGGAAGGAGCAGCTGCCCTTCCCCTGACCACAGGACTCCACACAGGGGATTCACACACTACACTCTGGCTGGACAGGCAGCTAAGCACCTCCTCTTGCCCAATCTTTTCCCAACCAACCAGCATCTTTTGTATGTCACACACACACACACACACACACACACACACACACACACACCTCTACCTTTTGTTTGTTTGTTTCTTCCTGTCATCAGAGCAAACACTTATAAACTGAGCCTATACAGTTGACCCTGAAAGAGAAGCTATAAACTATCTCAGTCAGAGATTTCTACACCCTCAATAAACACACTGTGTGAGAAAGAAAGACTACTACTTATTCCCCGCTCCCTGTTTCCTAAGTTCTTCTACTGATTCTTTGGCTTGAGACAAGTACATCAACTTCCATACCCAGCTGCCTACTTGGAGCAAATGACGTGAAATTGGGTTTCTCAGGGTGAGAATCTGGAGGAGCTCACAACTGGACCTAACCTAGAACTCAGAGAAGGAACAAGGCTTTCGTGGTATCAGCCAGGACCAAGAAATCCAACTCCAGTGAACTTGAGCGAAAAGGGGAATGTATAGCTGGGAGGCCAAGGGTGGAGGTGGACCCATGGCTCAGAGGCTTCCATGTGTCACTCCAAACCCCCTCTCCAAACCCCCTTCCTTCTTCCATTCATGTCGCCCTCATTCTTCTGCTGGTGGGAAACTTCCTGGAGATAGGGAGCTGGCCAGGTAAATCCACCAGCCCCATTTAGCATTCCCAAGGAAGAAGAGCACCTCTCTCTCAGCCTGGGGAGGACTCTAATAGGCCTTACATGGTGACATCCTCCAGTCCTGGGGCTCAGTCTCTCTCCAGAAAGGGGAAGATGGAGAAAAGCATGCTGGGCAAGCAAAAATAGTAACTTCAACTGTGTTCGACATGGCAGCTATTTTCAAACATGGGAAACTTCTCATCTTTGAGTAAAAATAGAACCCAAATGCTCTAAAGTAGGGTACGAGTCTGAGAGACCAAGGAAGCTGCCAAGAACAGCTGTTCTGTAAATAACACTCCGTGTGCTAGAGTAGGACAAGGGACCTCCTGGAAAGCAATTCACAGCAGCCTGTCCTTGAGTGCACTGGCATCTCTGCACTCACCTAGAGGGAACCAAGATTGCTTTAACTTGGGCATCTTTGCCCAGTGCAAGAAGGGAGGGCTCTCTCACAGCAGAACTTGGTGCTCCCTTCACCCCTGACCTGGCCCTTCTCTCCTGCTGTGACCCCAGAAGGTTGCTCAGTACTGCTGCCTCCCTGCTCATTGGAGAAAACTCCATCACCTTCCACAGGAGGAGGTCCACCTCTGGCTCGGTCCTGCTCCAAGGCCTCAGCCAGGTGGACTCTTCTTCATCCTGCCCCTCCACAACCAAGAGGAAAGTGACTGTGGGTCCTCAGGTTTTGGCCCAGATTTTCACTATGAGGAATATGGGGCAGCTGGCCCCCCTCTTCCAACCAAGGTTACCTCTGAAGTAAACACATCCTATAGCGAGGAACCCTTCCTCCTGTTAGCACGGCTTTGCTCCTACCCTGGAGTAACAATAGGCTCTTGCCCCATCTACCCCCATGTGCTGAGCAGCATCCAGCTCTTCTGTGCCCTTCTTAAGGCCACAGATATTTGAATGGGATCCAACTTCAATGTGAGGAAGTGACCAGTCAAGGGTTAATCAGCATGGAATGCAGAGGATAATGAAGAACAGTGTAAGTAGCCAACACCAGAGAAGGAAAACCAGAGACAGAACTGAGACAAGGGCAGCAATAATGGTGATGAAAAAAGCCACAGCTACTTACCATTCATCGAACCCTTACTACATGCTAGGCCCTAAGCACTTTCCATGCATTAACTCATTTAATTATTGCACATTTCAATGCACAAACTTCTAAATATACAAATGTCCACCACAACATTTCTTAACTACAAAGTGAAAGTAGTACCTCAGAGGTGAAAATCCAGTGAACAAGATTAAAATGACCAGGAATAGGATATAGTGACATCATGAACCCCCAACATAATGCACTGAGGACACATCATTTCTGTGATAGCTTTGCCAAAAATACATAACTTCATTCTAATTGTGAGAAAATATCAGACAAGCCCAAACTCAAGGACATTCTGTAAGGGCCACTACTCTTCAAAAGTATTAATCATGAAAGACAAGGAAAAACTGCCAAGATTGGAGGAGACCAAGAAAAAATAACTTAAGTGCTATGTGGGATCTTGAACAGGATCCTGGAACAGAAAATGGATAGGAGAGAGAAAATTGGTAAAATTCAAATAAGGTCTATAAAGTAGGTAACAGAATTATAGCATCATTTATTTCTGTGGTTAGCTGGTCCAATGTTTATGTTGAAGATGGCAATATGGTTATGTAAGAGGTTAACATTAGGGCAGTCAGGTGGAGGTATACAGGTACTTTCTGTCCTATAACTTTTCTATAAGTCAAAACTTAATTCAAATTTGAACATTTTTATTATTTTTTAAAGTTTTCTAAGTGCAAGATTCTCCACACAAATCAATCACATCTCAGGAGAGTAACTTACTAGGTTGGTTTACCAGCAATGAAAAAAGCCCTGGGATAAAGCAGAAAATATTTTTAATTGTCTATCATAGCATTAAGTCTGCCACAGCCTGGGTGTTTTATGCTGTAATTGCCCCTATTTGTCGAACAGGTACTTGGTTGCAGCGGGGATGCTAACATTCATTTCAGTAAGCACCTCTACAATTTCTGGAGGTGTGACTGGCAAGACAGTCTGCTTCCTACCATGAAATGTCCTCCCCAGCCTCACAAGCCAGCATGCTCTCCATGGGATTGTTCTGCATCTTCTGTTTGTCTTGTTCTTCAATCTAGGACTTGGTGGGTGAGAACGTTCTCTTGCTTTCCTGACAATGCATCACAACCCCGCCTTCCACATTCTTTCCATGGTGACTCACTCTTGGAGATTTTTCAATTAAATAAAGGCATTTTCCATCAACTTGAAGCCCGACAACTTTATCCTTCAATGTCCCCCACTCATTTCTCATATCCCACAAGAGGAAAAATAAATCAGATTATTGCTATTTTGCTCACGTTTGATTATTTTTTCTTTTTGTGCTCCCATCTTACCAGCAAATGAGAAGCTGCAGATTCTGTAGCTCTGGCCTCCTGGTTAACTGCAGCACTGGGAGTGGGGGGGGGCGGCGGGAGCGGGGGCGGGTATGTTCACCCCTAAAGGTTCCAATGGGCAAAACAGGCAGACTTGTGCCTTGTTACTGTGCTAGACCTTGGCACCTGGCAGAGACCTTGGGTCTCTGCATGCTTAGGTTTCCTGCTAGAACTCTGCAAGCCTGCCCCTTGGCTGTCTTTGTCCTGTTCCAACAAAGTTCTGTCTTCATTTTCTTCTCTCTACCCCACAGACTGAAAAATAAATTATCCAATGATTAGTTGACACCTCATGACTGGGTACATTTTCCAGTAAACTTGGACAAGTGAAAAAAGGCATTCTGAGTCCAGTGCCTTGAACCCTTGAACGAGAGGAGGAAGAGCCCAGAGGGCCACTGATTCAAAAGAAAGTGAGAACTGGGCTTTTTAATGTATAGGGAGATCTTGGGTAGCACCAGACTGAGGTTGGGAGAGCCTAGTCACTTCCCATCCACCTAAGAATTTTTTGGCAGCTGAAGTGGTGTTCCCTGGGCAGGGGTGGTGTCTGTGAATGAGTCTCAGAGGCCCCTTTCCAAGGCCATCTCTCTGTGGAAGACAGGCTTAGGTAATGAACAGGAAGAGAATCATAGCTGAAGACAGGCTAGGAAAGGGCAAGTCACATAATGGGAGGTTTCCAAGTCAATGAGTGAGCTCTGGCTAACACTTAAGATGCATGTTCATGTGGCTTACTGCTTGAGAAGGATGAAAGAATATTCCCCTGATGTGAGCCAATATTGAGAAGCTGCAAGCACCTTTGTTCCACTGCCAGGACTCAACTTAGAAATAAGCCCTTGGAATACGATCAAATTAAAAACTATTTTGCTACTTCAGTGCAATCAGTACATCCCCTTTTACAATGCACAGGACAGGAAGAAAGCAACTGCCAAAGCTCAAAAGCCACCATGATTGCTTGGGTGAAAATTCCTAAACAGAAAGCAAGAGGAAAAAAAGTGAGAGAAGCAGAAAATATACCTAAACAGGACTCCATCTTTCAACTTAAGGGGAATATATTTATATAGCATTAGTGTTTTATTGCTTTATTTTCAATTATTCTAAGATGTAATCTTTCTGTTTAACGTCTCTGCAATTGAGACACATCATACAACTGATACAAGTCATATGGAATAGGTAGGGTTTTTTTAGTGGCATATAAAAAGTATTGCATCTTAAAGTTAATAAATATGGTAATTCACATGCAATGTGACAAGATTTTGGGGGCTCCATAAAGACAAAAGTGCCTCATTCTCAGCCTCTACTTTTCAAGATATGACATTAGGGGAAAAATTCTTTGTAGTGTATTGAGTCTTGAACAAATCAGGATAATAGTTTAATTTTTCAAATTTATTGTTGCCTGTAATAAGTTCAGCTTAAACATTATTTGGCAGATGTTTTTAGCATTTAAAAATAAAATATAGAATTTACATTAAGAAAAAACTGAATTTATTCAAAAATCTCAATAGCTCAGTACATGAAGTATGTTTTCTTGTTCCAGAATTTTTTCTTCATCTGCCATTTTTCATTAGAAGGCAAATCACAGAGAAGTTAACTTTTAATCCAAGCAAAGGCTTCATTCATTTTGGCTTCATTAAGTCATCCTTTGCCTTAGTAATGCATGTTCCCTTTCTGCATGAGGGGGCCAAGATGATTCAGAACATCAACTATTCCAGACCATTATCACAGGTAGATTAGGAGACAGTCACACTTTGGGTGTTTTTCATTCTGAATTCAACTTCCAAGTATGACTTGAAGTATTCCCCCAACTCCCTGCCCTTCTTTTCCATTCTGCCTTGACTCAAGAATGGAGATGAGTAAAACCAGGGGCAGGGATGGAAATGAGACATTTTGGTCTTTCATCCTTATCCTCTTAAGGCCTGGTCAGGTTTATGAAAAGTCCAAACTCTGGCAATGCTTACTCAGCCTTTTTGACCTTCAAATTCAAAATCGACATGACTTGGGAGAACCCACAAAAAAAAGTCCAAATGTCAGTTTTCACTGAGGCCTCAATTATTCAGCAGTTCTGAAAGAATGAATTTACTGTGATGCTTACATCCATGAGATGGAGGCTCAGAGAAAAAGCCATCTCATGGGTACCGAGAGAGTTTCATGGATTTAAGGATCAGTCAGTACCATGATTGAGCCCAAGTACGTATAAAGCTCTAAACTCTAGTATCCCTTTGCTGAAATGCCCGTAAAGTAGGTGACCAGTGTTGTAGGCTCACAACACTGAACTGCCAAGGAGGTCCAGAGATCATCTTACCCACCAAACATCAATGACATCAAAGACTTAGGTTCAAACAATGGCATATGTCAGCTGGAGGCTCACAAAAGGCCCTTCAAACTTTATTTCAAAACCTGCTACATCTCTCTTTCTCTGCAAACTTGAAATATCAGTGGAGCATTCCTTAGAAGAAAAAATTAAAGATATTGCCCTCAGAGGGAAAATCTATTACTTCAAAATGCAGGGTCGTGTTATACATACGCATGCAAAATGTGAACCAGTTACCAGTGAATGTTCTTAAAGTTTCATTATTCTTCTCTAAACCTAATGTGGTAATGTGTTTCTCTCTAGGAGATGTGCTTGCAACCACTGGAGTAGAGAGGTCAGATGCAGGCACATGAAACCTTTAGTAGAACCAAGCTTATAACCATCTTCAAATCCGCATTAAGTCTCTGTGTTCTCACACTTGCTCATATATGGCCTCAGCGTTCCCAGTAAGAGAGGACAGTCTGCTAAATGTTCTCACAACACCAATCTTAATCTGTTGTTTGAGCTTCATCAAATGTCTATGTGTTTTTAATTGACCATTAGCAATTTCTTCTCAACATGAAGTCTAGTCTAGGTAAGAAATTTGAGTGGTCATGGCTGCCTCTGTATTTCACTGCTGTAGATACAAACGCCAAAATGGACACATGGCTTAGGACAATATAGTCCTCAAGATGCTCTTCCATTTCCTAGTTAAAATTTTTATACTCACTGAAAATAGAAGCATAAATATTCATATTCCTTTTTAAAGACTCTAAGTGGGAAAACACTTAAGAATTTTAAATGCAAAGATAGATGATCCACTGAGACAGAGAAAAAATTATAGTTCAATATCACTACCATAGTTTCTGGGGGGGAAATGGCCTCTTTGGGTAAAATGTAATCGAATACAAAAGCCAAAAAGAGATCATAGATTATTACACATCACACATGACAATTAAAAATAAAGTAACTTTATTTCCATCTTCTTACAGTCCCCAGTATCACATCTGGTAAGAATCCTCAACTCTATAAACACAAAAAATTTTTCAGGAAAGCATGTTACAAGATGGTATATATAAGTAACAGTTTGGCAGAATTTTGTCAACTCTAGCAGCTCACAGCCCTCAAAAAAATGTATTTTAAAATTCAAAAGTAACAGCTTTATTTAACATATGTTACACCTTAACATTTAAAAATACCATGCTCTAGTTAAATATTCCATCAACAACACTGTATACAAATAAAATATTACACAAAATATATTTAAGAAAATGTTTTGGTCATTGATTTGAACAATAAATAAAAACACAGGCACTTCTACACTGAGACAGGGAAGCAGTCACTACTCAGAATAATTCTATATAAGCAACATCTGAAAATATGGCAAGAATAGAATCCTTAAGTTTTAAGCTGACAAACCACTCATGAAAAGATTTGCAAGTATGATCTTTTCACGTAAAGTTCAAAAGTTACATGTGCTTTCCTGGTCCACATTAAAAAATCATAAACATGATATGACTGCCAGGGTCAATTCAATCTTCAGTTGGCCATTATGAAATCATACACATTATTTTCAAATACTAAAAATAGAGAATTATTACCATACCACCCAGCAAACCAAAGAACAGTTATTATGTTCTTATATCATAATCTCCTTATTATGACTGTAAAATCACAACAAGATGAACTAAATAAATGTCACAGTGATCTTCATTTCACAAAATTAACTGATTAGATTAACAAGAAAATACTGTTGGGGTGGCAGGAAATTTCAACAGAAGTCAGTTTTTCTAGACAATTTAAAAAATGTGTCCAAATTTCATAAAAATTCATTTCATTCCATTTCACAAAAACCACTGAGTAATGTATAACAAATTCTTTGTAGCCAAAAGGTTTATAAACACCTAAATTGCAGACAATTCACTCATTATAATGGAAAGTAGAAATAGTATGAGGGCAAAACAAAAATAACTTAAAATGGTAAAATTTCAGCAACTTATTTTTTCAGATGAGAAGCGAGAACAAATTAGAAAATGATGACCACCAGCCGGTAGGAAGAATAAGAACCAATTGTCCTGCCATATCCTTCTTAAAAAATTATGATCTGCTTTTCATCTTCAGAAAATACCACACCAACAAAAGGGTTTGGAGGCCCATATGGATATTATACTTATGAAGGCGATTTTGATGGTTTAGCAAAGAAATTACCTCTAATGAGAGAATACAACATGGGAACTATTCAAGATATGCCTTTCTACGCAAAATTTAGTTTGTATATATTTTAGCAACTTAAATGAGCATTTTGCAACCGAGACCAAATATCGATCATCTCTTGAGGTTTTCTACTATGTACTAACATCAAATCTAGATAGGAACAAATGTTATTTCTTTTTTTCTCTTCTATATCAAATGTCTTGAAGCCTTTGTGTTTCTCTGGAACGAGGCCAAGTTTCTGAAGGCACATTCCAGTATAAACATCATCAATGGGGTAGAGAAGGACCTGGTCAGTTATATTGTACAGCCTCAGAGCCAGGTGGCCCGAGTAGAGGAATCCACCTCCCCCCGCATAAGGTGGGTAGACGCCAGTGTAAACGACTTCTGGGATGTAGTACTTCAGTTTCTTATCCCGATGGGGTCCAGCATTGTGGATCACATCACCTATAAACAAATCTTTGGCTTTGTTTTTGGATAAGCTATTCAAGTAATTCAGGATATGATGGGTGTTCACAAAGACATCGTCATCGCCCTTGAAAATGAACTCAGCATCTGGGCAGGAAGTGCTCACCCACCTGAGAAAGAGCACTTCTTTCAGAGATAAGTTGAAGAAAGTGTCTCTGTAGTTCCACATAAGAATGTCTTGGTGCTTCTCACTCTCAAATTTCAACATATCTGAAAGGTCAGGATGGTTGTCCTCTGGGGGCGTCTGGCCCAGTAAGAAGACTCGCACCACTGTTTGGTTCCCCACATTGGTTTCTCTGCCCCAAGATTCCCGAATTGCCTGCCTTCTAGCGAAGTGTGGAGTGAGGGACTTAATCGCTAGCAGTAAGAAGGGTTTCTTTGCACACTTACCAGGTTGGTCTATAAGCAATGAATAATTTCGACATCTCAAATACAGCAGGAAGTCTTTAAACCTGTCTGGCAAATTGCTGAAACCTGAAACTACTGATGTGACCCTCATGTCTGGTTCACAGTAATTCAAATGGCTTATGTTGGAAAACCCGTACACTTCCCCGGTCTGATTAGCCAACATGTTCAAAATGGGGTTGTACCGCCTGTTCAGCTTTTCTTGTTCTCGGTTCCAATATGCCACGGGAAGGTCAGATGTCTTCCAGAACTTTTCCTTGGGTATAATTACTTCTCCCTTCCCATTTTTTTCTTGGTTACTGTTTTTGGAGACTTCCACAATCAAATAAATGAAGACATTTACCATCATCAGGATACCCAACAACTTTATTCTTCGACGTCCAACACTCATTTCTCATATCTGGAATAAAAGGGAGGAGGCACTGTATTAATTGGATAATCACTAATCTTCATTTGCTCACACGTCACTTGCCTCTCCATCTTTATCTAGCCCAGAATAGCAGTTTAGAGCAGTATGTAAGTGGTTGTTAGCAGTGATGCTGAGAGATGTGCACTTACTAAATAACCTCACAGGTGTCCCACTTCCTTGCTTACAAGCACACATACAAATCAGTGTGTTGCAAACTGATTTGCCCACAATTCATAATAACAACTACATTTTCCATTGTGACCCAGTACACACATGTGTACACACATATAATTATATTTATATATGTTACAATGTTTGCAGTTCTATATAATTCACTCCAAGTTTTTTATTTTATTCTATTTCATTTTTTCTAAAAAATGGTGGTCTCAACCCTGAATTGTTTCCCAACTCACCATTTCACAGATTAGAAAACCAGGACAGAGAGATTAAGACACTTGACCAGGGTTGCTGGGGTGGGAGGTGGAGAGGCCATTAACCACACAAGTATTCAGAGATCACATGAAAAGACTCACACCAGCTTTATCCTAATAGCCAAAAACTGAGAACACCACAAATACCATCAACAGAAGAACTGATTAACAAACTGTGATACATACACACAATGGAATAACCCCCAACAATAAAAAGGAAACTCTTGCTACTAGCAACAAGAGCACATTACAAGTGAAAGACGAACCTCAAATTCCATTTACATTAGGTTTAAAGAAGGCAAAATTAATCTAGGCCCTAGAAATCTAAAGGCGATAGGAGTGGAGGTCTTGACTGGAGAGGGGCAGGATGGAACTTCCTAGGGTACAGAAATATACTATGTATCATGTCTTGATCAGGATTAGACTTTCATGGGTGTATACATTTGTTAAAATTCAAAGAGTATACTTAAGATCTCTGCTGTTTATAGCAAAAAGGAAAAGAGAAATAAAATGACATTTTAGTGAAATATCAAAGGCCAAGGACAGATTTCAGGCTGTAGGCAACAGAAGAACAAAGAAAGAGTAATGACATGGTTTGCTGGGGATATAACTCCAGAGTTCTAACATTATTGAGATGGATAACCAGTAAAAGAACAACCCCCAAATGGCAATACACTGTAAAAAATTTTCTTTTCAGATTAATTCTATGACTGAGACTTTATCCTTAGAAAAGAATTCCGAAGTAGTATTAGGCTGCAGGCACTGCACTATATCTTACTTGATACAGTGAGCCTACGAAGTAGGTATTGCTACTTTTACTCCCATTTTATACCTGAGGAAACAGATTTAAAGAGGAAACTGTGTTAAAAGCAGAGCTGAAATCCCAGCTAAAGCAATGGGGTTCCAAGGCCACCATGTCAAACAGGAGCCACTCACCTTTGACCTCTAGAATAAAGTTGTGTAACTATTTTTTAATCACACGTGGTGGTTACTTTGTTGTTGATGTTTTTAATAAGATAATTTTTAAGTTCACTGGATTTTAACAAATAGTCCCAAGGTAGAAGTATATGGCATGCTGAGAATGCTATGAAGTTATTACATGTTGGACAACCCAGATTAATCCATGGGAATCCACAAGGTACTCTGTGTCTCTTAAAACCTGTTTAGTAGATCCTAATCTAATTGTTTGTATTTACCACTGCTAAACAGCTTTGGTTATGGACATGTAAGTAAAAGATGGTTTTTAAAAATTAGCCCCTACCACATGGCCCTACCCCACAAAGCCTTTGCACATCTACAGAAAACGGCCGATGATAAAGTTATGTGGGTGCCCTTGGCTGACTCAAATACAGTCACCCATTTCTAGCCCATTTCTCCCCTCACTTCTCCACCACGACTCACCTCTACCCCTCAAGATCCCACCACTGAGCTACCAAGAAAGAGCTTTCTTAAACTTCCTCCATGGAAGGTAGTAAAAAAAACAAAAGACATTTCTTACTCCTTGATTACAGTTTTAAAGGGCCCCAAGTCACACACAACTTGAATAATTCAAAATGTCTACACCTAGGTCTAGAGTCCATACTCTCCTGGGTCAGCTCCTTTCAAAGGAGCTTTTGGGCAAACCTCATAAGCAAGGGGAAGGTCTGAGTCCAGTACACCTTTGGCAAACTAAACTTCTTTGCTATGGGCCTTATTTGCAAGGTCACGAGAGCTCAACTGGACATTTAGAATGTATTTGCTTGGTTATTTCATACAGTTAAAAGCATCAGTCATCTTTTTAGAAAAATCAATCATAGATAGTTTTAAGCTTTTCTTAATTTTGGCTTCCCAATTTTAGACAAAACACTTTTCTCCCTAAAATGGGAGATAACTCTCCTAAAAGCTAAAGCATCACTTGACCCGGTATCTCTGATCTCTAAGATCTTTGATCCTTCATGTTTGTGAATGGGCTGAAAAGGCAACAAGGAAAAGTGTGAAGGTGAAAAGATAAAGAACACAATGAGAAAAAAAGATGTGCAAGTGCACTCAGGAAGAAAATAGCACACACTATGAACAGCTAGCTAACTACTTGGAATAAATTTTCAACTCAGAAAAGGAATATGAATATCAGTAGACTTACCAAAATATCTGGAGTATAAGAGGACATCCTAAATAAGAAAAAGGGACACATAGTACTTTACTGTGAACCTCTAAGTTAATTTTACTAGGAAAAGATGCAGGGTAAATAATGTGTGAGATGGCTCCAGATAAATTAGCCAGTTATGCATCTAGGTTATGGGGCAGGGCTATGAGTATCTGAAAAATTGGTTTGAAGTTTCTATGACAGAAAGCGCCAAACCTTCTTTTGGGAATACTGAGGAAAACATTGGCCTTGCCAACCCTGGCCAAGATTTCCAACTTCATCCACCGCAATTCAGGCTTTTATTTCTATGACCAAGACCCAGCCAGAGCCTCCCATCATCTAAGACAGGGTTTTGTAGCTCTCAAAGGAACACCATCCTCACCTATGTTTGCTCAAGGATTCCAGTCTGCAAAGCTTTTTCCTGCCCACTTCTCACTTGCGCCCCCTTAGGGAAGGTGAGAGGCAAGTAAGAAAAACGGAGTTGGGGAGTGGGTGGGGGTGGGAGGGTGGTCAACTGAGCTGCCTAAATGTTACACATGAGTTCAGTGACCAGGCTGAGATGGTGCAGCCATCTGGCTTCCAATCCAGGGCTCTTTGGATCTCCTCCTTTTCCCACAAGGCACATCCAGGTCAACAGTAAAGGCACACAGCCATGTCAACAGTGAAGTCTCAAGGGCTGGCTCAAAACTGGCACAGGGTAAGGGTGCATGTGAAGTTACTAAGACTCTCCAAAGAAAAGGAAATGGGAACGCCTAGTAGCTCCCAGCCCCACTTCTGAGAATGAGCCAGTCTTCCTTTTCTCAATCTTCAAACATGCATCTGGGACTAACTCTTAATACTCCTTCCTAAAGGGCATTTCTTCCCAAGCAACCTAAGAGGAAGGATGGGAAAACCAAGATTCTCAACTGTACTTTCCATCAAGTTTAAATGTCATCTTTCCTTTGTGAACTGGGCACAGTCCCTCACATGAGAACTTGGCTTTTGGCAGACTCCTATAACAAAACAAAGTTCATGGAAAGGAGGATAAAGCAGCGACCCCCATAAAAATATCTGTGGGAAAAAGCTCTAAATATCTGACTAACTATTCTCATTGCAGACATAAAACCAATTCTGTGTCCTTTTTTGAGCAGGAAGTTACATTGCTTGAAAAGAATCTGAATAGGAAAACTTACCCAACGCTGAGAAGATGTTATACAGCCCTCACTGTGAAACACAAAATTTTTCCTCTAAGAGAAATAGTAGGAAATCCCATGTAAACGACCTTAGCTTTTCGCCTTGTGTTTGGGGAGTAAAGTCTCCTTGACAGGGACTGAACAATTCTGAAATTTCTAAAACACTTCAGTTCACTTTATTAGTGAAAAACAACTTCCTTCCTTTACTTTGCAACTACAACATTTAGAAATATAAGACAGGGACAGGAAAACATATTTGTTGGCTACAAATAGATTACAAAACAGTACAGAATCTAAGCTTAAACTATGTGAAAATCCAGATAAAATTCCACACAAAAACACAACCGGTTTAATCAGGATGCTAGGATTATAGGTTATTTTAACATTCTTTCATGCTGCCACTCCAACTCTCTCTCCTTGAACAGCCTCTGCCACACATACCTAGACTGCCTGGGATGGGGGTGGGAGCACAACACACAAAATTCCTGACGCCCATGTCACGAGCCTGGCTTCATAGTCCCGCAGACACTCCATCCCTGTACTGGACCTGCAGTGTTCAGCAGAGGCGCTGCCACATCCATCCCTACATCACCTGCACGCCTCTCCTTGGGCCTGCACCATCTGCCTGAAGCCATTTATTAGAAAGGACTCCTAAAAATAATAGTAAAATATGAATAACATCTGCTTTATTTTAATAAATTCTTAAGTACCTGCCAGGCATCAGCAATCCTATAGGGCAGATACAGAGAGATGATTTAAACTTGCCCAAAGTCACGCAGCTGGTAAATGGCAGAGCCAGGATTTAAACCCAAGCAGTTCAGCTCCAGAGTCCGAGTTTTAAACCGTGATGCAAGCGAATGCTGCCACAAAGGATTTTACGACTAAAGGAACTAAAGAGACACAAGTATATTTTCAATGGTTAATGTTCTTTAAAAGTATTAAATATTTTAAAGCTTTAGACTTTTTTAACCTACAAAAACTATCATGAGTCAAAATCAGATATGAAAGGCAGGGTGGTACCATAAGTAACATTTATTGAATGACTACAGGCCAAACTCTGGGCAAAACACCTCACATACCACATTTCATTTCCTAACATGCAGTCCAAACAATCCCAATGTTTCATTCATGGACATTAGGCTGGGAAGCAAGAAAGAGGACGGTCCTAAAAGGGTCTTCCCTCCAGTTCTGAAAGCCCTATAAACACTGATGCAAAGTGCTAGCCAGAAGGCATTTCCACATGGCCATCGACAGCCATGAGGACTCATTCTCACAAAATTGAGTCAGGGACTGACAACCACCCCTTGAAAGGGCTGCAGCAAGTTAGGGAGGTGGCCACCAACAGCTAGTCAGAGATAAAACCAGCAACCATACCCAGGGCCCAATCCAAAACTTGTACCTAAAACTACCCTATACTCTCCTCTAAGGATAAAAGAAGGGCAGCACCTTCTTATAATGATGAAGTAAAATGACCAGCCACCACACATCCAGTCAGGTTGAGGCAAGGAGGCTGAAAATCCAAGCTCCTGATTCAACCCCAGGAGCCTGAGCTAGCAGCCTGCGTCCACACGGTCCTGCTTCCTGCTCACTCTTTTGCATAAACTAGACACACAAATCCTCAGAGGGAAAGAGCCTAAGCCTACTGTCATATCACGGGGGGAGGGGAAACGTGTTTAATCTTTGGAGAGCTTGTACAGGATTCTGCCTGGCCCCTACTCTCCCCCACCCTCTGGGAGCCTGGCGAGCGTAGCTTTCCTCAATCCTCTCCTCCCAAGCTGCTTCCATCTGTTGCCTGGCCCTTGCCAGCCCTCTCCAGGTTCTGCTCAGGTGAACAGAGACAGGGACAGCTTGCAGCTAAGTGGTTTTGGGAGAGAGAACAGCTTCTAGCACTCAAGGCAGACAGTGGGATAAGGGTGTGAGTGAAGCAACTCATTTGAACCAGAAGGGCTGGGCCATACCTAGACCCTGTTTCTTAATAGGAACAAGAAGCCAGGTCTGGGTTCTTGCCAGGGCTGGGGCAAGGGAGCCCCAGGACTTCACCCACAACCTCCTTTAGAGGCTGCATAAAGCAAGAACATGTACCTTGTTCTGCTTTCTGGTCTGTTAAGTCTTGGTGAATGCAAGGAATTTGGTTCATAGTCACTAGTAGTACCCTTCATGTTCAATATCAAAAAGGAAAAGGGCATATAATAAATCTATTCACTTACATATCCCCACAGGCGACATTATACCTCAAAGTGTCTGGCAGGACATTTCTGGCCCCCATTAATTAATTCTCCCAAAGCCCAGCATAAATATCATATCCTCAAATGATATTTATCATTTAAAATAAAATCAATCACTAAGTTCATTCTTCAAATAAACACAAACAGAACTTTCAAATAGGGGGAAGGAAAGAAGAAAATTTAGCAAACAACAGGACATTAATCCTGCCGGAAGCCATCTTGCCTGTGCCTTTAGTAAAACTGACAAGAATTCTAGATCTTTGGTGTAAAGATTATGTAATTATAAAACAGAGCAGGCAGATGTTTGAAGATGGAGATGTCCCAGATCCATTTTCACTTTGGAAAGTCACTCTCACATCTGGAGCTAGACAGCCCGAAGTTAAACTGTTTATGCTACCTACTAGCTATGTGACCTTAGGCAAGCTGCTTGATCTTTCTGAGCTTCAGTTGCCTCATTCGTAAAATGAGGATGGTAAAACCTACCACACCAGTTTGTTGTCTACCATGAAATGGGCATTCACTAGTTCTCCTTCAGAAGTTTGACTCCTCCACCAAGTACAAAATTAAAAGCACGTTTCTCAAGTCTTGTCATTCATTGCCTCTTTTACAAATTTACTTTGTAGAAGCCCATCTATCCACAGCCTTAAACATCACTTCCAAGAGGATCAAAACTTGATCCAGCTACCTCCAGATTTGAGCTATGCGGAGTCCCTCTTCCTGGGCCCCTATTTGCAATGAATCAACTTCCCAGGCACCTGGGTGCACACCCCAGCATGATCTTGATGTGTTTCTTCTCCCTGCTTTCCACATCCAACCAAGAGCATAGTCTTGTGTTTTCTCCTCCAAGGAACGTCACTTGCACCCCTCCTCACCTCTCCTCTATTCCATTCTGCTCTGTTACTGGCTACACCTCCTACCATCTTCTCAAATATGCCCTATTCCCCAACCACTGTCTTCATTCCCCCGTACGTGCAGTCCCTGCTCATTCTGCTCCCCAAGTTTGGTCAGACCACCACAACATTCTCCTGCTCCCTCAAAACCTAATTGTAACTGTGTGTTGTCTTCTGAACTCCACTCTTCGCCACTGCCAGAGCTCACGCTCAGGGCCTCATCCTTATTTCCCTCTTCTAAGATATTTCCTGCCCAAGGATATATCCCAGCCTGAACACCAGCCTAATTCCTCCAGTTTTCTCACTCATATGCCCTTCTGGTCCCAACCAGGGCCCCTTATGATGATTTGTGTTTTCCTTCATACCACCTCTTGACTTTACTCCATATACACTTTACTCCATATACACTTTAACCTCTAACTACAGCTGTTCCAGAAAACCCCAGCTTCTCTCTGTCATCTTCTGTGCCTCCCTGGAGAGCTGCTACTCCTTTCAAATAGCTTGTGTCACCTCCTGGTTGAAGCACCCACCTCGGAGGAGTTAGGGTATCCACGTCTGGTCATGCTGGCTGACACCTTGGCATCTTCCACAATCAAGGTCTTCATACTATACCACCATTACCCTAGCAAGCAGCACCTGAGACCCATTCAGCATTTGCTGAACAGACATTTTGGTCATATGGTCAAGTTCACTGAATATAGTGAGGTGTTCATTAGAAATTGAATTAAACATACATACTTTTCCCCAAATAGATGACACTGGAAAATCACTTACATGTGTGCTGGTAAATGACACATATATATTTACAAAAATCTGTCTCACTTTTTTTAAGTACTAAAGTACAATAGAAAAAAGTTTGAAGAATTTTCTAGGGTTGGGAGAGATAAAGAGTTTTAGAAGTAGTGAGTCCGTATTGGACTCAAAGGGTAGGGCAAGATTTGAAGAGCTCAGCTGGGGTGGGAAACACAGCCCAGCCCCTCATTTCCCATGGTCAGCCCCAGACCCACCAAAGGCAGCACACATGTGGGTGTTTTGATTGAGCACGCCCTGGGTGCGGGAAGGCAGGTGTAGGGGAATTCGGCAGTGCTTCCAGGTGAGGATTCCATCTGTGCTCCTTCCAGCGGACCCAAGCCAACCCCTCCTCCGTCCCATCCCAAAATGGGGCATCTACGTCTCCTTCCAGGTGGCGGGAGGACCTCCAGCAATTGTTACCCCCACCAAGGCCATGACAGTACAGGGACAGGGTGAACATGCCTAAAGGCAGGCAGGCCCCTAGGACAGATGTAAAACAGAGACATCTACTTAACGAAGGTGGAAAATCATTTTTAAAAAGATATGCTGCAATGCAAGTAGTCCCTTTTTGGGGAGCATACCATGCTTTAAAGGCCCTTGCTAGGAGTCTGTAAGTGGCTATGGCTTGGTAAGTGTTTCCACTCCAAGCTCCAGGACCTATTTACAAACAAGTGTAGTCTGTCAGGCTCTCAACGAGCCCTCAGAGAAATCCCTAGAAGATTTCTCTCTGATTCATCCTTCTGTTTGCTCGGTTGGGTTACATGGGATATATTTCAGCCTAGGTCCAACAAAGAAGCAAAACCACACAGTAATTTACACAAGGGAAGTTTAGTATAAAGAATATGATAACTGAGTAACTGTAAAGATGGACTGGAACGCTAAAAGGTACCCAACAGCAGATGAAATACACAAAAAAGGACAAATGTAGAAGAGGCATTCAGAGCTTACTGAAGTAGGCATGGATGGCAAAAAAGCCCCTGAATGCACAGGCCAGAGATGGGCCACCCACTGGGAAAGCAGTGGCAACCCTCTGGGATGCAGGCACAAAGCCTGGAACACAGTGTCCCCATCGGGAAGGCTACAGGAAACAAACCTGGGGAATGCAGGTAAGCTGAGCCCGCTGGTGGGTGAGCAGAGGAAATGAGGGTACAGAGGGAGTCATGCACACAGGGGGTCAGGGCGCTGCTGGAACTGGGAACTGGAGAGGCCTCCCTCTGCAGGAGCTCAGCATGTCAGGGCCACTGCTCTGGACAAATATTGGGTGTCCAGCTCACTAGATGGCCAGGATGATGGGGCCCACAATGTACACACACATGAGGGCTGAGGAGAGGGGTGCAGGGAAGCAGTGACCTGGGCTGGGCACGGACTCCCCGTTCCACCACTGTCGCCAGAACTGGACCAAGCATGGAGCAGCCAAATGCTAGAGAAAGCTGTGTCTTGCCGACACCCAGTACTGCAGGGACAGAAGCAGGCGCTCCGGGAGCCTGGAGGCACACACACGCGATACCCGGGGAACCAGGAAGGAAAATCTCTCCCTCTTGCAAAGTTCTCTTCAGAGCTCTCAACTTAACAGAAGGCAAAAGAAAAATACTTGTAGGGTCCCGATTCATTTTCACAGATCAGGCAACAAAGGATGGATTTGGAAATGAAAGGCAAAAATCAGAAACTGGCACAAGCTGTAGATCTCTATATCACTAACTTGAAGTCATTTCCAACCACAAGTATTTTCATTTGAGTCTGGAGTTAGAAGAAAAGGGTCTAAAACATCGGTCACATACACTGAATTGGCAGATAGTCAATAAATACATGACAGTCTATTAGTCGATAGCAGGGGATGAGGAAGGACCTGCGTGGCGCCTGAAACACAGTAGATTTCAGAAATGTAGGGAGATGCAGAGCAGGCAAGAAATGTGGTGGGGGCAGAGTGTCTACAGGTAGAGAAGGACATAGCTAATCTGTGGGCAGATGAGTTCTGATGCCACACGAAAAAGAGGAGGTCGGCGCTGGTCGGCCCAGGGTCTCGCTCAAAGAAGATGAGCCATGGCTGCGTCTAACTTAAAAGTTACTGGAGAAATTGCAGGAATGTGTTTTCTTTCACAACTCCTCAACTTAAAAAAAAGAAAAGAAAATGGAATAAATTACAAGGGAATATGAAATACAGGGAAAATGAAGAACTCCAAATTAAATGCCCCTGTTGTGTTCACTGAGATTTAATTTCTGTAAAGCAGGTTCAGTTCACAGGCAGAAAAGAGCACGATCTGAGTAGTTCATCTTCTGTTGTCAGATCTCTAATGTACCTCCGACAGAATACAGGTATTTGGTCGGTTTACCGATCACTAACCCGTGAGTTGTTTCTGATTTTCCCTATAATTGAAAAAAAAAAAAAAACCTGATGAACTACCTCATATATATGTCTTTTTCCATTGTCTCATATTTGCTTCGGAAAAATTACGGAGAACACAAATTTTAAAAGTTATTTAGAATATAATTAAATTGTCCCCCTCCTCTTCCATTTCCCTGTCAAAAAGAAAGGCCAGACTGATTAATCCTCTCACTGTACACCCAAGAGCATGGAGCCATCTACATCTAACGTGGACACTGTCTTTCTTTTAATCTTTACAAAAAAAGGACATCTCCCTGTTTTAATTTACACGTCTTTTCATTTATGTACTTTCTTATTTTCCTACTCCGCATGCCCTTTTTGCCCATTTTTCTATGTCAGTATGTTCTTATCTCATTTAATCTTCATGAGCTCAAAAATGTGAAGTAATTAGTCTGAGGTCACAGAGCTAATCCCTGTAGAGTCAGCACTCGGACCCTGGACCTTGACCCCACGGTCTAAGCTCTTACTCTTTTTACCATACATTGTCACTCAAAGAGGATTTCAAGAGTCCCCAAAAATAAATGAGGAATTAAAAAAATAATAATTTAGGAACTAAAATTATTGCATTTTGTGGATACCCAGAAGATGCCAACAATTCCAAGATAAAGTTTTTTTTTTTTTTAATGAGCATGAGAAAGGAATAATGTAGACCAAACCACAGTTGGAAACTGTTTGTTCACTGGTTTCAGGTGCCCAGCGATCCCGGTCTGGAAACACAGGCACCTTCTCTACCATGGGTGGAGTCCCTGCAGAGGTGTGTTAGGTATTTATCCACACTCAAGAATGAGAGATTGGCAGGGGCTTAAATTGGCCTAATTACAAACTACCCAGGCAACAAACCCTTTTGTCAGAGCAGTCTACACAGAGAAAATGCTGCCTTTTCATTCCTCTCCCTTCAGGCACCATGGCCTCAAGTGAAGAGAACCTAGGCAGTCCTATTACCTGCTACAGGTTAGTTAGTGCAGAGGTGGCCTACAGCCCAGCTTTCCTGGCTCTGAGAGGAAAGGTCACCAGCCTGTGTCAGAAAAGGTGATGGAAAAATAACCGATGGCCACAAACTGAACCATCTTGCCCTCTTGTTTTCTAAAACATGTACACACACTCCACACACAGAACATATCCCAGTTTCATTACCAGAAAGAAGCTGCAAGAATTTCTTTACTAGGGCCTTATAGCTCCTCTACTCCAACTTCCTTGTTCACAGAAGAGGAAACCGAGCCTTGGCCCAAGGGTGAGGTCACCCACAAGGAGGAGAACTAGGACCATGAGTCCAGCAATGAAATTTATTATTAGTGACAAAGTCTTTTCTTGGCAGTCTACAGCTTCAATTCTAGGCTGGCAACATAAAAACCAAAAAGGCCCATTGCCCCAGCACCGCCTCCCATGGCACCTTCCCTGATCCCTCCAGTGGGTGGGTATGTTTTTATTACTTCCACCCTGCTGTTTCACCTCACACACACATTCACCTGACTTATCACACCCTTTAGTTAACAGGTCTGACACACCAACAGGACATGTGGGCCTCCAGGGCAGGGGGTGGGCCATATTCATCTTTGTATCTCTGATGTCTGCCACTCAAACAATTTATCAGCCAATGAAGCGTGAGGATAGTAAAGACATAAAAGGGGGGAGGGTGAGTAAAGGAATGAGGACTAACTAAAGGAAAATTTTTATTCTTTGAACTATTTGTTCAAGAGTCTTTTACACTGCTCTAAATAAATCACTATTTAATAATTTCACACACAGGCCCTACATTTCCAGGTGCGCCACAGAACACCCTCCCTGAAACCTGGCTGTCTAGTTGTCAGTCCAGGGGACCTCTTTTCATAAGGGTTACCAGCTTTTTCCAATTCCTGTGCTGTCCCCTCAGTGCCTCACCCTCTCACCCATCTGGACAGCATTACAGTTGGTTCACTGTAGTATAGCACCTAAAAACATCTCAGGAAACGGTCTCATATAATTAAATAAATCTGTAAACAAACATAGGCCCAAGGAATGGGGGAGGGGATGAAGAAGGTAATTAAAAATTAAAACAAAAAAATAATAAAAATGCATAAGTATAAAGTACTGGATGAGAAACAGAATCCCATTATATAAGCCAAGTTATCAAACTGACCTTGTTTAAATGCTCCTGGAAATAAATAGGGCATCAGCCATGGCTTGGCAATCTGGCTGTAAAGAGATAGGGAGGGGAGGAGGTAATCTGGTACCTGCTATGTGGGCTACTTGTGGCTCTAGACACAGGTAGAGAAGAGTTGGCAAAGTCAGCTAAGAAAGAATGTTTGAATATAGGTATTGGAAAAGAGATTACTGTCATTTTATGTAGTAAAATGCATTAAAAAATTGAATTAAAGACTAATTGAACTAAAATAAAAGTTGCCTGTCCTCAAAGTTTTAAGACTGACTTTCAAAATTGCATCATTCCTCACGACTTAATTCCATGAGTTGTGATAACTGATCATGAACAGAAGTAGAAATTTTAGATGTTAAAACAATCACTTTATGTTAAGCACTTGGGCATAGAGATTTTCCCTGGCATAGGGATTCATCTATGTCACTTCCAACAGGTGCTCTACCAACTCTCTCAAATCAACCACTCTCTTTGCCTACTCTATTATAGTTGGCAATTCCTGTCCCCATGAAATGCAGAGTTTGAGAGCATCTCCATCAATTTCTTGAAAAATAAACATTTACATTTGTCTTCTTTCCAAAATAAAAATATAACCTCCCAAAATCAAGAAAACACTGTTTGAACACTATACAAGTTGGGACTATATATAGCATATTAAAATTAGCCTTCTTTTATAACTTCAATAAATATTTAAATTAATGATAATGACATTGTTGTTTTTCTTTTTTAATATATATAAGGTAATAAATTGCCTTGAGAAGTCTCCGTTTCTTGGCTATTAGGATGAAGGTGTCCAGTGATGTGTTCCTTAAAGAGCACTTGCCCTCAGTGACACTGAAGGAGACACCAGGGAGCATTAGGCACCGCACCTCGGGCTCCAGGACTCTCAATCAACCGTTTGGAGTCTCTGAGAGGAGCAGCCTTGAGATAACTGCTGATTCACTCCCTAAAAACATGCATGAAAATCACAGGAAGTTGTGCAGACTTGGCATGTGCAGACATTTAAATAATGTTGCATTAAAATTACTCAACAAGTCTAATACCTTGGGGGAGGAGGGAAAAGACAAGAAATGAAGAAATGGGGCAGAGACATCAGGGGCACTTTTAGCAACAAGACGAATTAACAAATGTACACCAGCCCCCAGCCACTCACAGAGGGTTTGTCCATGTACCAGAAAACATGCCAAGAACCCAACTAGACACACAATCCTGTGAAGTAGTTACTGAGGTATCTTCATTTTATAGATAAGAAAACTGCTTCCAAAAACATGTCTGAAGTTCTCCAAGATGGAGAGTGGAGGGAGGGGGACAGGACCTGGGAAACTAGAGGACCACTCCCAGCCTGCAAGTCCATCCCAGCTGCTGCCAAACTTGAAGACAGGCATAAACTGCACGGTTGGCATAGACAGGGTAGAGGGGAGGTAGGCATCCCCATACTCATTAAGCTCTCTCGCAATGATATGATCCTAGATCTGGGCTGCCAATTCCTTCCTAGAGCCCTCATGGGCATCAGTACCCCTTCAGAACAACTGCTGTCCTTCCCACCCACACACACTTGCTCATGTGGCTTCTCCTAGCCTGAAATGTCCATTTTCTTGCTTCTCAATCCTATCCTCATCCTTGAAGGCCCAGGTACAAATCCTGCTGCCTCCTCCTCACTTCCCACAGTGCACTGTATTTAATCCTGCCTCCTTACACTCGGGAGTACCCCTAAACTGGAGCCTCCCAAAGGAGTACCAAGAACTAGTTATGCGGAACCCACCCCAGCCCTGGCAATGTTCCTCAGATGGAATAGTTTCAGGTGAGCCAGGTCCTACTCTCTTCAACCCTGAGAGCAGCAGGACAGAGGCACCCCACCACTGAGCACCAGGCACTGCTCCCTACACACACTGTGTATCCAATTAAATTGGACTCCCCTGGGAAGCCACCTCTGCTCCAGTCAGGGACCATCCTCCTCCCAAAAGAGAACCTTCTCATGACAAGTGACCCTGGGGTGGCAACTTCAGAATGAGGTACCAAACAAAAAAAATGGCATTCCCTCTCCCCCAGCTCCCATCTCCTGGATTCCTTTCTCAAATGTTAAACTTCAACAAGTTACAGATAGGTGCTTGCCAACCACTGATTTTAAGTTGTTTTGTAATATATAAAAATAAGTTGTATGAATTTAAAATATATAGCCTCAGAACAATGACATTTTGGCCTTTTGCCCAAATGTTCTATTAAAGGGAGGGGCTGTTCAAACAGGACTTATGTCTACATATTTAAAGAAGAGATAAAATAGTAACATCAAGTTCTCTGGCCATCTGCCAAGAAAAATTTGTATCGCCAAAATAAAAGAGAACACATGTATTCAATATATGGACATACTACTGAGCAGCTTAGAAATTGGGCCTCTTTTACTGAGCAGTTTAAGTCACCTAATTTTAAATATGTTTGTGAATGTCACCTTCGCATACTGTAGGCACAGCAATCCCTGTGTCTCCCTGTATTGGGTTTCCACCCTCTGCCCACTTCTCCCTCCCCCTGGGGTCTAATCACTCCCACAGCTTCTACTATCTCTACACTGATGCCTCCCACACCTGGAGTCAGGATGGACTTGCTTCCAACTCTGGGTGCTGCCTATACAACCTCCTAGTCATGTGTGGGGTATGGATGAAAAAAGAGAAGCCATCATGCTGAAACCAGCGATGGCCACCTAAGGCTTTATTATATCACTCTCTGTGTCTGCAGTTTTTTGAAAATTTTCATTATCAAGAGATTATTTTTAAGAGGATCCATCAGAACTTTAAAGAAAAAATTCAAGAGAGAAACATTCAGTTAAAAATAGGAGTATGAGAGGTATTTTAAGTTCACTTGAAGAAAACAATTCCTTATGTGATGGAGGGATATTAAACGGCTGCATCTCACTTACTTAAATAATAAAAGCTACAAAGTTCCTTATAAACAACCAAGTGTCAAATTCAGCCACAAAATAATACATGTAAAATATATCTTATTCATTCCAAAGTTTAAATATTTATAGAAATGATGGTATTTGTAACAAACCCACTTTGACCCTTTTAAGGCTAGACAAAAATATCTTTGATTCTGAAACATTACCAGGCTTCCTACTCTACAATCTAAAGCCAAACTGGAAGGGTTTTGTTTTTTAAACACAATTGTGTCACTCCCTGATTGGGACCCAAAGAAGAAGCACTTCAGAGAAGTATGTGGATGTGAGAGCACTTTTCAAAGAAAATAAACAACAGAATTCTAAAGCACAAATTATAAGCCAGTTTATACAGCAAGTTTATAATCCATAAAAATAACCTTACGGGAGTGCTAATACTTTCATATTCATGACTGTATTGGATTCAAACAATCAATATGTGAGGTTGGCTGTGTAGGTTTCTTCCTAGTATTTTGTGGGTAGGATGGGGTGGAGGGAGGGAAGGAAGCTAAGTGGTTTCCATGGTGACAAAGCTATTTGAAGTCAGCCCTGGGATCAAAATCTAAATCTTCTTCAAGTTGTCCACATGGACCAACTATCCCTTTTCAGTATGTAAGAGTCCCCACAAGACAGCCCTTTCTGCTCCCCTGGGTCTTCTACCAGTGGCAATCTCCACTTTCTCCTCCACCTCAAAGCTCTCCCTCTCCAGCGGCTCTACAGGCTCCCCCTTTCCCTTCTCCAACTTCCTGAAAAGGTCATGCCCCTTTGTCCTGCCTTGACCTTCCCAATCCCCTTTACCCTCCAGAATCTTTATAGTTTCTGCCTGGCCTCTCCTGACTTCCCCAAGCACCTAACACCCTGCTAGTCACCTCTACCCAAACTCCAAGTTCAAGACCACCCTCTAACCTGATCTCTTCCTGGTTCTCTTGAATCTTGGCAGTTCCAGGCTCAAGTCTATTACTGGGTTTTCCCTCGTTCCACACTCCTGTCCCCTGGACCCTCTTAGACACCACTACAGCCTCCAACATCTCGAATGTTAAACAATGCCCCAACCGACTTGATATATGTAGCCCGCCTCCTCCACACCTCCCTGAATTGCCTTCCAAATCCTGGCTTGCCCACCATGAAAGTCTTTTTATGTCTGACTATCTTTCAAATAAATCTCAATCTCTCTCTCTCTCCCCCTTATCCTCTCCTTCTCCTCCCTGCCCCCTACACACACACACACACACACACACACACACACACACACACTTAATCCTGTGCCATCCCTGGCCTGTTTTGGATCCTCAGTTTTTCCCCCAGCAAGACTGATGAAGTGACTTAATTCAACAATTATCAAGCACCTACTAAAATGGAGCAGTGTTTAAAACAGACAATGAAGAATAAAGTTATGTGGTCGATTTTCCTAAGGTTGATAAGTATTTAGATAAAATATAAAGCAGAGCACATGGGATAAAGATAAGGACAATCAGAAAAAGCCTCTCTTCTCATAAAGGCAATAGGAGAGGGGTGCAGGACAATTCCAGGAAGAGGGAACAGCCAGTGCAAAGGCCAGAGGCAAGCTAGCTCTGAGGCCAGTTTGGCTACAGTTAATTGAATCAAGGACCTGGGAGAACTTTGGCTTTACTCTGAGGGAGATGAGGAGCCAGTGGAGGATTCTGAACAGAGAAATGTGTAAATTTTAGTTTTTAAAGGTTCTTTCAGCTTCTCTCTGAGCATATACTGTTGTGGGGCAAATAGGAAGCAGGAAGCGCCACCAGAAGGCCATAAAACAACCCAGGCCCATGATCACATATGCTTCTCATTCACCTCCCTGGTTCAAGCTCATCTTCCTAAACAGAAGCCTGATCAAGGCATGTCACCACATCCTCTCCACAAGAACTTTCCCGGGCTCCCTACGACCTCCAGAACTGTTAAGTGCCACTTTTTTGCATGGTCACTGAGTCTGTGCTGTGTTCTATTACCTCTTCCTAAGTAAGCACACTGCCCTCCAAACATATGGGATTAATTGCTGTCTCCCTGGGCACATTGCCACAAGCCTACCATCCATCCCCTAACTGCGCCCCACCCTTCTTTCTCTGACCCTGAAAAATTTTTATTCACCTACGAAGGTGAATAAGCCCAAACATCACTTCCTCAGGAAGTCTTTCTTGCTGCATTCTGCTTACTCCACTAGAGCACTCTTTCACCAGTTCCTGGTTAGAATTTCCACTAGACTGCTAACTCCTTGAGGGCAAGAACTGTGCCTGACTCATCTAGGAATACACATGGGGCCAAGCACAGTGCTAGACATATACTAAGTGCTCAATCATTGCAGGCTAAGTGAACAAACTGCTCATTTCATTACACATCATCTTGAATCTTGTGGTGTATGAGCCCAGGGGAGGGGGGTTTCCAAGGACAGGTTTTTCACTCTGGGCTACTGAAATCTGGAGGCTAGGGGTCCCTCTGATGGAGCCTCTGGTAACTGCATACTCCCCACTCCTGGCAATGGTACAGCCACAAATAGGGGTCAGAGTGAGGATGGACTTGAACCTAGGCCTTCAAAGCCCATTGCCCTCTAGGCAGGACCACATAATTGTTTTAAATTTGCCTTATGCGTTGGCAATGTGGGTTTTTAAAAAGCCCATTCTAGAAGTGTACAGAAGCAGAGAAAAGCACCTAGAAGGATCCAAACCAAGCCAACAGTAGTTACAGTGTTAAGAGATAAAGGATAATAAAATTAATACCACAATCTTGATTCCCCCCCCCAAATAAACATCATAAGGGAAAAACCTTTTGAAAAGAATGCCAAATTACCAAGTTATACATTTAAAGAATGTCTCTTTAAAAAGTATCCAGTAAAACCACAAAAACACTGGAGACGCAAGACCTCTGAATACATAATACCACTTATCAAGTAAGATTATAAAAGTTGAAAACATTTTAAATGGCTTGTCAGAGCATGCTATTACAACTGGCCCTGTGCTTTCACTTCTGAAATAATTATTTTACAAAACATAAAGCAGTAAATGTTGTTCTGGGCATCCAGGGCACTTACCAATGCCTCTTATAGAAACTAAACTCTTCCATGAGCCTTATAATAGAGTGTAAACTAGTTGTCATCACTGCACTTTTCTAAAGACTAGTTCATATCACAGAGGTGACCAATCAGCTCTAAATGGGACATTTCAATGACTACCATTTTCATGACTTACAGAGGAAATGTCAGTTTAAAATAATGAGATAAACTATGAACAAATAATATCTTATTTAAACTAAATGCTACTACATCAACAAAGTGTTGAATTAAGATTTGGCCTCTAAGTTTTGATAAAAGACTTCTATAACTTTATGATGAAGTAGCATACTTGCTTATTTATTACCTTTTTAAAGAAATAAAAGGGGGACGAGGAAACTGCAAGTCAGACACAGTGGTGTTTTCGATGTTTTATTACTTTAACTTTCTTAACAAATTTGAGATAGAGCTTTTTATTTTCACAAATAAGGAGACTGAAGCTCAGAAAGGTTAAATAACTTGTCACACAGTTAAGTGGCAAAATGAAATTCAAATCCAGGTCTGTTTCACAGAAGACTACATACTGTATGATTCCATAATTCCACTTATATTAAGTTCAAGAACAGGCAAAACCGATCTAAGATGATATGAGTCACTTCTAAGTTGATATAAGTCAGAATGGTTCCCTCTGGAGGTGAATACTGACAGGAAAGGAGGACAGCACAGGCACCTTCTGGGTTACTGAAAACATATACTTCTCGATCTTTTAAGTGGACACATGCTCATGAGCTGCACACTTATTAGTGCACTTCACACACTTCACTGTATGCTATATACTGCAAGTTTTAAAAAAATCCTCATCTGATCGATTCCAAGTTCATACTTTAACCACTAAACCACTACACCTCCACTCTGACAGAACATGGCCACAACTTAGAATTGATTCTCTTGGATAATCAGTTTTTAAGAACATTCCGGTAAGCAACACACATTCTAACCCAGCAGAGTGAAGGAATTGATAAATCTATTTTTAAATGCCCTAGAATGAAAAGTAGAAAGTATCAACTTCCTGGCTACTGGGAATTTCCCCTCTGTAGCTTCATCAGAATAAAAACAATTTAAAACCCTGCTCTAAGGGAATGTTCATAGAGGTACAGATAATATGTAACAAATTTCTTAAGAGTTATTTATCAATGAATATACCTAATGCTAACATTATACCAAATATTTCAAAACATATGTTGTAACTTTATCAACAATGCTAACTCTCAAAAGAAGTTTGAGTTCTGTTATAAAAATTAAGACAAGACAAAGCTGATGGGCAAAAAGCATAAAATTCACATTGGGCAACACAAGTGAGTGCAAAAATCTCAACTCAGAGTTATAAAAATAGAAAACTCATACAAATAAAATTTTCCAGCAGTTAAATAATTGTGTCATATATGTCCTCATAAATTTTCCATCAAGTAACAAGTTCTTCCCACCCAAGCTTTGTTCAGACTAGCAAAACCTCATCACCAGCCTGTGATGATGAAATCATTACATCAATTCTCTCAAAGCCTTATCCCACACACACACACCTCTTATTAAAATGGTAATTGTCTCTCCAGAGAGAGGAATTTATTCATCCTACAATGTGAAGACATATTTGGCAAGTACTTAGTAACAGTTATCCCACCTGGGGCAGGGAGGTGGGCAGCTGTATCCACACCTGTTGGGTGTATGTGCTATGGTCTTTACCTGGTGTTTCAGATTACACAAACCAGGAAATCCAACTTTAAAATTGTTAGTCTAGTTTAATTCATGTCTTAACATTCTGTACACACCAAAAATGCCAAGCAATTGATTGAAATAACTTTAGTTTTCCCTGAGCATCTGCATGCATAAGACCAAAAGGCCTTTTATGAGACTTTTTCACTATTGGTAATTTATGCACCACCACTGATGTGTTGCAATAGATTACATAATCAAATGTTATACCAGATGCAAGAATTGTAATGTTTATAAAAGTAGCCATTTGCATTTATAAATTTGTAAAGTCTTTAACAAACTGCCCAATAAAACTGTCAAAAAAACCCCACAAATGTAATACAGTCAAATATTGTGGCTATTAAGCAAGTTAGAAAGAATTAAAAGCACTGACCCAGCAAGTTAAGAACAAAGTGTGCTTCAGGCACTTCCACAGCCCTGGGTCAGCATCCCTAAATTATGTGGATTTCCTCCCCCACCCCAGCATTACTAGAAAACACTAAAACTTTAAGTATTAAAGTTTGAGAAACAAAGGAGTCACCTTTTCTCTTATTCCTGCGTCAGCTGAAAAAGCCCCACACATTACTATCAAGAACATCTTAGCTTTATACCAACATGCATCATACAAACCAAAATGATTAATTTTTGGATTCTCATTCATTTCCTATTGTAACTCTTATTCAAAAAAAAAAAAAGCCACATATTTGAACAAACTGTATGTGAAAAATCAACCATGAGTTATCAGTTCTACTTTCCTATTTTTAGCAACTTTAGTATCCTAGAATTAGAGAAATCCGAATTGTGTTTTTAAACAGGGACATCTTCACAACTACAAGCCTTCTATATACTTAGCCTTCCATCAGAAACCTAGAAAAAAAAATCAATTCATAATTTTATAAGCATATTATGTTTATTTTCCTCAAAAGAGTACCTCACTCCTTGGACTTCAAAAACTTCACACGTATCTGCCAAATCTGCTTGGTTTTAGTCTCAGACAAACCTAAATGGTTCCCATACTGGTTACTGTTTTTGGTTTAGGTGGAAGTTGATGCCTAGAGGAACTTCTGTACTGATTACACAATGAGTACCACTTCTTAACCACCAGAAAGCAGAGCTAGGAGTTCAGCAAACATTATCCTATTTGTCCTCCAAAACAATCTGGTAGAGCAGACACTGCCATCCCCAGTGGCAGTGGAAAAGACAAGGAAAAGGAGGTTGGAATGATAAACTTGCCCAAGGTCACTGAACAGTACCTGGGAGAACTAGACCAGTGAACAGTGAGGATAGGAACTTCAAACATTTATAGAAAATTAGGACTCTCCTTGTGTATGTGCCAACTACACAAAAACTAAATGAAGAGCAGTGAGCCCCTGTTGTTGGAAGATTCCCAAGTGAAAAAGCAGTAGTTCAAACTTAAAAAGTAATTTCAACAGAAGATCTAAAGAGAAAGACATCTGTAAAGGCTGGGCACTGGGAAAGGTTTACTCAAGTAGTTCTATAAGGCTCCTGCACTTCCCTAGCCTTAAAATCTAATCTGATTTAAGAGCAAAGAGATTCTGTAACACTCTTCTAAATTCCACCAAGCTTAACAACCTCTATTCAAAACAAAACAAACAAAAACAGAAGTGGGAACAGAACAATGGGAAGAAGTGACTGCTCAGCCTTTGGGTCAGCTGTCAAGACCTACAGGGGTGCAACCACGAGACGGCTGGAGAGCCCTTTGACTGGGATCAGCTAGGGTCCCCGCCTTCCTAGACACAGTTTTGGCTCAGTCGGCAACCTCAGTTAACCATCCCATCACCTCCAGAGGCACTGGAAAAAATTTGTTTTAACAAGTAGAATCCCAGAATTCACCAATTGGCTTCACGATCTGAAATCTGCAGCAAGGCTCCCACAAGGGAGGGGCGGGAGAATGTGGTATAACTGATCTAAACTATTGTTTTACGAAGTTGGGGAGGTTCAGCAGGTCATGGGGGTAGAGGAGCAAAGACACATACTATCCCCACGTTTAGGGCAGGAGAGAGAGAGCCTCCTCTACAATCCAGGCTTAAAATATATATATTATTTTCAGAGATGAGTTTTCACGCTGTGACACTCGTGAGGAGTCTCCGGGTAGCTCCTCCCCCACTTGATAGGGAGACTGTGGGTTCTGGAGCTACCCAGTTGAGTGTAAAATATCTGGAAATTAAAGTGACTCGGTTTTATTGCCTCCAAAAGGGTCCTCCCCCCTGTCCCAGATTAGCCGCCAGGACATAACGCCCGCAGCGCCCGCGTAGTGCCCACCCAGCGCCCCACGCCCACCTTCCCAGCGAGGTATTTTGCAGAGGCCAAGCTGGACTCGCTCCCCGCAGCACCCACCCTTCCCCCTCCTCAGGTTTCGGTCAAGGAGCCTGGTTAATCATTCAATGCAGACAGCGTGAAAGATTTTTTTTTAGAGGTCAAAGTGAAAGGTTCTCCCTAAGTTTCGCAGAAACCGGCCTTTGGGGACCCTGAGGTGGCAGTGGCAGGCGGTTGGGGGTAGCGAGAGACTGGGGCGGCTCTTGGGCTCACAAAACACCTGATCTCCCCATGCGTTACCGGAGACCATAGCAGTGAGAGTGTGGGATGCGGGGGTGAGAGCGCGAAATCACGCACAGCCCTCTCCCCAAAACAGCGGCGCTACCCAGAAGAGGACGCCCGGCCCCACATACTCCTTACAATTGCCTGCATCACCCCGGCGCCGGCTCCCCCGGAAGTTGGGGTGCAGCGGGAAGGAGGGATGTCCCAAGGCCCCGAGGGGGTGGGTGTGGAATGGGGCAAGAGGCTCCGAAGACTCAGGTTTCATACCCTCTCCCTCTAAGGTAAGGAAGGTGGTGGGGAGCGAGAGGGGGGACGCTAAATGCAGCAGGAGCCACCTGGAGACGGTTTCTTCCCCCGGGACGCCGATACGAAGCCGGAACCCACGAGAAACTGGGCTGGGTGGAGGGTGAAGGCAGGCGTCAGAGGTGGGTGGCGGGACAGGGAGCAACTAGGTGGGGGGAGCAGAGCTGGCCTGGGGAGGTGATGGGGGAGGAGAAGTGGGAGGGGAGGACGACGGGGGTGCACACCCGCCCAGCCCTACCTTGTCCGGGAGCAGCTCCTGCTCAGCGCGGCGGGGGCGGGATACTGCCGCCGCATCCACGTCCCGGCCGCTCCGCGCGGCTCAGCCCGGCGATCGCCGCCGCTCACGCTCCATGCGCTGCGCCCGCGACTGGCGGCCTGGCGCTGTCCGCGGCGGCCCGGCTCCCGCTCCGCTCGGCTCCGGCACTTGTTGCCGCCACGGTCGCAGCGCCTCAGTCCCGGCTCCAGCTCCCTGCGACGCCGCCGCCTGCGGGGCCCCGGCGCGGCTCCGCCCCCGCCCCCGCCCGACAAGCCAACCAGGCCCGGCACCGCCCCTCACGTCACCGCCCAGCCCGGCCCACCGCCCGGCGCCCCAAGTTTGAGCAAGGCCCTGCTGGCGCCTGTCAGCCAGTCCAGGCCCAGGACGCGCCCAGGCTCGCTCTGCTCCTGGCTTCCCCGGGGGACCCTCTGACGCACTCCTGGAAAGCAAAGGGTTAAGCTAGGGGGGAAAGGGTCCCCAGGAAGTAGACCTTTCAGAAAAGCAAGGCCGCTTGAAGTTCAAAAGAACTGTCTTCCATCTCCAGTCTAACCTAAATCCCCCAGCTGCAGGTCGCCCCTCTTGTAGTACATCCGATGTTGGGGAACTAAGCACGCGACTCCAGAGACCTTTTCTGGCTGAAGCCAGTTTGTGACAGGGCCTAGACCGTAACCCAGCCGCCCCTCAAGTACGTGGGTGGGTGCGCCCCCCAAAACCCGAAGTTCCACCGTGGAAGGTGGGGGAACCAGGGCCAAAGCGGGACTTGGCCAGTGCTCTCTGCCCACCCAGTACCTGCCGCCACCTCTTAGAGTCCAAATGATGCCCTACAGGCCAAGGCCTAAGGTGACTTGTTTGCCATTGCCATCCGATCTTCGGATTTATGAAGCCGCCCAGGAAGTGGTCACCAGAGGGAAGTTTTAGTTTTCCTTGCTGTGTCTTGCAGAGAGTTTCCTCGAGGTTCCACGGGTGTCTCTGGAAGCCGGAAACGCAAGGTGCCCAGACGCTGGGCCTCGAACCCAAGAGGTAGGGCGGATACCTAGATACAGGCTAAATGGCTGAACTCTGACACACCCACACCACCAACTCCCCAGGGCTAAATGGGGACACCCACTGGCCAGAGCTCTGGAGACCACAGACGCACCCCTCTAGCCCAGCAGCCCCCCCGGCTCACCAGAGTACTGCATTCTAGGGTGAGTCCGAGCCGCTATTGACACAACTGTGGGGGCCCCAGGTTAAGCCCTGAGCGACCTGATGGAGAAGTTGCCCTGATGTGGAAGACCCCGCGCAGCCAGCTTTTCAGGGATGCGCTCTGCTAGAAGGCAAGCCTGGGCCGAGGCGCACCTGAAAGCACCCGCCTCCCATGGTCCTTAACCTCTCCAGGAAGAAAGCAGCTTTCCCCTTTTAGATAATCAGACTGAGGAGTTAAAGACAATCCATGCTCAACTATTCACATTTTCAGAAGCCTTTCTGAGGCTGAATTAGCTGAAAAGCAAGGAATTGCTACCGCAGGAATTTCAGACACCTGTGAGCGAGCTCCGGCACTCATCTCTTGGCCCTTAGTCATAAACTCAGCGCGAAAGACGAGCGAGCGCGTTGCTGATGGCACGCTCTGAGCCACGTGCGTGCAGTCCATTGGAAACAACTCTCTCGTCAGATCTGGAAAAGTTTTGGTTTGCATCCTTCCAACCTTTTTGATTTCATGTTAACCACATGATTCTCCTGAGACTGCGACATAAAATCCAAACGAGTTAGATTTTTGTATATTAATAGAAAAACATCTGTAAGGATGCACACGGTTACCCCAGGGTGTGGGATAGGGGCGTCGGAAGGAGAGAAGATAAATTTTAGAAACTTACTGACTTTGAATTTTGTATTTTTCCAGTTATGTTAACTTTCATAATTTAGGAAGCTAATAAAACACTTTTAAAGAAATATAGAAATTAGAAAATCTGTAAGATCTCTACAGAAAGTATAAATCATAAACAAACAAAACCTATTTTCATTTTGTGTCAAAATAATTAATCACAAGTCCGTGTACCTTGGTTTAAATAAAGATATCTTTAGGTGGCTGTTCTTTAATTAATGGAACAAGATTGACATCTGAAGATTTTTCTGTGTCTTCGAATTGGTGTATTGTTTCTATGCATATATGTCTTTCCTTTAAAAGCACTCCTAATAGCCACAGACATACTTTCAGACTGCCAGCCAAGGAGTTTTTAGTCAAATAACTGCTACAATGTCAGCTGGCAACCAATAAGAAAGTTAAGATTATGTCCTTTACAGCTGCCAAAAGATGCCCAGGCCCTGAAATTTAAAAAAAACAATAAGGGCATTCTCTCCATCATGCTAGTAATTAATGCAGCTGGGCGTATACCTGTAACAGTTTTACTGTCTTTGAGGGCTAAATTCCACACCCACTTGACTGTAGTATCTACTCGGGTTGGGGCCTGGGTCCTTCATCATTAGGTAAAGATATATTATTCATTTGTTTAACAAATATGTGTTGACCACCTACTAGGTACACAACACACTGCTAGGCAGTGGAGTGGTCAACATGGCAGAAACACTTCCCTCTTGGAGCTCACAGTCTAGCTGGAGAGAGAGAAGGGGCTTAACAATTAAATGCACTATCCATTACATAATTACAATTGTGTTAAAGGCGAAAGAGAGTACAAGGTGACAGGATCATTTGCCTGGGGAGTCCAAGAGGAGGAGGTAACATCTGAATTGAGCTGAAGGGTGGGCAGGATTTATTCAGAGGAAAGTGGAACAGAGTTTCTGGCTGGTTCAGGGTACAAAGGGAAATGAGGCTGAGAGGGAAGTTGGAGAGAGAAGCAGAGGCTAGATCATGCAGGTTCTCTATTACCATCTTCAGTAAGTTCGCAGACTACAGTGTGAAGAAGGAATAGGGAGAGGGGGCAGTGGAGTGAAGGGACAGTTTAGAAGACCGTTGCTATAAGTGAAAGGGGTTGTTTAAGCAGTAGAGCAAATAGAGAGAAGTAAACACCAACAAGACTTGGTGACTGTTTAGATAGGGAAGAATCCAGGAAAACTCCCAGGTTTCTGCTGCTTCAACCAGATAGATGGTGGTACAATTTTCTGAGTTGGGGAACCCTCAGAGAGGAGGGTTGAGAAAACCTTTCCAAAGTTTACATTTGGTCAAAGTGAGTTTGATGTGCCTGTGAGATGTCCAAGTGGAGATGTTCAGTTGGTTGTAGGGTCTAGTGCTCTCAGGAGAGGCTGGAGTCGGAATGGGTGGTGTAGAGATGGAAATAAAACCAGGTGGTCTCCTAGGAGAGTTCAACCAGAAGAGGGTCTAGGACTGAACCTTAGAAACATTTGTCTACAGGCTGGACAGAAGTAAAGTATCTGGCAGAAGGGGTAGAGGAGCAAACAGAGAGACAGAAAGAAGACTAGGAGCTTGGGAAGGTGGGATCACAGAGCCCAGAACAGAACGTGTTATAAGTAGGAGGCAGTAGTCAACAACATTCAAAATGGCTGAGAGACACAAGGGAAATGACTGAATAACTTGCACTGGATTGAGTGGCCTTGGTGCCATTAGGACTTTTCCAGAATACCGTCTGGTGGAGTAAAGGAGTGAGAGAGAGACTAGAGAGCACTGAGGAGTGAGTGAGAAGTGAAGAAATGAAGAAAGGCACTGAGTATAAGCAACTCTTAAAAGGTTTGACTGTGAAGGGTCAGAGAGATAAATAGCTAGAGAGGAATGTTATTTTAGTTTCTATATTTTCATTATTTTTTTAGGATGGAATAATTTGAGTGTGTGTAAGTGTAGATGGGGAGGATCCTACAGAGAGGAAAAAGATAAAGGTACAGCAAAAAGAGGACAATGGACAATAAAGTTTCCTGTGACCATGGGAGGGAATGGAACTAGAGTATGGGTGAAAAGACTAGCCTAATGCAATAGACCACCTCTCTATTATAACAAGAGGGTGGAGTTTGGAGGACGACTGAGCCAGTCAGGTTTGCTTTGGAATACTGAATCCTTTCTCTTACTCTGTGACATACAAGAGACTGGGGGTGATAATGAGAAATGAAAGATTCGAAGAGAGTGGAGGTTTGACACATCATTGCAAAAAATGGGAGGGTTAAGACGACCAGAGAACCTGCTGGATAGCAAGGTAGCGTGGCAATCTACTTGAAGTGGGTGACTTGAACTCGTAAGGTGCCCATTGGCCCTCCTATGTGGTTTTCTTCAACAGAACTCAGCTGTCTGCTCTGGTGCAGGCTCAGGTGAGGGAATTGCAATGGCAGAGGAGAAAATTGGGAACCTTGCAAAAGTGAGGTTGACACAATGCATGATCAGAGAAAAAGGACAGAAGTCAATGAGCTGGAGGGATCAACAAGATCAAGGCTGAGTCACACTGGAAGAAGAGGGAATTTGGTCAGAGATCTGTTGCTTAAGTTAGTGGTTCAGGAGGTGGAGAAGTTTAGGGCCATGACAAAGCCAAGATGTGTTGGGGAAGGGTAGAAGAGAAAGTCACTGGGGAATATGGGGTTAAGGGATTGAGAGGCAGGATACTAGATGGGTCACCTGCATGAACAGTGAAGCTATCCAGGATGTGGGCAGGAATTTGGGTCATGGTGTGAAGACCACAGAACTAGGAGCTAAAGCTATAAGAGAGTAAGGAAGAGAGAGTGACCGGGAGGTAAGAAGATGGGAACCACTATGGCTAGGTGGCAGCCTCTTCAAAGGAATGGGGTGTCTGCAACAGGGGGAAGAGAAATGATTAGGGAGAGAAAACTCATTTCACCTCCAGGCCCTGGAAGCACAGAAGGAGTGAGAGCCTCATCTCCTACTGCTGCAGGGAAAGCAAAGGAGGTGGGAATTTCATTCTAAGCTGACCTTAAGGATAGATGAAGAGACTGATGCATGGATCCATGAACTGCCCTTTGATTCTGTTTGTTTGTTGAAATCTGCAATCCTAGAGGCTCACAGAAAAAGATTTTGAAGAAAGGGGTGAGGAGAGAGAGAGAGGTCAGGTGCCAGGAAGAGCAGAGTATTGTGGGACAATGGCAGGACAGAAGATCTTTTAGGGAATGACAGTGGAAATAAAAATGAATGATGTTGATTTTGCACCAGGCGTCTCTTTATGAAGGCTGACGGAGTAATTCTGCAAACCAGGGCCATACACCCCTCAAACTCTCCTTCTCCCAGAGATTTCCATCAGGGAAAGACGTGGAAGCCTCCCCACCTAATTCTCTCTTCTCCACTGAGGGCTTTGTTGTCACCAAATGAGCCCCTGTGGGACCCTGGCGGTGAATCAGAAATCCCAGGCTAATCTCATCTCTGCTACTCACCTTCTTTCTTCCTCAGACAGGTTACTGACCTCTCCTGTCTCAGTTTCATTGTCTGTAAAATGAGGATGCTAAAACACACACACCTCTCAGAGCAATTATAAAGAGTGGAGAAGATAATTTAAGTAAAAGTACTTCCTAAACTGTAAAGTGCTATAGGAATGTGAGTGATTTCCCTTGTTCAGAACCCCACCACACACACTCACATCTCTCCCAGAAACCCTTCCAAAAAGATTCTGAATTTCTGCTCCAGAGGAAGCTGTAAACTTGCCCCAGAGACAGGACAAACACACCCGAAACAATTAGCGAGAAATGCACAGCTGTGTCTGATTAAGTGCTAAATTGTAAGGTACAGAAAAGAAGAGCTCTGAGATCAGAAAAGGGAACAATTAGCCAGAGTTGGGAAAGTCTGGGAAGCTTCCTGGAGAAGGTGGGATGGAAGATGCCCAGACCGCTCACTCATCCTAAGCAGAATATTTGCAAAAATGCCCATTCCTTTGTGGCTGCAAAGACAGTCGATCTGACAGTCTGACACGGGTCTACAAAAAGTTTCTAGGTCACAGATTTCTCTCTTGGCACCTCTGCTTGCCAGCGTGTTGTCACTCCTATAGCCCTGCCCCCTCTCAATCCCGCTAGGTGGCTGGGCAGCCTGGGCTACACAATAAATTCTACATGCTTTGCCCTGGACCTCTCATGTTTGCGTCTTTTCTTTGTCACCCATTTTCCTGGTGAAGAAATAGAGGTTAATCTTTAGCAAGTTTCCTGTGCCCCTTTGGAGCCAGCACACATCTGGCATTTTTGCCTAGCCAGGCTGCAGGCTTTTGAGGAAGCAGTCCTGGATGCTCCTCCTTCTGCTATTTGCCTCACAGCACCTGGCCAGCCTAGGGCACCTGCACGTTCATCTGCAAATCCTTGAACCAGCTCCCACAACTGTCTCCTTTGCTTTTTATTGCCTCTGCCTCATCATCCAGGAGTACCCACCAACCCACTATTCAGATACAGGCCCTATGGAGCTGCCACACCAGAGCCCAGGAGCTACCACACCAAAGCCCTAGACCTGCAAGCCCAGAGCTGGCTTCTGCATCCTTGGTTGTATTGAAGCCAAGTCCTGCAACCCTTTGGACATGGGTCAGAATGAAGGTCTTCTTCCCTAGTGGCTAGCCCCATAGTCTGGTTAATGCTTCAGCCCTGTAGCTCTCTCCTCCCTTCACCATAGGCCTGGAAAAGTTCCTGGCATGCCATAGGGCCAACTGCACAGGGGTAGCATCGGCAGCACAAACCCTCAGATCTCATATATGCTATGGACTTAGGTTGCTCCAAGATAGCAATGTTTTGCTAGTTTATTAATCAGTCCCAGATGGGGCCATGAAAACAATAGCCACCCCTGTCGATGGCTAAAATATTAATTATTAATGGAAAGTGTGGAAACTTGGCACTGAAATTATTTGAATTCCAGTCTAAATTCCTTGGAACTTGCAAATGAGAAAAAGAAGGCCCCAAAAGTAGCTTTCTGGGGGCCAAACACCTGATACCAGAGATAATATCTTAAATGTTGAACAATTAAGTTACGGGTTAAAAATTAATTGGCTCCTAAAGCAAACCCTTTCCCCCAAGATTACTTTGACTTTGCAAAAGCAGAAAAACATAAAACCTTACTATCAGATGATGATACTAGAAAATAATATCATGATTCCCAGGGGATTTGCTCTATATCCCACAGAGTCCTGATGATGGAAGAATTCAAGATTCCCAGCTTAGTAAAGTCCAGCTTATATATGACATTGTGGTCGCATATAAGGTCAGCAATTTGAAGGGGCATAAACAGTCATCTCTATTAGGGTCATCATATTGTTTTGGGAATGGAACTTTCATTAAGGAAAAATGTAAAATCATGCTTCCAATTATTATCAAACTGCAAAATTACAGTTAAGAGGAGAAGCCCATAATTGCAGCATCAAGCATGAGACAGTTGCCATTAATATGATTATCAGGGCATAAGCCTATTAGAGAACTTAATGCCTCTTTGCTGGCATCATCCTTTGTAAAGCTTCCCCGGGTCTGGAAACCATCTCAGTTGTAAACACAAGTGTTACAAAACAGTGATTTCCAAAGGGCATAACAGATCTGCTAGCCTTTACCAAAGGTCAAAGCTGCCTGGCAAAGAAGAACAGAACAGTTTTGAAAAATGAAGACTTGTCTGCCAACTTTATTTGGCTCTCACTGAGAAAGGAAGTACCTCTAGCTCCAAGTCCTCTTTAGCCCTGCAGCAATACAGTCATGGTTATAACTGTGAGGCCTAATGGTCACCTGGAGATATGCATATGCCACCTCAGGTGGACACAGGGGCCTAGGTTTTGGCTAATACTGGTGAAAAATCATGCATGTTAAAAAAGCCCATGTTCAAATCCCACTCTGAGAGTCCTCATGGGTATAGTAAAACACTTAAAGAGTTCCTAGGAAGGGGAATTGAGGTCATTTATGATCGAGTGTCTGTAGATACTTGGTGCTTAATAAATGTTTGTTTCTCCCTTGGCCTTGGCAGTGGAACAAAGTCCTCACTGGGATGATGTACATGTGGTATCTTGGCATAGAATCGTGGGGATTATTAGCATCTGTCCTATTCTGTCCTCATTCCAAAGAGTTCAGGGATCACCAACATCATCATTACCATGTAGAATGGAAAGGTCAGTTGGCTGATTGGCTGTCCCTATAAGGAGCCACTTGCTTGGTCTTTAGGACCCGGTGATTTAGGACACTCACTTGGCAAGTTGTCTCACAGCAAAACCATCACAAGGGAGGGCAAGGCCTCCTTATTAAACATGACAGTCAAAAAAATCAGAGAGCAATGGACCCAGGATTTCACATAACAACATGGACGAATCTCAAAATGTGTTGAGTGAAAGAAGTCATACACAAAAGAATATACACGAAGTTCAAGAACAGGTTAAAGCTAGTTTATGGTGATAGAAATCAAATCATTAGTTGCCATGGGGATTGTGAGAGAATTAACTGGAAAGAGGTATGAGGAAACTATCTGAGATGAGAGAAATGTTCCATCTGTTAACTGGAATGATGGTTAAATGAGAGCATACCGTTGTCAAAACATCACCCTGTACACTTTAGATTTGTGCATTTTATTGATTATAAATTAGATCTCAACTAGCAAAAAAAAAAAAAAAAAGTAAGCAACAGTTTTTAGACAGAGGGTAGTACTGGCAAGTAGGAGAAAGAAGCAGGATTCCCACCATCAGTTCCACTACTATGCTGAGCAATTTCTCCAACACCAAATTCTGGGGCAGCTACGAACTGACATTTTAAAATAAACTACAGATAGGAGAGGATGCGTTTTTCTAAAAATGAATTCCCATTCTGGGCCAAACATTAGGTTCAAACCCTCGTTCCTCTATAATTTGAAAGTCTTTTCATCACCATTTCTTCTTTTTCATCTAAAGCCCTCCCAGGACATGGTTTTCCAGAGTCAGCATCCTTTAGGAGTCACTCTCCCTCCACCTCTAGCTGCATATATGCATTATTGCATGACATTAACTCTATAAACTTCATACTGATATGCTATAGGAAAAGGAAGCAGAGTTTAATTGATCAACCAAAGTCAAACTAATGATCATCAAAAGTCAGAATAAAAGAGAGTTGGGATGACCAACAAACCTTCAAGAAGAAAGAATTCTACCTATCAAACATTTCAAAAAGCACAGACCCCCAAAGATAGGAAAATGAAATGGGCAATTGGAACTAGAACAAAAATCACAGATTGTAGACCTAACTCCATCATTAAATACTTGTGTGACAAATCCCTTCTGTGCTGTCAAAGGGGATCTATTGCAGATGACAAAAATATCATAAGCAGGTTGGGCTCTGCTTCCGTTTGATTTCTCTGCTATTCTCTTTGTTCCATCTTCTTCCTACCTCTGTTTCTTTCCATAGCTATTTCAGGCATCTCATTCAGGGCCAGTATTGACAGAAAAAGGATTTTTACCCCCTTGTCTCTTTTTATGATCCAGGAAAACTTTCCTACATTCCCTACTGGATTTCTCTTCCCTTCTCATTGGCTAAGATGGAGTCACATGACCCTTCCTAAACCAATCACTAGCTAAATGAATGAGACCACCTGACTAGCTTAGGCCAATTATGGTTTACTCCTGAGTCATGACATGAAGAAGGTATGGACCCTCAAACACAGTCAGTGCAGTACCAACCAGGATAAAGGGGGAGTTGCGGGTAGGGTTTCCCTGGCTCTGAGACAGGGGTTTGCATGTAAGAATTTTACTGAGGAGTACTCTCAGCATCAACACCTGAGAGAAGTAAAAAAAGCAAGAATGGGCAGAGAGAAGTTGAACTGCAATATAATCACAATAAGGCGCTTAGCTGATCTTTCAGGGAGCTCAGGTGCTAAGATGGCTCAGAGTTGTCTTAAATTGGTGTGAGCAGAGCCTTTTTACTCTTGCATCAACCAGACATTAGATGTGAGTTGCTCTAGGGAAGGGCGTATGACCATTGGCAAGGTGGCTATTTTTAGCAGAGAAGTCTCAGAGAGGGACTCAGCTGACAATTGCTGCTGGCAACATTCCCAGTAGATAGAGAAATGATTAGTTCAATCTTGGAGGGGAGATTTGGGTGGCATGACATGTCTTCCACTATAGAGAGGATGGATACTGCATAGGCAATCCCTAAGTCAATTCAGGTATCGTAGAAACCAACTTAGAGCCCATACTTATGTCCAGAGAGAACATACGTCACCCTTTACCAGAACTATCTCTGGAACCCAATAATCTCACTACCCTTCTACTTCCTTAGGAAGAAGTGACAGGAGAGCCTCCCAAGTGTCAGCTACTATCCTGGTTTTTAAGAGTGGGTCAGCTGGGAGATAGCTGTGTGGACTGAGTTTGGGTGGAACCCAAGCCCTCAGACTTAAGGAGCGTGATGCCTGCAAGAATGAAAATCCACAGGATTAGTCTTGAACAAGCTGGGAGCCTGCTAAGCCCTGGCATCTGCTGAACGTCCCAAATTATACATATTAAGCTGTTCCATTCCACATTTCCATGGTGTGCATCCTGCCAAGCTTCCTAGCATAGTCTACACAATAGGAAATCAAAACGAGCAGTTAGTGCAATTATGTATACGACAGGTCAAACAAATAAGCCTTTATCTAGGACTTAGACATAATCAACAAGGGTCTAATCCAAAATTGAGATTTAGACAAAGAAAAGCTTTATAAAACAAAAGTGTGAGAGTGGGGAAGTAGAGATATTTGCATGATTTTTTTCTCCAGCTCACTGAAAATACTCAAACAACATTATATCCTCTCCATGCTGCTCCATCTCCCCACCCCCAGGTCCTTGAACATTCTCTAGCTCTGTTACTAAAGGGATTGTAGGGCCAACTCACAGGAAGTGTTATGTTAGGGTATGAAAATAGTCATCATTGAAGTAGCTAGAGAATATACTATGTTCGGTGTTATATATCTAGTTAAATACCCAAGAATTAAAGCCAAACTCATGAATGTTTTTTGTATATTCAGGAAGTACTGAGACTATGTGTTACAGAAACCCCAAGCATTTTAGCTAAGTGAGAAATTCTAGGTAGAGTGAGATACTTGATTCTGATATTTCCACCATTATAGTGGAGCGCCAGATGTGGTAGAACTTTATTACATTTTTTTTAACAAGAAAAACTGTTTACAAGAGTTTGGTCACTCCTCATTCTAGCAATGGAGACCTCAAGTCTTATGGATACTTGTCATTCTGCAGAAAGGTAAATATATAACAGTTTTTTTTTTTTAAATCCTTTTCCCCTTTCTGGACTGACAAAGGCTGCCCCTCCTCATACAGGTCCATAATATTCTTGGCAATTCTGAAGTCCATAAGCTCTGAAAAATGAAAGCTTTTTTAAGGTGGCACTAAAACTAACTTGGCAGCAAAATCTGACTGGAACCTAAGAGGGTAGTTATAGTTTTTACATATCCCATGTTTCATTACAAACATATTAATGTGATCAAGGGTGCTGCTCAGGTACATTAATATATGTGAACTAAGACACAGACTTTTGGGAATTATCAGCATATAGATGGTAACTGAAGTCATGGGAATGGTTGAAATGGTCTAGGGAATGGAAAGAGACTGAGGGAAGAGGGCCTAGGATGGAGCCCAAGGACCAAAGTTAGTGGATGGATCTGTGGGAAGATCCAGCAAAAGGAAGCTGGAAGAAGTAAGAGAGGAAGGAGGAAAACAAGGTGTGGAGATGCAGCAGCCCAAAGAAGAGAACATTTTAGCACGGAGGGGTGGTTACTGGTGTTAACTGCATGGTAGTCAGTGATGGACCAGAAGGCAACTAAGATTTGCTGTCTCAGAAGTCTTGTCTCCTAGAGGGCTGAGAACACATCTTAAACCTACTTTATCTTTTTAACAGCACTGAGTTGTGCTTTGTTCATTGTAGGTGCCCAGTAAAGACTTGTTAATTAATTGAATATGTCAGTTAAAGCCATAGATCAGAAAGGCAAACTTGCTTTTGAAGGGCCTCATTTGGGATGAAAGCTAGGGAAGACAACAGAAAAAGCACAAAGTCACGTAAATGACTAAGAAGTGAGCTGAATTTGCTCACTGGCATTAATGGTTGTAATGGAGAACATTTCACTTCTGACAGCATGGAAGAGTGGTGGTAGATCTGGGTAATAAGAAACAGTAAAACTGGTAGGTCTTTGAAGTGAGAAGGGTAAGATCTATGGTAGAGAGAGGAAGTAGATTAATTAAATAAACATTTTCTTAAACTATAGCTCAGAACAATTTATAGAACCTTAGAAATAATCAAATTAACTAATACTTCACAAATGATAAACACTCAGGGAGTCTCAAAGACTCTCATAAGGTAAAAGCTAGTTACTGGCAAAGCCTGGACTCAAACTGAGGGCTCAGGCCCCAACCCAATGCTATTCCATTATAAATATAAAATCTCACTGATGGGCCCCTTTCCCCAATTCCTGGAGTCCCTCTACAATTTTATTAGTATAATCTAGTTAAAATGAACATCTGGGCAGCTGTAATCATCTGCATAAAATCATAGGCACTGGGGCCGAAGAACTCTCAATGGCAACATGTACCACATGGAATCAAGGGTCACAGACAGTTTCCTAATCTACATCCTCTGGAAACCCCTGCGAGGAAAGAGCTAAGGATAGCTTCAGAGATTCACCCTGGAAAATCATTTTTTAAATGTATTGGGGTGGAAAGAGTATATTCTCTTTTCCAAATGGTATTTATTATTTTTATAATCAGAAAACATTCATTTAAATTTTTTTCTAGTGACAGAGTAGGCAGTTGCAGAGGAAGAGTTAAAGTGAACCAGGCTTTTTGCCAGTGTTACCAACAACCACTTAGAATCAGTTCATGCCAGATGAAAACCAGGCAAGGCTGAAGGCAAACAAATCAATTCCCCTCCATTCTTATTCTCTTTTGGTTTGGTTTGTAGGCCACTGGTTTGGTACATAGGTGAACTTCTAGGCAAGACAGTAGTTTGCATAGGGAAGACAATGAATGCATTTTTCTTGACATGGTGAGATAGGAAATCAGTTAAATGAAGGAAAAGGAGAGAAAATGGACACTGGAGAATGGGTAAAATCATGTGTCTTTGGGGAAACCATTTCCCCCAGAAAGGAGAAGTTTTAACCTCTACAGCTTGGAAGACAACATTCCAAAAGAACTGGAAAGACTTTGGAAACTTCTCAGATGAAGTTAATTAAAACCTTCCCCTACCCCATGGGTTAAACCCTGCTGTTCATGAATGACCTTCAAGTTACTGTCCAGGTGAGTCTCTGAATAAATGAATATCCCAAGGATTTGAGAATTTGGTCTGGAAAACTGTTGAAAGGGCTAGCTGTCTCTACGAGGGAAATAGTTGTTTTCTGCCTCAGAGTTCTAGGCCAGTAGTGTAGGAGAGCCCACAGATGTTTCTGCTAGCAGCTTTTACTATGGCTCATACATCCAGTTTTCAGCCAAAGGAATACTATTCCTCATATCTACCTAGGAAGAACATCTCTAGGATACACAGTGTGGAGTCCTATGGTCACCATCTGAAAGGTCAACTTCGATTAGGAAAGAATTGATGGTGTCAGTCTCTGTACAATGTCAATAAGCACATATCACTGAAACAGAATAAGAGGGTTACCAAAGCAGGAAGGCAGTGCTTCATGTGCTCTCCTGCTACTATGAGAGATTTCTTAGTACAAGGAATTGAGCTTAGCCCTAGCTTGGTCACAAGCAGCCGGGAGGCACTTCAAGTAAAAGGGAGCCATTGTCCCCAACAGGATGCACACTTTGCCAGCACGTCTCTTCATCATCCCAACAGAGGTTGGTTTCTCTGCTTATAGATAAACAAAGTCCTTCTGAACAAATGTCAAATGTCTTTGTGCTTTAAAATATCCCAAGAATGGTTGTGGCTGAGGTATCTAATTGTAACTTAGGGCTTATTTTGCCCAGTCTAATTCAGTAAATATCGACTGACTTAAAAGAAACAATGCCATGTACTACTGGAAAACCAGTATAAGACCCAAGTCTCTGACCTCCAGGAGCTTATTATCTAGTAGTTGGGAGCCCTGGGCATGTCAGCTATGGGCTCTGCCACACTTAATTTTCCTATAGAGGAGAAATCTGCCCCACTTAGAGCTCCCTTCTCAGAGAGATAGCATCAAGCTGTTTTATGTACAGGAATGGCCACTTATTGGGTCAGGACCAGGGGGATAGCCTAAGAGCTACCCCCAATAGGCTAGGCAGTGGCCTCGAGTGGGCTAGTATGGAAAGATGAGCTGGGCAAAACCTATGATAATGGGAGCTAGGAGCTGTGTGCACATGGAGGAGGCAGAGGGCAGATACGTGGGTAAGAGCCACACCCTGGAAAGAAACTCCTGTGACCTGGCTTTACTACTGTTCTTACCTTTTCTGAGGCCCAGCTATTTTCTTTTTTCTGGGTTCCTCTGTACATTTACCCTTTCTATACCCTCACATTAATACACACATCTATATAGACACACCCCCATTACTGCCACTACTTATGGCAGCGAGAGAATCTCTATTCCTGATCAAGAGGCAAAAGGGGTAAGAGAAGTCATGTAACCATGGATGGTAAGAGTTGGAGGGTTTGTGATCTTAAATCTAGTCTGGATGTAGTTTGCAGCTTATCCAAGCCTAACATGGCCACAGGGATTGTAAACTCCATGAGGGCGTTTATTGCTATATTTCTTAGCACCTACACAAAGTTGGCGAATAATACATACTGGCCGAATGAATGAATGAATGAATAGACTGGGAACCAGAAAGATTAACTGAGGATTAGTGTTGGCTATCTTCCTTGTGTCATGATCTCCTTCCCTGCTGCTCCATGCCCTGGGAGGCTGAGCTATAGTTACTACATTCAAGGGTTTCTTTGTCCTCTGATTTCCAGTGGGGTTCAGCCAAATGGGGAACCCTAGCCAGAGATCAGAGGAAAGAAGGCAAGTGATATCAGGATATTCACATCTACAATGAAGGCTACATTCTTGTAAGGTACCCCTTTGCATATCACCCTTCTGCCTCCTGATTCTCTCACTTCTTCAGGCTTAGATGTGATAAGGACTCCCAGCCCAAGGTAACACCAACCCTTTGTTCTTTCCTCACCAACCTTTGTAAATAATCCCTTTATTAAATGCTCCTCAGAGCACCCAGTGTGAATGTACCATCTGTTTCCTGCTGAGACCCTGACTGATAGAGGTTCCAAAACTCAACTGTACACTTTTCGCTATCTGGTTTTTACTCTGTACTAGTACATTCTGCTCAACTCTATCAGCAAACACTCATTCCTTCATAGAAGCAAGTTGGCTAGGAGGATGTTTACTCAAACTGGCCTAGTGTGAGGTCAGGGTTGTGGGGTGGCAGAAAGGGAGCAGTGGAGTATCCTACCTGAGTGCCAGTAAATACAGTGCGTAAACACTAAGTGATTTAGACAACCTCATAGTTACCTCTCCCAGGATGAAGTCTGGGTCTGACCTTCCATTAGACAAGAAAGTTTTCCTTCTCAGACAAAATTAGTTTCTTTGGCTAAAAATGCTTTGTTATGTTGCATTGCACAACCACAAAATAATAATCAAAAAGGTTCTCTTGTTGAGAAGGCCTTTGCTTTGCTCTAACCACACAGTTAATTTACCCAAATTAATGCAGCAGAAGCAGAGTGGGGCTGAAATCTTCTTTTCTATGTCATTTTTGCTTTTAAATATCAATAAGCTCTTGAAAAGCAAGAGTTACTGAGCATATCAAGCTGTGTTCCTCTTTCAGCCTTTAGTGTGAGGTTAAGGAGAGTGGGTGGAAGCAGTATGGCTATTTTTATTTTTATGATGATTAACCCTCTCTGAACACACTAATGGGAAAAAGTACATTTTAAATTTCTAAAATGGAGACTAAAAGGGTCTCAAATGATCCAAAGCTGTCTCTCATCTCTAAGAAAAATATCCTCTGTCAGCTCTTTGGTGCATATTATCTTGTCTACTTGGAATCTGTTCTTAAAGCAGGTTTCCCACTGGGCAGATTCACAGTATCAAAGATAGAAGCAACTCATTTCCTACCTAAGACTCAAATAGAAAAACACAGGGTCTGAATTTATTTGTTCTCTTCTTTTCCCCATACTTTATCCTTTTTAAAAGGGATACTGGTTTCTTAAGTCCCCAGTCCTTTGGCAACAGGCATCTAAAAGAAAGAATCACGTGGTAATTATTAATTTTGCATGGGATCAACTCTGGCCTCAGCTTTCATTTGAGATGCAGTTACATGAAAAACAGACTGCGTTAATTTCATTCCCTCCGGGGTTGCTTGGCAACAAGGCCTTGTTCCAGATCATCTCTTCTCCTTGGCCCAGAGTGATCTCTTTGGGGTGTCGCTCATGTTAAGGCGATCATCGCATTGCTGCTGTTGCTTCTGAATGTGTCCCTGTGGTCCTGATGGCACAGGAGGGTGGTAGCTTTGCTCCAGTCATACTGTCTGGGGTCTATATAAGCCCTGAGCTTGTCAGCATAAAGAATGAACTACGCGTGGGGAATTTGTAATTCAAACAATTGAGGTTAGGCAGGAAAGAATATGAATATGAACAATGTCTAAGGTGATGCTTAAGAGCCATGGGGCTGAGACAGGGTAAATACTGATGTCCTTTTTTGTTTGTTTGTTTTAAAGCATAACTATGTCATGATTTGGAAATCTTTCTAAGCCATCTTGTTAAATGATAAATACAAGGTCCAGAATAGTATGCACAGGATTTTAGCTTTTGGCCAGAGAGTGGGAGAAGGAGAACAGGGAAGAGATGAAAATATTTGTCTATGTTTGCATAAGGAAAAATACAGCTGGCCACCTGTGAGTTGTTTGTGAGGGGTAAGAGTGACGGAATAGAAAGGGCAAAGGTGAAAACAAGATTTTTCACTTGCACACCTCTATATATTATTTTGCTTTATAAACTAAAAGAATGTGTTACCTAGTTAAAAAATTATTTTTGAATAAACATGACAGAGTAGGAAAATACTATGCTTGCCCTCTTCTTCTATTGCATCAAAACTACAACTAAATTATAGAAAAACCACCCTTGAGACTAGCTGAACAGAACTCCTATAACTAAGGATATAAGGAAGGAGCCACATGGAGACTGGTAGGAGGGGCAGAGACACAAAATGGGCTGGTCGCACTCTGTTACTAACCACATGTGTGGTGGTTAGAAATTAGGAGGGACACCTCAGCTGCAGAGGTCTGCCCTGAGAAGCAAGTGATCTCACCTTCACACTGGGCTCCTCAGCCAAAAACACTAGTACTGGGAAGAGGAGTCCCAGAATATCTGGCTGTGAAATTACTGGGTATTTCTCCAGGTGAGATGAAGGGCTGCTGTAGACCCAGGTGTACTCCTAAAGGGCCCAAGCAAAGACTCACTCACTCAAAAACACTCACTCTAAGTGCCAGTGAAGGGACAGAAATTAGAAAACACCAGGGACATATGGAGAGGAACTGAACTGTCTGGCTGGAGAGGCAGCTCTCTCTAGAACTAAAGTACTGGCAGGCACCATTGTTCTTTTGTTGATCCCTCCCCCCCATATAGCCAGCAAGCATAAGCAGGTGCTATATCTGAGTCCCCATCAACTTGGCTAACAACACTGGCCCCGACCTGGTGATTCCCTGAGACCCACCCAACCCACGCACCAGTCCTAACCTCCTTCGGTGGTTGTTCCTCACAAGCTACTAGCCTTGGCCCACACTGTGAACCTTCCTAAAATCTCTCAAAGGTCCACGAACCCCAAACAAACGGTGGCTGGCCTCAGCATGCCCTATAACTCTTGCTAAGCAGCCCTCACACTAGTGACAGCTGGCCTCAGTTCATACCATAGCCTCTCCCAGACTCCTCCAAGTCCAGCACAAGTAGCCACCAATTGCAGATCACTTTGTAGCTCCTACCAGGTGGTCCTGGGCGAGGCACAGGCAGTGGCTGATGTGGGTCTGCATTGGAGACTCTGCCAAGAGGCCCCAGAACAAGCATACCTAGTGGCCAGCTTCAGACCACACAAGAGCACCACCTAATTAGCTTTATACACAACACACCCAAAGGGTAGACTTGGCAGTCACCAGAACCCCACTAAAGTAAATCCCACTCCATGGGATCAGCCACCACACAACAGCTTCTCTGCTGTAATCATAACCTGTCCTGACAGCCAGTCAGCTTGATGATCAGTCCCATCCAGTGATGCACCAACAGCAATCAAGTCTCAACTACAACGGGAGGGCACACACACCCCACACAAGGTGACCAGGGAGGATGCACCACTGGGCCCTACAGAACACTTATTACACAAAGCCACCCTGCAAAGACTGAGAGATGTGGCAGATCTACCTAATACATAGAAACAAACACAGAGAGGCAGCCGAAATGGGGAAACGAAGGAAATATGTCCCAAATGAAAGAACAGGACAAAACTCCAAAAAAAAAAAAAAAAAAAAAAAGAACTAACTGAAATGGAGACAAACAATCTAACAGATATGGAGTTCAAAACACTGTATATAAGGATGCTCAATGAAATTAAGAGACTAGATGAACTCAGTGAGAACTTACACCAGATAAAAACAATAAAAAAGAACTATTCATAAATAAAGAATACATAACCAAAATGAAGAATACATAAGATGAAATCAACAGCAGATTAGATAAAGCAGAGAATTAAATTGGCAATTTGGAAGACAAGGTAGCAGAAAACACCCAATTAGAACAGCAAAAAGAAAAAAGAATCCCCCCAAATGAGGATAGTTTAAAAGGCCTCTGGGATAACATCAAGTGTAACAACACTTGCATCATAGGCATACTAAAGGAAAAGACAAGAGAGCAAGGGATTAAAATCTATCCATGTCCCAAATGGCTTCAGTTGTGGCTCCTAAAAAACTGAGGAGAAATAAGTGACAGCCTTCTTAGGAACTGGCCTGAGTATGGAACTCCCATCATGAAAGCATCACTTTTTCATTCATATAAGCCCTCAATAAGAAATAGAAAATCAAAACTATAAGATACCACTTCACACCCACTTGGATGGCTATAATCAAAAGGACAGACAATAACATGTATTAGTGAGGATGTGGTGAAATCACAACTTTCATACACTGATAGTGGAAATGTAAAATGGTACAGCATCTTGGAAAATTATGTCAGTCCTTCAAAAAAGTAAAACATAGAGTTACTACGTGACTCTAAAACTCTGCTCATAGGTATATACTCAAGAAAATTGGAAACATTTAAAAAAAAACTTGTACATAAATGTTCACAGCAGCATTATTCACAAGTCAAAAGGTGAAAACCACCTAGCTGTCCATCGATTAATGAATGAACAAAATGCAGCATATCTATATAATGGAATATTACTTAACCACAGAAAGGAATGGAGTACTGATATATACTCCAATATGGATGAATCTTGAAATCATGCTAGGTGAAAGAAGCCAGGTATAAAAGAACACATATTGTATGATTCCACATACATGAAATATCAAGAATAGGCAAATCCACAGAGACAGATTAGTAGTTTCTAGAGGACAGAGGAGGGGAGAATGGGGAGAGATTACTAATGCATATGGGATTTCTTTTGGGGGGATGAAAGTGGTCTTAAATTAGTGGTGATAGTTGCATAACTGTGACTATACTAAAATACTGAATTGAATGCTTTAAATGGTGAGTTTAGGGTATATCAGCTATGTGTCTAAAGGAAAAAAGAATGAATGAAATCAACAGTTAATGCCTTTAAAAATATAATGAGAGATTCCATTTGCCCTTTACTCATTTCCTCTAATGGTAACATCTTGCATAACTGTCATACCATATCACAACCAGGAAAATGACATTATACAATCCACAAAGCTTATTCCAATTTCACCAGCTTTACATGCACTTGTGTATGTATGTATGCATGTAGATCTATGCAATTTTGTCACGTGTGTATATTTGTGTAACCACTATTACAGTTAAGATACAGAACTGCTTCATCATCACACAGATCCTTTCTGCTACCTGTTTGCACTCATGCCCTCCATTCTCCCTTCATCCCTAAACCCTGATCTGTTCTCCACCTCTATAATTTTATTTAAAAAATTTAACATAAATTATCATATGTTATATAAATGTTATATAAATGTAAGCTTTTGAGTTTGGCTTTTTTTTTTTACTCAACATAAGTCCCTTGAGATCCATCCAAATTATTGTATGTACCAATAATTCATTCATTTTATTTATTTTGATAATGCAGTACTTTATTCTGTCCATTAATAACTAATATTTGAGAACATTCACAGTATAAACAGAACTTAATCTAAGAGAAGTTCAACTTACTCTTTTTACATCTCAATACTGGGTATTAATAAGAGAGGTCATCAAAATAATTATGGTCAAAATTATTATTTTAAAAACTTATAAATAAATGCTGGATATCAGTATGTCTGCATGTAACTCAGATTTTGGTGTAAAATTCTTTGGATGCAAGAAAGAACATTTAATTTACTTTGCTAATAGGAATATCTCTTAATGCTGGGATGGCCTCTCTTGATATTTCTTCTGCTGCCAGTTTTTAGAAGAGTTACCTGTGACTGTATGAATGGAGTTGAGTGGAGGGGTACTTGTGTTAACTCAAAATAAAAATACATAGCTAGTTACCGTAAATGATTACTATAAAAATAAGGAGGTAGATAGGTAATGCAACTGCCCAAAAGTTTTGAGGACAAAATGTTAAGCTGAGAGTTTAGCCAAAATTCAGAAATAAAAGCCTACAGGAAATATAGTATAAAGCCAAATTGAGAGTTTAAGAACAAAGCTATAAATTGCTCTTTCTGGCAATGACGACGGCGAATATTCCACCATTTTCTCAGTATCTTTAGATAATCTCACCACTGAGTCCTCTGCACAAGCCCCGTGGAGGACAGGGTAGAGAGGAAAAATTGAGGGAAAGGCAAAGGCGCGATGTTGCCCCCATCCCGGGCACAGGTGCACTGGAACGCTCTCCAGGGATGTGGAGAGACCACACCCATTCCTTTCATTTTAAAATAATTTTTTATTTTTAGAAGTTTTAGACTTAGAGAATTATTGTGAAGGTAGTACAAAGAATGTTCATATACAACACATCCTGTTTCCCCTGTCATTAGCACTTCACATTAATATGGCACATTTGACACAATTAATAGACCAGTTAATAGACACATTCTTATTAACTAAAATCCACACTTGAGATTCCCCCAGTTTTCCCCTACTGTCCCTTTTCTCTATTAGGATCCCATTCAGGATACTATATTATGTTTTGCAGATATATATATATATATATATATATATATATATATAGAGAGAGAGAGAGAGAGAGAGAGAGAGAGAGAGAGAGAGAGAGAGAGAGAGAGAGAGAGAGAGAGAGAGAGACTCTTAGCTGTGACTGTTTCTGACTTTCTTGGTTTTTGATGCCTCTTGAGAGTTTTGAGGAATCTTGGCCTGCTATTCTGTAGAATATCTCAATTGCTATTTGTCTAATGTTTTCCTCATGGTTGTACCCGGGTAATGTGTTCTGGGGGAAGACCAGAGAGGTAAAGTGCCAGCCTTATCACATCAGATCAATATGACTTATCACTGCTGATGTTACCACCCTTGATCGCTGGCTGAGAGAGTGTCTGTCAGGTTTCTCTGTTGTAAAGTTACTCTTTTTTCCTCTCCCTTTTCATACTAGCCCATAATTAAGAAATGGGGAATTATGTTTCATCCTCTTACGGGCAGAACACCTACATCAATTATTTGTAATTCTTCTGTATAGGAGATATATCTAATCTCCTCAATTTATTTATTTATTCAATCATTTATTTATATCAGTATGGACTCATAAATATTTATTTTATACTTAGGATATCAATACGATACTACTTTATTCATTTTATTGACCAATTTGTTCCCGCTTTAGCCATTAGGAGCTCTTTCAGTCAGCACGTATATCTCTATGGCAAATGACTATCATTGTGGGGTTTTCTGAATTTTGTTATTGTTTTATTTTTGAGCATTTTAAAATTTCCTGGTACTAGAATATGCTCTAGGCTCAAACTGTATCTTTCCTGTCCCATTCCTAGAATCAGTCTTTTCTCCAAGAAGCTCTAGTTTCTTTTATTGAAGAATAGTATCAGAAACCAAGAGCTGGGCTCTAGGTGTGTTAATTCCTACTAAGGTGTCATTTCCTTCAGGCCCTCCCAGTTTACAGAGCAGATAAATATGGATGTGTATAGAAACATACATACATTTCTACCTCTAACTACTTGTACCTATATTAATCTAAACATGAGTTCAGACTGCTATTTCTAACTCTGATCCATTACAACATAGATTATTCTAGCATCTTCCCCTTGCTTATCTGTAACCTACCACTCCAACAACTTGATTCCCATCACCCACCATTCACTTATTTAATTCTTCAATTCCAATATAGTACATGTAAAGTGGTTTCAGAATTGCTAACCCATATCCCCACGGGAAATGGTACTTATATATAATTCCTTTTGCTTTTCATCTTATAGACTCCTCTTATTTCCAAAGTCATTTAGGTCAGCACCTTATTTCCCTACCTACTTCAGTAAAGTTGTTTCATACATTTGGAATTTTGTCACATTTTGTATTCCATCATGGGATCTCTGAACTCCTAAATGTTTTTTTTTTTTAAATTTGCATGCATCAAGATTTACTCTTTGTGATGCAAAGCTCTATGGGTTTGGAAAAATGCTTAATGTCTTGTATTCATCATTACAATATCACACAGAGTAGTTTCGCTACCATAAAAAAAAATCTTCTTGTTTCACCTTTTCAAGTTTCCCCCACTCTGAATCCCTGGCAGCCACTGATTTGTTTACCATCTCTATAATTTTGCCTTTTCCTAAATGTTTCATAATAATTGGACTCACATAGTATTTTTTTTTTCAGACTGGCTTCTTTCACTTAGCAGTATGCATTCAAGATTCATCCATGTCTTGAACAGCTTGTTTCTCTTTCATTGCTATATAATATTCCACTGTATGGAATACCAATTTGTTTAGTCATTTACCTATTGAAAGACATCTTATTTGCTTCTAGTTTTTGGCAATTGTAAATCAAGCTGTTATGAACATTCTTATGCAGGTTTTTGTGTGACCATAGTATTTGAACTGGTTGGGACATCAGAAGCATGATTGCTGGATCATATATAGTAAGACTATGTTCAATTTTATAAGAATCTACTAAACTATTTCCCAAAGTGGCTCTACCACTTTGTATTTCCAACAGCAATGAATGAGAGTTCCTGTTGCTTCTTATCCTCTCCAGGAGTGGTATTCAGTTTTTGGATTTTAAGCCATTCTAAGAGGTATGTAGTGGTATCACGTTATTGCTGTAATTTGCAATTCCCTAATAACAAGTGATGTTGAGCATCTTTTCATATACTTATTTACCATTTGTAGGTCTTCTGTGTGAGTGAGGTACTGTTCAGATCTCTTGTTTATTTTTTTAATTGAGCTGTTTTCTTATTAAGTTCTAACAGTGCTTTGTATATTTTATATGCAAGTTCTATATATGTGTTTTGCAAATATTTTCTCTAAGTCTTTGGCTGTCTTTTTATTGTTTTTACTGTGTCTTTTGCAAAGAAGACATTTTTAATTTTAATGAAGTCCAACTTGTTCATCAACTTGTTCATCTTGGTTGGGAAGAACTGACATCTTAACAAATTAGTGTTCAATGCATGAACATGGAATGTATCTCCATTTATGTAGATCCTTGATTTCTTTTCATCAATGTATTTCAGTTTTCCCTATTTTCCCTATACAGGTCCTACATTTATTTTGTTAGCTTTATACCAAAGTATTTTGTTTATTGGGTGCTATTTTAAATGGAATGTCTTTTTGAAACTTCAAATTCTAATAGTTCATTGTTGGTATATAGGAAAGCAATTGACTTCTGTATATTAACTTTGTATCCTGCGACTTCACTAAACTCACTTATTAGTTCCAGGGCCTTTTGTTGTCATTATTGCTGTTAGTGGTGGTAGTGGTGGTAGTGGTTCTTTGAGATTTTCATGTCATCTATGAATAGAGTTGTAGTTTTTCCTTTCTAATTTATATACCCTTTACTTCCTTTTCTTGTCTTGATGTACTAGCTAGGAATTTCACTATAGTGAGAGAGGACAGCATTGCCTTGTTCTTAATCATAGAGAGAAAGCATTCAGTTTCTCACTATCAAGTATGATAAGCTGTAGGTCTTTTGTAGGTGCTCTTTATCAAATTGAGGAAGTTCCTCTCTATTCCCAGTTTGCTGAGTTATTATCCAAGTTCAATTCTCTCATTTTCCTCAATTTCTGTCTATTGTATCAAGCCTCAGGCACTAAGTCCCATTCATGGAGAGCTGTGGATATGGATAACACCATGTTACTGTACAGTTCAATTGGATCTCAGTTATCTAAGATGTAGGGGGCCTTGATGCATCAAAAACATTTGGCTTTTAAAAAAATAACGCTTTAGACAAAGGTCAGTTTTGTCTGGAATGACACAGAACACTATGCTCAGGACCTCATAGAGACACGAAGCTATCAGGGGACTTTTTGTCCTTCCTGGCATACTTTCTACACCCCTGCCCTTCCTGATCTTCGCCCCAAGGGACACCTATTGTCTATACCCTGGTACAATTTTTCTAACAAACTATTTATACCCCACCCTACTCCAAAAAAGCTTTGAAGAGATTTAAAAGTTAAAGAATTTTCTTATAGTACAGAACAATAAAAAGGAAGACAGAACCCAAACTACTTAAAAAGAACAAAAAAAATAGGTGTGGCCAAATTAGTATTTATCATCCACAATTATTATATTTTGCTTTAAAGAATGTTCTTAACTTCTAATACAATAACACTCTCTTAGAAAGCCATCATTTGAGTTCCCCATGTGATATCTTCGAAGTTATGTTTAATTTACATATTTTTTCTATTTCACTATTTTGTTATTCAATTACTGAGCTTTCAGTGGCTTATCCACTTAAGTAAATATCTTAAGAAAGATTTTCCAGTAGTCTAAGACTCCTACTGATGGCTATATACTCTTCTAGAAAACTCAACAGTTGCCCCTCCGTTCTTCCCACGGACAGTGTTACTGATCTCAAAACTTTCTGCCGATAGCCAGCAAAGATGTGATAAAGCCAGTTTCTCAGAGAGAAAAATCGACTAATGAACAAATATACATTGAGGTACTCTTGTTAGGGACATTGTGTCTCTTGTCCACTAATGGGCCTTATACAGTGCCTGGGACATATAAAGATTCAAATATTTACTGAAATTGTCGAATGCCCTCTCTGAGCAGGATACTCTTCTCAGATGTTGTGGGAATATGCAGAAATAAAAGATTCAGGAGTTTATGACCAGCGCCCCACACCCACACCCACACAAAGCCCATCATGGCACATCCATCTAATGATGGGTGAAAACTTCAATTTCCTATGTAAAGGCCTTTCGGAAGAGCCAGGATTCTCTTTGTGGTTCCCATCTTCTCTGGAGGCCATAGAACCACAGGGCCAGCGTGTGAAACTGAGATGGGCATATCCACCAAAATGCCTTGGCTAGTTGTATGTAGAGATACCCTGGCATGTAGTAACCTCCTCAAACATTTGGCCTCTGGGGATGGCCACAATGCCACCATTTCATTACTACTGAGAGAAACATGGTAGCAAGTCAGATGTGAAATGACCTCTTAGATCTTCTAAATTCTGTGGTTGTGGTTTATCCCAATGCCATGACAAGATTGCCTCAAACTGGGACCAGATCGCCCAAGCCACAGGCTTTCCTGTCCCATCTCCACCACCTCCGGGCTGTGTTAATGCTGCCACCCAACTTCCCAGCTGCTGCTCTATCCTCTTTTCCAAATGCTTAAGTGCCCATTAGATTACAGTGCCACCCAGATGCTGTAGCACTTTATATCTGGCTCCTGCCCTGTCAGGTAACAGGCAAATTTAGGGTGAGAGAACCAACTGAAAGACCAACTAATAAACCATATAAAATACACATACTCCATGCTCCAAAACCCTAATTTTGAGAGTAAAGTGCCTACCCTGTTTAACCAGACCATAATATTTCTCTTTTTAATAAATATAGTAACAGAGTACAGCAGGTTTCTCAACCTTGGCACTATTAGCATTTTGGGCCAGATAAGTTTTTGTTGTGAGTGCTGCCCTGTGCACTGTAGAATTTTTAGCAGTATCTCATGCCTCTGCTCACTAGATGCTAGTAGCAGCCACTTCCGAAATGTTTCCAAACGGTGTGAGAACTTCTCAGGTAGAGTAAGCAATACAATCTGAAATTCTGACGTACAAAAAAAGCCAATGAATACATCAGACCAAAGCTGATGGAATTTAACCTTAGAAACAAGTAAAATGTCAGTAATTGGTAAATCTTCCAACTTTCTGTAACCTTGAAATTTTTTCCAAATAAAGTTTTTAAAAGAGCACACACACAAAAAGAGATAGCTTGTATTCAAGCTTGATTCTTTTTTTTTAGCTTTATTGAGATATAATTTACATATCATACTATTTACCCATATAAAGGGTGAATGTTCTTTAGTAACCATCACAATTTAATTTTAGACATTTTCATTCTCTCCAGAAGAAATCCTATACCCATTAGTAGTCACATAGGTTGGCCCCAGGCAACCACCAACTCCTTTGTCTTGAGATTTGTCTACTCTGGAAATTTCATACAAATATAATTATAAATGTAATGTAATATGTAGTCTTTTGTGACTAGCTTCTTTCACTTAGAATGTTTTTAAGGTCTATCCATGTTTTGGTATGTATTAGTCATTCCTTTTTTTTTCTGAAAAATAGTTTTTTCATGAACGTATATTTTAATTTCTCTTAGGTCTAGGAATAGAATTACTAGGTCATATGATAATTCTGTTTATGATTTTGAAGAACTGACAAATTGTTTTCAAAAGCAATTGCTCCATTTCACATTCCCACCAGCAATGTATAAGGATCTTAATTTCTCTGGACCCACCCCAACACCTGCTATTGTCTGACATTTTGGTTATAACTATCCTATCTCACTGTGGTTTTCATTTGCATTGACTCATGATGTTAAGCATTTTTTTATGTGTTTGTTAGCCATCTGTGTATCTTCTTTGGACAAATGTCTATTCAAATCATTTCCAATTTTTTTTAAAAAATTGAGATAATTGTAGATTTACATACAGCTGTAAGAAATAATATAGAGAACCTCTGTGTATCCTTTATTCAGTTTTCGCCATGGTAACATCTTGCAAAACTATAGTACAATATCACAACCAGGATACTGACATTGATTCAGTCAAGATAGAGAACATTTCCATCACCACAAGGACCCCTTGTATTTCCAATTTATAGCCACACCCACCTCCCTCCTGCCCCACCTCTCCCTACCCTTGGCAACCACTAATCTGTTCTTCACTTCTATAATTTTATCATTTCAAGAATGCTATATTAATGCATTAATATAGTATATAACTATATTGGTTTTTTCCCACTTAACATAATTCTCTGGAGATTCATCCAGGTTGTTGGCATGATCAATAGTTTGCTGAGAGTATTTCATCATATGGATGTACCAGTTTGTTTAACTATTCACCTATTGAAGGACACTTGGATTATTTCCAGTTTTAAGTTATTACCAATAAAGCTGCTATAAACATATATGTTCAGGTTTTGGTTTAAACATATGTCTTCATTTCTCTGGGGTAAATGCTCACGATTGCAATTGCTGGGTTGTATGGTAGTCGTATGTTTAGGTTTTTAAGAAACTGCCAAACTGATGCCCAAAGTGGCTGTACCATTTTACATTCCCTCAAGCAATGTATGAATGATCCAGTTTCTATGAGTGAGGGCCAAGTGGAAGAAAGGAGACCCAGTCCTCTCTGCTCTGCTTGCTTGCTATAGAGCTTTTGCAACAAGGGGCTGTGATAGAGGAAGAAGAACACTGGCAGCCTGCCCCTATGGGGGTTAAACTGTGATCCCAGATTAGGAGCTCTGGGGAAGAGCCCTGCCTTCTAGAGATTTAGTAGATTTTCTTGAATGAGAATGTTTCTTCATCTGCAGTATGCCTTTAGGACAATTCCCAGAGACTTTTTTCAAAAAAATTTTCATCAAATTGATTGCTAAAGAGGTCTGCTGAGCTCCTTACTCTGCCATTCTGAAAGTCAATCCATAAAAATAAACTGGACTTCATCAAAATTATAAGTTCCTGCTCCTTGAAATACATTGTTAAGAAAAAGATAAGCCATAGTCTAAGAGAAAATATTTAAAAACACATATCTGATAAAGGACTTGTATCCAGAATATACAGAACTCACAAAACTTAATAATAATAAAGAAAATAATCTAAAGATATATAAATGGCAAATAAGCATGTGGAAAGATGCTGAACATCAAGTCATTAAGGAAATGCAAATTAAAATCACAATGAGATACCACTAGGCATGCATTAAAGTAGCTATTATCAGAAAAACTAACAATATCCAGTGTTGGAGAAAATGTGGAGGACAGGAAGGAATGCTCATATATTGCTGATGAGAAATGGAAAATAGTATCACTGCTTTGGAAAAGTCTAGCAGTTTCTTGTAGAGTTAATATCTCCCTCCTCAATATTTACCCAAGAGAAGTGAAAATTGTGCTCACACAAAAATCCATACCTAAATGTTTATAGTGGTTTTATCCATAATTGCCTAACACTGTAAACAACCTAAATGTCCTTCCACTGATACATGGACAAACACAATGTGGTACATCCATATAATGGGGTACCACACAGCAATTAAAAGAAACAGGCAAAAACATGGATGACTCTCAAGTGTATTATACGACATACCAAAGGTTCAGTTATGCCTCACCCACCTCCCAAAAAATATGTATTCTTAACTCTCTAACACCTTAAAATGTGACTTTATTTAGAAATAAGGTCATTGAAGATGTGACTAAGATGAGGGCATACTGGAATAGGGTAGGCCTTTACTCCAATATGACTGGTGTCCTTACAACAGACACACGGGGAGAATCCATGCAATGACACAGGCGACACATTGGGATAATGCTATGCAATGGCAGAGGCAGAGATTGGAGTACTGCAGCTGCAAGATATGGAATGCCAAGCATTGCTGGTGACACCAGAAGCCGAGAGAAAGACACAAACAGATTCTCCCCTAAAGCCGTCCAGAGACCATGGCCCTTCTGACAACTTGATTTTGGACTTCTAATATCTAGAACTGTGAGATGATAGATTTCTGTTGTTTAAGCCTCCTGGTTGTGGTACTTTGTTATGGCAGCCCTAAGAAACTATTACACAAAGTTAAAGAAGCCATAGTCGAAAGGCATTTATATGATATTCTGGAAAAGGTAAAACTACTGGGATGGGGAAAAGATTGGTGGTGCCAAGGGTTGGGGATAGGACGAGGGGCTGACTACAAAGAGACAAGGGAAAATTTTGAGGGTGATGATATTTTAGATCTTGACTGTGATGAGAGGAACACAATTGCATATGTTTGTCAATCACATTATGTAAATTTTAAATTTTTTAATTTTACTCCATGTAAATTATATCTCAATAAACCTGATCACTTCATCCAAAACAATAAACAAAAAAATTTGTGCAGTGACCATCTGTATACCTTCCACCCAGATTCATTGGTTTTTAATATTTGAATATATTTGCTTTATCTATATCTATATATTTATTTTTGCTGAATTATTCAAAAATAAGTTGTAGATATTATGACACTTCATCCCTAAATACCTTCTCATACATCTTCTAGAAATAAGGACATTCTCTGCATAAGATATCTAAGAAAAGTAAAAATAATTTCAAAGTATCATCTAATATACAGTCCATATTCTAACTTCACCAACAGTACTCAAAATATCTTTGGTAACTGCTTTTTTCTACCAGGATCAAATCAAAGAATCATATAAATACATTTGGATGTTATGTCTCTTCAATCTCTTAATCTAAAATAATCTTCTCATCTTTTTCTTTTCATGACCTTTTGTTTAGGCAAGTTACCTTACAGAATTTTTTGCAGTTTCCATTTTTGATAGCTCCCTTGTGGTGTTATCAAATATTCTTCTATTTCTTTATTTCCTGTAAACTAGAAGTTAGCTTGAGAGGCTTGATTAGATGCAGGTTAAGCACTTTTGGCAAGAATAGTTTACAAGTGATAGAGACCTATTTTTTCATCTTGTTGGCCTCCTTGAAGACCTATTTTCCTGCCTTTCTCTCTCATACCATGAAAGACTTGTGTACCTACCTGTGCAACAAAACCTCGTGGAGCCCGGTGTACCAGCTAGGTACTGAGGCTACTAACACCAATAAGACAGTTCCTGTCCTAAAGGAAATGAGTAAAATAGCACCCTTTATCATCCAATAAATATTTAGTAACTGCTCTAGGAGCCAAGTCTCATGTTAGGGGATATAACAGTAAGCAAATGCAAACATGGTCCCTGCTCCAAAGAGATTGTAGTCTAACAAATGAAACAGATATTCATGAAAAAGAAAATCCAGAAATAACTTGTGATAAATGCTGTGAAAGAAAAGTACAGAAGAATATGGCTCTATATAATGGTTGATGCTGACCTAGAAGGTGTACCATTTGAGCTGGGGACTGAGGATTAGCAGATATCAAGAAGGGGATAGACAGGGAGAGGTGAGATATAAGAAGCTCACCAAGTGGTGGGGTATCCAGATCCACAAAAAGGTAATTACAATCCTCTCTAGTGACACTGTGAAAGGAGGCCATGTGCTAGATGTGGAGGGTCAGAGGCAGCTTTCCTGAGAGACTGATGCCTAAGCTGAGGCTTGAAAGGTGACCAATTCAGTGGAGATAAACAGCGGAAAGATCAGGAAACAAACAGCTAACTATTTAGTTACTAGAATTAAATCTGTATAGGAATTTAGATTCAGGAAAACTATGAAGTATTCTTGCCAAAAATTTTAAATTAAGGAAGATTCTAGACCTAACTTCTGATTTACAGGAAATACTGGAGAGAGGAATTTTAAATTACATTGTCTTAAATTTAAAAACTCTCACCAGAGAAGTTTAGAATTAGTCAGACCAAACCAATGGTCTGTTCTGTCATCCTAAAGAACTGTGGATCTTAGAAGAAAAGATGACCTATTAAAGCCTTTTACTCAGTTCCACTTTCCTGAATATTTGGGTTAGGCCAAAGGGCACAAATCTGTTATCCACTAGAACAAATAGCCCTGCTATTGTTGCTTCTAATGGTAATTACGATCATTTTTTTTTTTAACATTAAATTTTCACTAAGCCACACAACTAACAAGTAACAGAGTCAGACTTCAATCCAAAGTTGCTGGCTCCAGAGCACCTGTATTTTAACTATCACACAGCAATGCCCTCAAGTGATAATGATAATGGTACCTATCAAAGTGAAAGTAAGAGAAAGGGGCTTTTTGTAATGGAAGTCAAAAGAAGAGACAGATACTCATTTAGCATCATAAGGACACAGGAGTGATGCAAGCAGGAGGTTCATTGGCCCAGTATAAATGGTCTGATTATTTTTAATGCTTGAAAAGGAGGCCAGACCACAGGCCAGAAATTTCCATCCCCTATATTCCATATCCTCCATCACGGAACAGAAAATGACTGTGCTTTTTTTTTTTAAGAAAGAAAAAGCAGCTGCGATCTTTGGGGGAAAGAATAGAGAACAGAACTGCGGGGAAGGAATATGAAAAAGGAAGCAGGAAGGAGAGGTCTAGGGGAGATCTGCTAACCATAGGTTAGCCTTGTAAGTGCCATGGCCATTAAGCCCCCTTGCTCGTGGTTGAACAGCATATATAGAGGTCACTCAAAACTCTGTCATGCCCAATGCACTCCAGGCTGGTTAGAATATCATGCATTAGCCTGAATAAAAAAGATTCACTCACCACGTTCCATGATTCTGTGTGTTCAACAACCAACTGAAGATAGTTTTGTTAAAAACTGTTCCATGATGGGATTCCAATAACTTATATTAATATCAAGCACTGTGCTAGGTGCTTTAGATATATTCATCATCTTTAATCCTCTCAACCACCTAGCTGAAGAGGTCATTGGGACTTACCTAAGATCATCAAGCTACCAAACCAGAGAATTTTTAGTTGTGCTTGTCTGATTTTGACACAGCTAACCCATCCTAGGACAGTGCTTCTAAAACTGCGAGGAAGGACGAACTTTTTAAATTTCCAATTCATCACAGTCTGATAATGTTGCAAGATACATAATTTTGTAAAATGCAAAATAAAAAGATATGTATAAGCCCAAACTTATTATTACATTCCACATTCTCTGTGAAATTGCTGTAAATGTTTCTAAACATTTACTCTGAATTTCTGTACCAGTCTTGTCATGAAATGGCACTAGACTAGTTGCTCCTAGTCATGAGGGCACACCAGGGCACTTTTGCCAAATACATGTACCTGCCTTCCTCCCAGACTGTGATTCAGAAGGCTAATCATGTTTAATAGACACTCTCCAGGGGATTCTGATGTCCATCCCTGGTTGAGAACTACTTGCTGCTCTAACATATTGCCAAAGCTACTGTTTCCAGCCTGGTACAAATTTCAGAATTCACTAAAACTAGTACTGGGCATTGTGGTGGGAGGAAGGAGAAAGGGCAAGAATGCCAAGGAATTGGGGGATTCAGTAGCTGCCCTCCCTAATATCTTACCACCTGGTGTTATTTCAGCATCTTTTCAACTTAAAACTTTTGATGTCTGGTTCAAGTATGAAATCTGAGCAGTAAATTAAAAGCAGACAATTGCATTGTGTAGATAACCACTTCCATCTAAGATGACATTCCTATTATGTTTCTTCCTACACAGCCCTGCCTTTGTAAAAACAGGCCATCTGCATTTGAGGGATTCTGGGAATAGTCCACCCCCGAGAAAAACAGTGAATTTCTAATTCCTAATGCATCCCAGAGGACAGCAAGCTGGTAGCAGTCAGTCATTTTTAGAGAGAACAGCCTGGAGAGAAAAGCATTCTACCTTTTTAGATCAGGGCCAATAGCGAAAAGTAAATGAGGGATGAGGCCTCACAAGAAAGACTTATAAGTGACTTCAGTGAGGACAAAAAGTGCTGGTGTATGTATTCTCTCCAAAAAAAAAAAAAAAAGTCCAGTGACCTAAGTGACCCCAACAGAAGTGAGGATCAATAAGATGTTTGTGGGCAGGAGAAAAAAGCAACAAATAAGCTGACTGAGCCAAAATACAATTTATTTCTTTTTTTCCCCAATGATTACTTTTTATTAGTATTACTGATATGCATGTGCATGTTCAACTGACCCTACCATAATGTTAAACAAGTACACATAGAATTTGATGTATGCATGTGTGCTTTCCTCTTTCACTCCTAGTCCTTGATGGGTATGTTCATAGCAGGTACTCAATAAAATTTGGGAATATTCCTCCAATTTCATTCTCTAGAAAAGAATGAAAACTCCTTGATGGACAATATGTTCCCAGACTACATCAAGGGCTCCTAAAAATCAATAAGAAAGACAAATGACTCAGAAGAAAACCAGGTATAGCTATGGACCATTTCATAGAAGAGGGAATAAAAATAACAAAGACAGGAAAAGGTGCTTGACCTCATTGATGATTGGGAAAATGCAAGGCAAAAGGAGATACTGTTTTTGACTCACTGTATTGGCAAAAAAAAAAGTGTGGAATTATCAAGATACTTTCATATAGATACTTTTATATGCTGCTTGTGAAAGTTTAAGTTGTATAGGCTACCTTAGAAGGCTATTTGCATCCTCAGTTTAAGGGATTTCTGGGACCTGTGCTGGAGCCACTTAATATCAGCTTGCAAGAGTCGATTGTGTGTATGTCTTCTCAACTCTAAGTTTAGTAAGGCCACATTATAAATCGACCATGGTGGGAAAAGGCACACAGGAGAAATGGGCAAATGCTACAAATCAGTCCCTACCCACTTCTTTGGAAGACTGACTGTTAAACATTTACTGCACTCCACAGTCTATTTGCCAGAGTCTAAATCTAGAAAATATATAACCCATGACAGCGTAATTCCTGTGTTCTAAGATATATTCACACATGTATACAGGGAGGCATGCACAAGGATGTTCACTGCAGCATTGTTTGCAATGGGGAAAAATTGGAAACAACTTAAAAATCCATTAATAGGGAATTAAAAAAAACACCAAAATTATACGTCTATGGAACACTAAGCAGCAGTTGAAATGAAGTACATTTATATAAACTATTGGAAGGAAAATCTTTACCCACTTAGGTCTAGCTTGGGGGAAGGGGTTGCATAGGAACTGACAATAGACAGTTTAACAGGAGAAAAGAATACTATGCATGCAGGACCACCCTACAGTACTCCTATAGTACCCTAGAGTAACTCCTGGAATAGGTAGGGGTTAAGGTTTATACAGCAACTTAATAAGGGAGAGAGTGCTTTAGGGATTCAAAGGATAGAAGGTTCTGATGAGTTTTGCTTCCACAATTCTTTTGGAATGTCCCAGTGCCAAAGGTCAGTGCCTCCCTGACTTGAGACAGGAGGGGGTGAAGGGAGAAAGCACTAACAGCTGACTCTAGTACTAAAAGCTCTGTTCTGCTCAGATAAGGGAAGTCCAGATGAGACCTCTTTCAATGTCCCCTATAACTCAGATGTTTCTATTTTCAAGTATTCTCTATACCAGTTGCGTAGGTTGTTGGTCTCTGTGGTACTAATTTGGAATAAGTCTCAAGACATTGTTGAGGGAAAAGGCAATTTTCGGGACAATACATAAAGTATGATTGCACATACGTTATGGAAATACATGAAACAATATGGTAATCTCCTATGACTACGGCAATATAAGGATGCAAAATGGAACAAGTCATCAGCAATCTTCAGTCCTTCTCCAAGATAAGGATAAGATAAAAGAATGGAAGGACAAGAATTTAAGCACAACTTGTCACTTCAAACCAGCTCCTTAACAAACCAAGCACACAGTTAATCGGCTAAACTTCCAGGTGCAAAAACTAGGTGTGGCATTTGATCTACAAAGAATGGCTCTGCTGTGGTTACTCAGCAACCACTTCTCTCCCGGGGGCTCCGGCAAGGCAACAGGGACTTGCCGGGTCTTGCCCCTCCATCAATGGTTCTCGGGCTGCTTACCCACAGGGGCTGCAAGTTGATTCTCCCTGGGTCAGGTCCCCAGTGAGGAGATTTCTCCAGCTCTTCAGGGACATTCAGAATCAAATTCCCTTAGCTTTTTAATAACTGCTCCCTATGTGTACAGGGAGAGGGAAGGAAACTGTTTATTAAACTTTTGCTTTATTTTCCCCCACTTATTAAAGTTACAAGCATATACATTGATGAAGAGAAGGATAAGCTTTTTCCATTTCTTGGCAAGGGAATTGGGTGGGTCTGATAAGTCTCCCACTAGATGTTCCTGGCCCCAGATTAACTGGTTAGTTATTATTTATTTATTAATTTTTATTCTACTTACTTTTACTTTCTGATAGTGAAGAAAAAAAGATTTTTCTGTCAATTCCTTAGTGAAGTAGTGGTACACTATTCAGCAAATCTATAGTTTAATGAGTCATACAGTAACTTATCAAGTGATTTGCTTTCTTCATACTCAGAGGGGATATGGAGAAAGGCACCTCCTTGGTTTATGAGTTCCAAAGCCAGGTGGTCACTCTGTGCCCAGAGGATTTGGCACCTTACTTATATCCCTGACCCTGGCCAGCCAAACCAAGTCAGACTGGAGCTACAGGGAAGACTGCAATGTTATATGGGCTGCCTGCCTTCTTGTGCCACTCTTTGGCTGATATTGGTAAATAGCAAATATAAATCCTTTGGGCAAAGTTTAGTGTGCACAGAGTAAAAATCTTCACCCCATTTAAGTCTTCCGCAACAGAACTCTGCTTTGAGGAAAAAAAACAGGAGGGGATACTTCATGAACTCTCATTCCTTTCTGCAAACTGCTTGGAGGAGGTGCATCTGAATCTCATGGGCTAACAAGACAAAGGTTCCTTTTAAATGTTCTCCTCACTTTCCCTTTCCAGTCTCTAGCCTCTGGGGATTCAGGTAAGGAAGCAGGTAAGCTACCCTTGAAAGAATGGCATACCTCATTTTCCTTCCCAGTAAGCCAGGATAGGCCCACAGCTCTGCTACAGAAACTGGGATGTGACAGAAATTGCTTCTGGCCTCAACACACCAAGGAGGGAGGGAGCCTTGGGGTTTGTTCAGTTGAGCAGTTCCATGTCTGTTCCAGTCTTACTCCAGCTATGTTTAGCTTTGTTTGATTGTCTTCCATGGGAACACAGCTTTCTTAGCTGTCCATGTATGACAACACATCACCAAGGACCTGAGCCCCAGATGATGAGCCGGATATGATCTGGGTTTGTAAACACCTACCAAGAGAAAAAGAGAGGTCTCTTCTATGAAGAGGTTTGACCCCACCCATCCTTGGAAATGTGTTCTGTTTCCACCTCCAGATCCAAAGACATACACCTCTCTCCTTCACAAGCTCACCTGATCTTAAAAGCTTTGGCTTAAAATATCGTAATAACTATTATATGGTATCAGATGAGTACCAGACTAATTTATTGGGATGATCACTTTGTAAGGTATATGAATGTCGAATCACTATGTTGTACGCCTGAAACTAATATAATATTGTATGTCAACTGTATTTGGAAAATAAATTAATTTTAAAAAAACTAGGAAAAAAAGCTTTGGCTTAAAACCCTTCCTGATGACTCCAGCTCCTGCTGACCTTTCTCTTTGTTGAAACTCTCATAGCAACTCTACCTTGCAACATTCAATTTAGCACTCAATTTGGTTACTGACTTGTATTGCTTGTAAATGGTTTCACAGTTACTGGTTTCAGTTTCCTAAGGAAACAGTTCCTAACAATAGTAATTATGATGATAGCAATAGCAGCACCAATTACACTTGGCTGACTCTGTGCAGATATTATTTTCCACGTTAACTCATTTTATTTCCCCAATATCCCTGAGGTATGTACTACTGTATTATCACTTTATATTTTTATATCTGAAGAAATTGAGACACAGAGATGTTAAATAAAAGCCCAAGGTTGCAAAACTAATAAATAAAAGAGCCAGGATGTGATCTAGGTCGAAGAGCCCTTGGGTCTCTAAAAGACACCTTTCAGACGATCTCCTAAATCCTAATTACTCCATATTACCTAACTTTGTGAATTAAAACATATCATTTCTATTTTCAAATGAGAAAATTAAACATGCTTGAAGTCACATAGCTAAGACCCTGTGGAGAGTTGTGATTCAAATCTAGATCTAATGCTTTCTTTTTCCCCACTAAATGGAAACCATGGATTTGATTAATACTCAACTCAATCATCATACCTGTATTGCTCATCTCATGCACAATTACGGAGACTTTTATAGGCCCGCAGAGGAGGAAGAATACAAAGATGTGTAAGATAAGGTCCCCACTCTTAAGAAGTTCACAGCCCTTGGGGAAATAGATGGGCAGACAGGGAGGTGTACTAAAATGCCGTAGATGCTGTAATGGCAGTGGTGAAATTTCATAAGGCACAAAGAGAAGAGGCAAGAATGTTGAGAGATCCTTGGATTGTCACATAGGGAAATGAACTTAAGATTTTTGTAAAGTTTTTAAATCCAAGGTTTTGTGATAAAAAATATTTTGTGACAAACTCTGTTGACCAGAAAATTCAACTAAGAGTACTCTGAGTGTTCTGGTACGTTAGGTGTCCGCAATAAATAATAATACTATAAAGTGTTGTTATTTTCCTAGGTTACCCCTGGTTCCACAAAGAGTGGCTAGAGGTAGTCACGAATTTCTTTCTAGGAACTCATGAAACTCCTGACACTGAATGAAAAATTCAGTGAATATGTATGTGCATGATTTTTTTGGGGGGGGGGTGATGGGGGAGAGAATCCATAGCTTTTACTGAATTCTTGAAGACATAAAGTATCAGCCAAAAGTTAAGAATCACTAAAATGATGCTTTGAAGGTATACCTGAATATATAACTACATATACAGTTACATATATATATATATATTTTATATATATATACGCGCACACATATATATAACTATAACTATATATATAAACACACACATACACACACAATCTTATTTTTGTGTGTACAGAAAGTGTATGAAAGGACACATGACAAACTGTTAACAGTAACTACTTCTGAAGAGATATTTTTAAAAGCAGAAGGCAAGGAAGACTCATTTTTGCTCCATACAATTTTATACTCATTTAAAAATTAAATAAGTATTAATAATTTTTTTAATGAGCATGCATTACTTTTATAATTAAAATATTTAAAAAATCTGATCTCTGTTCTATACCACTGTAGGTAGATCATGTTGAGAAAACCACATAGTAAGGAAGTAGCTGCTACAGAGTTTACTACAGACGTTCTTAAAATTAATTAATGAATGAGAGTTATGTTTGGGTCATGATTGTCCAGCTAGGAGAATGATAAACAGCTGCTTACTTGGGTACTGTGGACAGCCAGGAAGTCCCATGTGGCAGCAGACTCATCTTACACATGGCACCCAGAGATGGGTGGCACTGAGTGGACAGTGAGGCAAAGGCCATCAGAAATAGCACCAGGCTCACAGAGAGCATCAGCAGCCTCTGCAGAGAAATAGGTCTAATGTGCATGCAGGCTGCAAGTGAAAACGGGACCTCACTGCCTCCAGGGTCACATCTGCATACAAAATCACTGTAGGAACTGTCATCATCTAAACACAATGAGCAAAGATCTGGACATTTTTTACAAGCACATACTATTCTTTTGGAGCAGCTGGCAGGTAGAACTGGAAGACAATACCCTTAAGCCTCTTTCTGACCATGGTCTTGTATAAGTCCTCTGCCCTGTCTGTCTAGATGTTTCCCCATTTTGACAAGATGATAAAATAGCTTCTACCAAAAGACAATACCCTTAAGCCTCTTTCTGACCATGGTCTTGTATAAGTCCTCTGCCCTGTCTGTCTAGATGTTTCCCCATTTTGACAAGATGATAAAATAGCTTCTACCAAAAGCCACTGAATCAGTCCTTCTGAGATCAGTGCCAAATTGTTGCCATAGTTCTGACAACAGCCAGAATATGAATCACATAAAATCTCTATATTTATTTTTATTTCTTAATATAAAAACAGTATAATAACAGCATTAAGGATTTTAACTACTTTCATCTTTCAGCCTAAATTTCTTTTAAACTAAATTTAAACTCTTATTCTACTTGTGCTATCAAGTCTATATAATTTCCCTTTCCATTCCTCCCTCTCCTACATCCTAAGAATCAAAAGAACTTGAAACCTTAACAGCAGCAGGAAACAAAACTAAAAGAGGGGTAAAAGATCCTAATTAAAGTCCTTGGTGAGTAAATGATGTAAACAACCATATTTTGCTATCTACTCATGCATTGGTTTAGTGTATTATTCTGATAATTTATGAAGTGAACTTGTAAGTTCTGTTGGTTGACACCATTATCTGACAGGAAGCAGGCGCAGGCAGGTTCCTCCATAACGAAGGCTAGTTCAGGGCTGAATTCGGTTGTGATGTTATGAGAGATAATTATGACCAACCCCAGATAAGAAAGAATTGACTGCACTTAGATAAAAATTGCTATGGCTTAAATTTTGAGGTAAATGACTATATACTTTACAACTAAAATTAAGCTCCAACTAATGATGTTCTATTTGGGTTTTCTCTTCTGCTGGGTAAATCCTCATCTAAAATACTTTCAAAACCTTGGTCGGAAAGTTGGACAGCTAATTATTAAGGCGGCTATTGTTCCACAAAGGCCTATCCCTTCCAACATTCTGTTCTTTTAGGAAAATGTCCACTCATTTCTGAGCTGATTCTAGACTACTTCCTTCTATATCCTTGTCCCTTCACTAGTCTTGATAATTATTGTGCACTTCAGAAAAAAAGAAAGATTTCCTAACACTGTTTAATATTTATTTTCTTTAATTTCTATTTATATTGTTTTCTAAATTTTCACTCAGTTCTAAAATAAAGAATTTCAGTAACTAACAGCTACTAGTCAGCTATTTAAGATTTTAGATACTCAATGTCACCCTTTTACCGCCTTCCTGCATGTAGGGGGAATAAGTTCAACTAAATTTTAAAATGCTGTAATTCTTCAGTATTAAAATAAGACTGGGGGAAGAGAGGTTATATAAAGGAAAGAGGAGGCTATAATGGTGGAATTTAAGCCTTTACTGATGAAGCTGATAAAAATCAGAGCTTCCAAGAAAAGCCAGACCTGAGAAAAAGGCTCAGTCCTTTGCTCCTCATCAACATGAGACTACTGAAGTTCAGAGTTTCTTTCTGACTTTATTCTAAAAGCAACTTTTGGCTTGCCTGGACAGTTTCTAAAGAGACAAGTTAGAGTGCTTATTGCTCAAGCAGGGACGATTTTTACAAGGCCTGATTTAGGTTGTAGATTATTTTTATTTGCCCCACATTTCCTGAATTCAAAATAAAGCGGTTTTAACCTAGGATTACAGAGGTAGGAAGCCTAGCGGGTCTGCTGGGATCCTTACGCCAGTATTCTCCTTCCCTGGTCCTTTCCCTAGAGAGGTGTCCTGGTTTAAGTAAGAAGCCCTTGCAAAAATTTACAAAAACAAATTAGTCTCAGAATATGAAAACAGATAATATCCAATAAGGCAAAAGAGGAGTGATTTAGTCTCATACTTTCTTAGAGGGAATATAAACAGATATAACCTTTTTGGAGCAATTTGGCAGTGTTTATAAAAGTCTTAAAAGCAGTGTGCTCCAATTCCAAAAAATGTATTCAGGGAAAGAAAACTCTCCTTCCAGCCTTTATTCTGTTATCTCTGTATATTAGGTTGATGGGTCGTTTAACTGTTCTTAGTGTGTTCTGTATTTTCACAATATACTATAATAAACATATACTGTTAATCAGAAATTAAAAAATCATCAGTGCTTAGTATGAACCTTTAGCAACCAGTTTCTCTTATGATGATGGTAATGATGATAAAAAAAACTCAGTATACATTATCAGTTTTTCCAATGACCTAGGGTTTGGGACATAAAAAAGAAAGCCCATGTCCATTTTGTGGCCATTACTTTCATAGGATGACCTAAACTGAGTTTCAAACCATGACAATGACTTCCTCTCCCTGTGGGCCTATGGACTGTTCCTTCATGCTTCCACAAACTTTCACTGGATATGTGAGTTAATACTAATGTAGTAGCTACAGTTCTTCCTTGACATCTGGAATCTCTTTATCTGATAAATATTCTTTATCTCCATTTTACTGCAGGAGATATTATCTAAATTCTTCTAGATCACATGACAGTAGCCCTGAGAACAGAGTACAAGTTTTAATAGTTCTTTGGCCAAACCACACTACCGTACTGTTTCAAGATGTTTTCTGAAGGGTCCACAGGGGCTACATTTAAAACCTTCTGGTCGTTTGCCAACTGCTGGGATGGTTTTAATCAGGGAGGAAGCCAGTTTGGGTGTTGGAAGAGCTCCTCAAATGTCTCCAAACTGATTTAGAAGAAATTGCTTTATAGAAGAGGACTTATTCCTGCCCTGGAATAAACTCATTAGAACTGACATATGATGTAACCACAGACCAAGAGAACTATGTTTTTTTGAACACTTTATATCCCAAAAGCAAGGGAGGTTTCTAAATGCTATCAATATCAGACAATGAAACCTGTTCAACAAGGACCACAGCCTCAATATACCGGTTGACAGCTTCTTCCTCTTAGAATAATCTTGATGTTTCATATAACTCCTCTACTAGGATCTAGTTTTTACCCTAGCTTTCTTGAAGAAATTTTCTTTAAAAATTTTATTTGATGACTCAGGTAAGATTTTCTGAGGTAAAAAACCTCACATTACCTCAGCAGACATTTTCCTCTTCCCACAATCCTGACTTGAGGCAAGTGAAGGGATGAAGTAATGAAGCCAGTTTAGTTCTAGGTTCCAGAAAAACCCATGTCTCTCAGTAACTCATATGAAACCAGACACCCCTCCCCACCTCTGATTTGGACAGAACTAATCCAAATTCCTAAATTGGTTCCAGAAACATCTCCAGTTTTACTGATGAAGGAGGGTCAGTAAATCTCTTCTAGGTTATCTAGGCAGGCTCCTCTAGACCTCAGCTCAGCACATACAGCATTTGGTCAGTCTTGTGTGTACATGAGTAAAATGTTTTCTTCCTCCTTTTCTAATTCTTATATAATATATCAATGCATAAAATCTTACCCGGGAATAAATCACCACAACAAGGGTTTCTAAAGTTGACCCCAGCCTGGTCCTGGGAATAGGGTCCTGGAAGCCTCCTTCTTAAAAAATGCTTTTATAAGTACCCTCTGCATGATGAAGTATAAGAACTTCTGCAGTAGAGCAACTGTAAAAGTGAAAGAAAGAAATACCAGCAAGCAGAGGCAGGCAAGATTTGAATTTGAGGATTTAATACTAATGGGTGAATAATATTTTTTTACAAAACAAAACAGTTCAGTCGAGAGGGATCATGAACACCTTTACTTCAACAACTCCCATCTTCAGCTAGGCTGGCTGCATCAGGGTGCTGATACTTTCTTCGATCTCTGAGAGCTTCTTCAGGACTTGGTTAACCTTGGCCTCATCAAATTCCAAACACAGAAATTCAGATTCCTAGGAAACATAAAAGGATGTTTTAGAAGAGACCCTCAAGATAGCCAAAGATCTGAATCTGGCATGACCCCGCTCCAAAGGCCCTGGGCCCCTACCCAGCAAGCCTGACTCAGGCTTCTACACTTAAAAGATATTTGCCCAGCAAAGTAAATCTAACACAATGTCCTAAATGAAACTACTTCTAATGAGATGTTTTATAAATGGTAGAGGTATTCAAAAGTCAGGTGTTCTCATCATGAGACACATGAGAAGTTCTTCTTGTCTATCATCACATTTGATCTCACAATAACTTTTAAGGTAAGTACTTAAGTATTGCTGTTTTACAGATGATGACCCTGGGGTACAGAGAGATTAACCTGTATCACAAATTCAGAAAAAGGCAGAGTCGTAATGTGAACTCCCAGCTCTGGCTGACTTTAAAGTCCATGCTATCGTCATAGTACCCTGCAGTGTAACAGTGAAAGAAGGATTTGAGTTGGTTCTGTGTTAGCCTACTAATTGGGCTAACTTGGATTTTGTGATTATACTAGAAATTGTGACATGTTGTGACCAAATTGCTTGGGAAACATCAACGAGATAACTGAAAGAAAACCAGATCTTGAAACAGCCTTAAACATTTCTAGGGCCTTTCCACTTGCAGGCAAGCCCGATCTCCAAAATTTCCTTCACATTCCCTATAATTACTGTTAGGATCAGTCAATCAGCCCTAGACTGGGTAGATAACAAAGAAAAAGGCCTTTGAAGTACCATGATAGAAATTTCATGTGCACTAAACAAATTCTAGGTACACATTGTTTTGAAGACAAGGACAGATTATATATATCCAAGAGTGACTATATTCAAGATCCTCAAGAGCAACAGTTATGTAATTTTAGAGCAGTATGAATAATTACAAATCATAAAATCCAACTGCCTTTTCAGATAATGAAACTGAGGCCCCAGGCATGTTAAATGACATGCCTATTGTCCCTCTGTTGATGGTAGAGCCACCAGATCAATGCTTTTTTCTCTACATTTTCCTCTCTAAATACAGTGGCATTTCTCACTCTCACCCCCCAAGAAGACCACAAGCCTCTTCAGTGGGAGGGAGTTTCTTTGTCATCAGCTAGAAAAACCTTCAGGAGCTGACTTTGAAAAAGCACCTTTGCTGCTGCTAAGCTGCTGTGCTGAGTCTTTACCAATGGCACTGAAAGTCTCCCAAAGGGATGGAAGGCAGCTTTCCTGGACTACAAGGAAATTTCTCCATGTATGTGGATAGGAGAGGGGTAGAGAATGAGCTTAGACACTGTCAGGTTTTTATTTAGTTGAAAGCAAAACCCAATTTAAAAAAAAAAAAAGAAGCTCCTTGTGTTTGAGTTACAGGAAGAGTTATCTCCTTTTAGAAAAAAAAGGACAAATTTATGGCAAATTAGGCAGTTCAGTTGGCTAAATTAAGAGCAGATCTCAGATTTGAAATCCTATTATTCTTCATTCAGTTTTATTGAGATCTTTAGCTTGACTTAAAAAAAAAAATTAGCTTCTGAAACTGTGGTCTAGAAACTAATAATTACCAGAGTCTAACATATATATTCAGAAAAATTGGCAGAAAAGATGATGTAACACATGTTTCACCTCAGTGAGAGAATGTTTGTTACAATGATAAATCACCTGGTTTTCCATTTATGTGGGCAGAGATGATCAAGGACAGTGCTAATTAAGATAGGAATGCCTGAGCAGAATTTATTAATAAATAGCCAGGATCTTTTCTGAGATGGGATCATTAATTTGTTGTAAGTTTTAGTAATCACATTATCTTTGATTAGATCTCTTAAGTACTGATGAACCTCAGTTTATTTTTAAGGGAAATCAAATACTAAAAAGAAATACATGCAAGATAAAGAGAACCAAAAGTTAAATAAATATTTTCTATCCACTCCCAATCTTTACCTCTCTCCCCTTGACACAATGCACAGTAAGTCTTAGAAAGACACATTTAACCACGTATAACTTTTGAAGAAACAGTTTACCTGAAACTGTATTATTGATGCCTAGCTTTGTCTAGTTGTGCTATCAATATTTTATCAGGAATTCAAGAGCCTTTAAACTGAGGCTTAACACATGAGGCTTTTTCAAATTTCACATTTCGCTGTTGTGCTCTACAGAAAGTAATCTAATGCACTTGAAAATTTCTTTGGAAAAGCAGGTGATGCTTATTAAACCAGAGGCAGAAAGTACAGAGCAATTTGAAACACTTCACTTTTTTTTTCAAAGTCATCCATCTTGATCTAGGCCTAACTAATCATAATCATGAGATATGGCAAGACTAAATTCCTGTATTTAAGTATCTAAGTCAAGAGTCAGAACCTGCTTCTTTTTAGCAGAGTGTAGCTACAGCATGTGGTAGACTCAGAAAGTGATTAGCAGATAAATAATTATTATTAAGACTATGTACTTTGTGATGATGGGGAGTACAGTAATATATTAAATTCAAGAGTTTAAATAACTATTTTAAATTAGGAAAAAAAAAAAGCAGAGGCAAAATATTCAAATATTCACTCCAAGGGCAAAAGCTAAAAAGTCATAAAACCCTAAGAAGGGTTCCTGAGAGGTCACTGTCTCCAAACCACCACCAACAAAAACAACAAACTAGCTTTAATGACTTCCAAAGAAGGACAACACATAGGTTCCTAAGGAATTCTTTTCCCAGGTAATCACTCTAACATTCTTCAGGAAACTCTTGTCGAGCCTAAATTTTTAATGATTTACCTAAAACTCATTTCATAGGAGGATCAAAGAGTATAACTAACTACTAGTTTACATAATAATTGAAGGCTGTTATTAACCAAGTGTTTGGTTCTCCCCATCTACACCCTAAGCTACCTCTATGGAGGAAGTCCATTTAAATGACTGCCTTATCTAGGCCCATAAGCATACCCTGAGCAATTCTTTGGCAAAACAATACTGTAGTGACAAAATACCAAAAATAAAAAAGGACTATGATTTATTAAATATCTAAGTAGAACCATTTAGAATAAATTCAACATAAAACAAAATAGAAATCCTATAACCTATTTTTTATTGTATTATTATTTCTCATGCAAAATTTCCACAAAGCTTTATCCCCAATTTATTGGCATTATAATATTTAGCATTATATTTAGCATTATAATACAACTTTGGCAAGTTCTAACATGTTGTAGTTTCTTTAAAAAATGCTAAAGTCAGGGAATGAAGGGGGAAAGCGTGCCTTAGGATCCTGCTAACCAATACTGATTGAAGAAGGCCCCATACAGCTGGCCAGACTTCGTAAGGTTTATTCCAAAATTTTTTCTTTTGGTTTTATTTATTGACACAAAGATATTCCTGGCTGAACAAAAACTTTAGCCATTAGGCTTATCCCTCTGTTTGGGCTGTGTTTTCATAAACTTAAATTAACCCTCTAATGGCAGCTGTGCCACTCTGTCCTCTATGTTTAACAACTAGAGAGAGAACAAAGACGGGCCGCAAAGGTCAAAACTGGCCCTGGCTTCTTGAAGAGCAATTATATAATAAATATGATTGATACCCAATAGCTTTGAACACTGCCCCCCAGAGAAGTTCAAAACATCTCCATAAGTATACCTGTGTTCACCACTCATTCCTATACTTCCTGTGGCTTTCTCATAATTATCATTGATACTGTCCCTTAACTCCTTCAGGAGACCTCAAAATAACTTCTCTGCGACGAAGGATCTTCCAAGTTCCTTTCTAAGTAATCATTAACCTCAAATTAAAATTTTATGGTTCCTTGAAAACTGTGCTAATTATTCTCCACTTGTCCTTTCATATCCAATCTCCACCCTTCTCTGCCTTGTTCTATGCCTCATGAAGCTGTTCTCTGAGATTGTATCAGTCCCTTGTTTTCTGGCTTACAGCTGGGTTTAGGCAAGAGGAAAGAGAGGTCAATATGTTTATTTTCCAATCCCCAACTCCTCCTTCTCTGCCATGTCCAGTATTTTTTATGTTGGGGTACTGTTTCTTCATTTCTCACTTTACTCTCTGGCCTTAATCATCACTTCAGTATAAACATAAAAATAAGTCTCTTCAGACTGTGAAAGTACACAATCACCCAAAACAAACTCCAAAGATGAGCAGAACAAGGATTTTTAGCATGTCGAAGTTTGTAGAAAGGCTGCCTCCAAGTGTAAATGACAGGGTAAACCAGAACCAATATTTGATTTTTTCTCTTATCATTTGACACTGAAATTTCATATAGTAGCATTTTGATGTTAAAGAAGAAAAAGAACAACAATAGGAACAACCGTGGAAGATGAGATTTCATTAAGAATTTGCATCAAAGACCTTGATACCAGAAACATGGCCTCATTTCTATCAACAATCTGTTCTTAAATCCCATATCTAAAGCAATGGATAGCTTATACTGTAGCTTAAAACAACTTTAAAAAAGGAAATTTGTGATTTATAATCTTTAAAAATCTTACAATAAAATTTTTAGCATTACATATTAAAATCAATGACCCTTACTCAGGCCATTTTTTTTTTTTAAGTTGGTAGAAGAATTCTACTTAAAGGCCTTAGGTATTAATGTTTTTTTCTTTTTTTTAATTTATTTTATTTTATTTTTTATGGTGATTATGGTTAACGAAATCTGATATGCTTCAGTTGTACATTTTAACAGTAAGGCATATATATATTTACATTGTGTGTTCACCTCCCATAGTTACATTTTTTTCTGTCACCACATATTTGACCCCTTTTAATCCTCTACCTCTACCCTTCCTCCTCCGCCCTCCTCTCTGGTAACCACTAGTCTATAGTTCACGTCCATGAGTCTCTGTTTGTTTGTCCTGTTCATTTGTTTTTAGATTTATATCCCACATATAAGTGATATCATGTGATTTTCAACTTTTTCTGTCTGGCTTATTTCGCTTAGCATGACTACCTCGAGGTCCATCCATGTTGTCACAAATGGTAGTATTTCATCTCTTCTATGGCTGAATAATATTGCACTGTATATATGTCCCACAGCTTCTTTAGCCAATCATCTATCATAGGACACTTCGGTTGCTTCCATGTCCTGGCCACCATGAATAATGTTGCTATGAACATTGGTGAGCAAATATGTCTTGAGATATGTTACTCAGGCCATTTTTATCCTGAGGAAATCCTCATTTCAAATATAATAGCCAACAAGTCCTTTATCTCATATGTAAAGAGCATGCTAACCCAATTTCCCAAAAGAAAAAAAAAATTGTACTGTAAATCACAAAGCAAACCATCCCATTGAGGATGAAAAAAAGATTGAAATCAGATCCTTTTGGAGCTCTAAGACTGCAACTTAATGACCAAGCAAATAAATTAAAAATGACTCACCCCGAACTCAAAAGGTGTCTATAATGTACCAAATAAGAGCTAATGTGGGACTAAGGCAGAGTCTTTAAGTGATATAGGGAAGAAGCATGAGAATGACAGAGATTGACTAAATGTTGAACCAAACAGAATAGAGTCCCCTACATGCTGCTAGACAAGGGAATCTGGCTAATCAGTCATACAGCTAGCCCATGAGGAACCTACAGAACAAAGGAAGATTCTTGCAGAGATAACTAACAAATCTCATTTACTCTACCGTAAAAGGAAAACAAAGCTGTACCTTAGACAAAGATAAACCCAACCATTCATTCCATTCCTTACTCCTTATAATCAATAATTTTTCACAGAAACTAAAAAAACAGATATAAACCCAATTCTCCAAACACCGGAGTCTCATTCTCTGACTCTGAGAGGAGACCATGCTGTCTATGGAGTATTATTCCTTCTCTAATAAACGTTTCTCTGTGTCTAACTCTGGCTCGCTTTTGAATTGTTTCCTGTGCAGTGCCAAGGACCCTATCTCTCTCAGTGCAGGGCTTGAGTCACCACTGGGAGGAGGGGTTGGAATTTGCCCAGTCTTGCATCACAAGAACTAAAAGAATTCACTCTAATAAATGAAAATAGCAATGTCTTAGCACATACTAGGTGCTTTCAGAGCCAGAGCAGCTTCTAAATGAAATGTTAATCCATATTCCCACAATCTCCTAGAAAAGCACACATACTAACCTGTGTAGTATAAAAGCATTAACCATCACTGGACAACAATTACTGAGTTTTTCTGAAGATTTTGACAATCTGATAAAAGGAATTAAAATGCTTTAAAAAATTAAAAAGCCCCCACTCTCACAAATTTTAATTATGTTAAAAAATAAACTCTATGGGAAAATGAACTTTTAATCAGTTAACTAGAAACTCAAGGGAGAAAAGAAACATTGGGTATCTAGGAAATTTCAGACCTACACTGATGTTAAGCTATCGCTAAACAAAGCTAAGGCAGCTAACTTCAACTTTACAAGTGGCACATACAGCGATTTATACATAAAGTGGCAAAATTTTAAAATAACATCAAATCTTAATTATTCAGAGTCCTATTATCTGTGTTTCTGCTGCTTCACTTCCTCCTCCTTTTTGAGTCCATCTTTTAAATATTTCCACAAAATGGAAAAAGTGAAATTTAAACCGATTAATCTAAGTCATAGCAGCTCTGGAAGAAGTTTTACAGAAAAGAAGATCAGAGCTACTGGGAGAAACTTTAATCAAGACATCACATAACTACTTTTGAGAATCATACCCATATGGAGTAATTTAAGTCAAAAAGATCTTATTCCAAATATTTCCCTTCCTTTAGTAACCAGGACTACTGTTCTCAGCCTAGATGTCTTTAAAACATAAATATTCCCAGAAGAGATAATCCAAAAAGTCATTAACACCTTTCTATTACTTAAATCAGGAGATTTCTTTTCTTCCAACAAGAATGAACCCAAATGGCCTGCCTTAAAACACAGGGACCTACCATTAAGAGGTGTAGCTAGGGCACAAAACATAAAAGAATTAGGAAAGTACCAAAGGCAAATCTTTCTCCTTACCCCATAACACACATAGATCCATAGGTGAAGTATTTTAAACATCCCAGATCCATATTCTCCATGCCTGTCTAATCACTTAACCACTGAAGTTGCTAGGCACCAGGAAAACCTAGGGAATCTTACAAAGCGACTATTAGCAAGATAATCTCAATGAAAACCAAAGGCTGAATTTACACACAGACACATCCTTTTGCTGTTGCACTTTCATTTTTATCTGCAGGCTCAGGGCCTGAAAGGCAACAAGGCAATGAGATTCCAAGAACACTGTCTAGTGGAGGGTTAAAGAAGTACAAGTTAGTAGTTGATATATGGTCACGGGGATGGGAAGCATCACATAGGTAATGCAGTCAGCATTTATGTAATGGCTAGCTGAAGAGCCAGAGAGAAAGAGCAATTAGGGGATCATTTTATAAACTATATAAATGTCTAACCAATGTACTGTATACTTGAAACTAATAAAATAAAATTAAAAAAAAAAGAACACTGTCCACTCAAAGTTTGAATTTCTGAGAGAAAGTACAAGAAGGCCAAGATCAGGATCCTGAGATTCTTTTGGTTTAAAGTTTACAAAAATCTGAGGTGGTTCCATAGAGTAGTGGTTAGCACATCTGCTTTACACACAGAAGGTCCTGGGTTTGCGCCCCAGTGGAGCCACAGTCCATACCCTGGGTGCGCCAGCCCCTGGGTGTGCGCCAGGCCCCGGGTGTGCACCGTGAGTGTATGAGAGGAGACGCCTGGCCTTCAGAGATCCAGTTCTTAAGGGGAGACGGCAACATACATAGGTCAGGATTGGGTGGGGGGCAGAATTAAAAAAAAATAAAAATAAAAAAATAAAAAGATTTACAAAAATCTTAACTGAAAAAGTTGGGGCCATGATTTAGAAAAAAAGCTAGACATGCCTGTCCTGCCAACTGTATGGTCAAAAGGAATATGAATTTCAGCCCAGGCAACCCTGACTTGTTTGTGAGAGGGAGGAAATAGTTTTGACCTTGCAAGAATGAGTGGTTCTTTCGTTGGCTGAATGATGCACTCCTAAACCAAGACTAGCACTATTCTTCTTCCTCCCAGAGATTTTAAAGCAGTTTGACATGTATTCTGCTCCCCATTACACGTCAGTGGATAGCGAAAGGTAGAGGTACCATCAATCTTCATTTTACCACTGGAAAAAAAAAACAGACTAGCCCCAGTTATACAAAGCACAGAATTCCCAGCTCTTTGATTCAACCCATCGCCTGCTAAAACTCACATCTGACTTTGAATCTGGACACTTTCAAACCCGATTAGTGTATACATGTAACAGATTAGAAACTAATTTAAAATGTCTGCTTTTATACTGATTTACATAAACATCAGGACTTAAGCATTTGCAAAGATATTTCAGGAGCATCCAACAAAAGAAAATAAAATGGAGCCAAGTTATATAAACACTAAAAGTTCAATACAATTAGATCACTGGTTGATTTCTATGTTGTTCAAAACATTGTGCTCCAGTTCATCTTACAACTTTTCATTTTCGGTAAGATTTAATGTTTAGCTGTTAAGATTTTCTGTATTCTGAAAAATTCTGGCTAAAAAATATTTGGATAGAAAACTATTTTTAGGTGTTCTGGCTTGATCCGTAGGAAAACATATCAGCTTCTGGATAAGCAGAACTAGTTCCCATGTAAAAATGGACAAAGAACAACTGCTGAATAGATGAAAAGGCAAATCACACTGGAGGAGGGAGAAATTTCACTTAAATCTCAGAGAAACCAAATGATAAAACTCTTTAAAACTTGAGAAAAAGTGTGTTGTTGCTAATTTTAATTTAAAGTTCAGATTTGGGCCCATCATTCCTAATGAGATACATTCCAGAGCGAACTCATTTGTAAATGACAAACAAAACTATATTTACATGACAGAAATAGAGAATATTAAAAACAAAACAAAACTCATCCTCACCACTGGTCAGGCAGGAACAAAGTATGTATTGGCAATTGCTTTCTAAGGGGTTCTTGATCATCTACAGATTAAGATGAGGGAAATATCTTAATACATCCAATAAAAAGGAGTTTGGCAATGAATGACAAACTTTTTGGCAGAGGAAGACAGAAGCAATACTGATCAAACCAATTCTGGGATTGTAGATTTTTTCCAGCTAAAGGGATCACTATCTTGTTCTGCCAATAGCATCAATATCTCTATTCCCAGTGTTCTGAATGAGGTATCCTTTAAGTTATTATCAATAGCACAATTAAGCAGAAATAGGTATAGTGAAAAAGTAGCATTTCCCTCGGCCCTTCTCTCGAGGAAGCAAATAAAAAGGGCAAAGGTAGGAATGACCAAGGATAGAAAGACTTTCAAATTCAGAAAATGATGATTTGGGGATAAAAAGTTTTAAATGATTTTTTTTCCTGAGGGTATGGGGAAAGGGGGCTAATTTGTTGGGTTTCCAACAAACTCCAAATAGTTACATTCAGAGGTACTAGGGGTTTGAACTTTAACACATAAATCTGCAAGGGACACAATCTCCAGTGCTTGAGGGATCCAGTGTTTATCAAGCATCGGATAAGTGTTTTCCGTTGATGATGATGATGATGATGATGATGATCTCACACATGATGCTAGGCTGGCTGTTCATATCATACAGAAGAGGATTTCTAATAGTCCAGAAACAAGAAAAACACATTTATACAAAAGCTACTTGATGATTGCTCAGGTCTGCTGGCCCAGTTTGGCAGAAGCCATATCTGGTCTCATCCTCACTGAACTTAATCTTGAAATGTCACTTAATCTATTGGGGCTGCCAGGAAAAAAACTGCAAGGACGGGGATTGCTCACTATACTTTGTTCCAAAGTCCAGCCCTGGAGACTGACTCAGGGTCTGGCACACCATTCTGTGAGAGACTATGGGGATGAGGAAAGAATAAAGGATTTATAGTCACTGCATGAAGTTAGTCACTAGCCTCTGTAGCTCAAATAACTTACTGCAGACTTCTGGAGGTAGCAGAAGAGAGGAGATTGCATTTTTACTATATAAGGTTGAATTCTGACATCACTTAAGTTGCTGGGCCTTTGTTCATGTGCAATAATCATCCCTCATACTAAGCCGGTGCTTGACAGTTTAGAAAGTGCCTTGACATGCATAACCTCATTAACCTCATCTGATCCTTAGAACAGCCATGTTAACTAGAAAGAGTCCAAGCCAGAAGTAAGCTTCTTTGAACAACTGGAGAAGTGATAGACCTTGTGCATCTGACCCAAAGCAGATCTTTTCAGGTATATTCAGCAGGAAGACTGTGTCAGATAATGCAATGGATTTTATGGCTTTTGATATACTTCTGATCCTATTTATGTAGGAAAACAAAGTAAGGCCTCATTTACTTAAAACTGCCCACAAATTGAGAATGCAGAGACTAAAAGTTCAGTCCTTTGCAAAAGACAGAGTAAAGAAGTCAGGTCCTAACTGGAGAAGAAATAGACTTTCTTATTTGGCCACCATTTTTTCAGTAGACTTTGGAAGCAGTGGAGAGAACAGAAAAATTTGAGAGGGATGCAAATATCATCTCTGGACATGGGGAAAATGAGATGCCTAAAAACAAAATGCCACAATTAAAAAGAAGTCAGTCTGGAAGAACTACTGCAAGAACTGGCAGGAGAGACTGTGGGAAAAGTGTGACAAATCTGAAGACATAAGCTAGTTTAGGGGGACACAGAAATTACAATAGTAATAATATTAACAACAATGATAACTAACAATGGCTAGCATTTATTGAACACACATTAAATGCCAGATATTATGCTTAAGTGCTTTACATGCATCAGTTCACATTGGTGAGGAAAATTTTATCCCATTTTATGTATGAGGAAAGTGAGGAAGGATGATCAACTTGTGTGAGGCCACACAGGTGGTAAGTGGCCGAGGCAGTTTTAAACCCAGGTCTGTCTGGCTTCAGTCTGAGCATTTAACCATTTCACAACCCTGACTCACATTCATATGTAACATAAACATCATTAATAGTCACTAAGTACCCACATGTGAAAGTTATTCTATGATTCAGTTAACTTTAACAAAGACTCAAAGGAAAGCTGCATGTTGACAGTATAGTAATCCAAAGTCAATCTGAGGTGGCCTATAAAAACATCTTGATAGGGAATGAATACATCCTGGTGGCATATAAAATATTTCTAGCTTAATTTTAAGTGTAATGGGGCAACAACACAGCTAAGTTAACATGTATATGTGACCCAGGCAGAGAAGCATGTTAGCAATAGACTAAGTTATTATTCTGAGGCAAGATGGATTTTTATTCCCTCTTTTTCTGTGTGTTTGGGGATGAGTTGCAGAGGGAGAAACAGGGAGGATTCAGTTATATAGAGAGCTACTTGTCCCATCACCAGGAGAATTGGAGGCAAGGTTTATCTTTGTTGTTCTATGGACTAATATGTGGAGCTCCTTGAATGAGACATCTTCTATTATTCCAAATCATAGTCAACAGAACCAAAATACTTGCTTAAACCTGGGATTCTGTCCATCTTTAATCAGAGGAATTCTCAGTTCTGGTTTGTTGTCTAACCCAAGAACACCAAATTGTTCAACATGAGAAAAACCACAACAGCATTTATAGGAACTTCTGGTATGCAAAAAGATAAATACATTAAATTGTGACTTTAAACTTTTAACATCCTTCCTATGTGGCCTACATCTAGTCTCTGGCCAAGCCAAGGATAAACAGGACTAGGTAGAATAAAGGGAAAGAGAGCTCTTGATAATGCCTAAAATAGAATAGTTCAGTCATACATAATTAAGGCCTAAAATCCTAAAGAGAATGCAGCCAGCATGTACACTGTTACAATAAAAATAAGCAAACAAATAATTAGTAAAAATTAATAATGCTTACTCTACTTTGAGTCTATCCTTTTTGTGAAAAAGAACATACATCACTCTATCCAAGATTATATTAATAAACCAGAAATATGAACTGAGGTGTCAAAAGAAATGGGACAAAAATATCAGTGAAAACTATTTATTATGAAGAAAACTGAGGTATGTCTCCAATGGAGATAGAAGAAAAACATCTTGACAGAATAACAATATAATTCCTCTGTGAAATTGCAGTCTGTGTTTATCTCCTCAACTTGGTTTGGCAAATTCTTTGCCAATGGAGGAAGCATGAATAAAATATGTTCCTTACCTCTTGGCTGAGATGCCTCAGTTGGGTTTTGCTAGTTTTTGATGAATTTTAGCAACATTTGTAGAATAGAAGGCATTTAAAATTTTCTGTTATATCACTTCAAATATATAAAAAATATGACAAAAATATGACTCTCTTATACTCTTTCTCCAGATTCACCATTTGTTCAAGTGTTTATATTTTGTTACATTTGCTGCCATTCTCTTTTTCACACAACCGCTTGGGAGTAAGTAGGAGATGTCATGCATCTTTGTCTCTAAAAATTTTAGTGCGTATTTCCTAAAGATAAGGATATTTTCTTATGTAGTCATGGTTATATAATATTGATAAACATTAGTATCTAATCCAGTCTATTCAAATTTTACCAAATGCCCCTATAATGTCCTTTTTAAAGTTTTTTTCTTGTTCCTAAATCAAACCTACAATCACATATTGACTGCATTTAGATGTTATATATCTTTAGTCTCCTTTAATCTGGGATAATTTCTCAGTTAGCATTTCTTGTGTTTCTTAATCTCGACACTTTTGGTGAATACAAGCTAGTTACTTCAGACAATATCAATCTGGGTTTGTCTGATGTTTTCCTCATGATTAGATTCTATGTGTATGCACAGGCCTATCTATGTACTAGTTCCTGTCTCTAGTAATTAGTGAATATAGGCTTCGAAGTCATACAAACTTAAATTCAAATCTAAATCAAAACACCACTTTCTAGCTGTATGGCTGGCTAGGTTTTAGTTTAGTAATTTGTGAAATAGTGATTTTAACATTTAACTGGAAGACTGCTGTGAAGATTTAATGAGATAATACATCTAAAGCAACTTAACACAATTTGGGGGAGTAGGTAAAACTGTATTTTACACCTCTCTGATTTAATCACAATATCTCATGCCCAGCAACGTTAAAACAATATTGATTGGTTAAGCATCTCTACTTACTTTCTCAAAGGGAAAAAGAAATACTTCACTCTAACACTACGTATTGCTTCTAGCAATCTTGTCTGGTCAAAAGTCTGCCAAATCAGCAGCAGCATCTCACTTCCTGGATACCTCTTAATGGCTGCCTCCAGATATCCTGCTGTTGCCTGTAGGAGCCCAAGAAGTACACAAGCCCTGGCTAGTAGAAGAACACCAGAGTTGCTACAGTGTGCATGTTCCTTCCTGATGAGCTCTTGCTGTGACACTGACCAGCGCAGTGGAGTGGAAGAGTATGACAAAGGTACCAAATGCAAATAAGACTCCAGGCTAGAGGTGCCAAGAATGTGAAACTGTTTAGGGGACTACTAATGAGGGTTAAGGGCTCAAGTGCAAACTCTGTCCTTCCTGACAATCTATTGCTGTCAATCCTAAGAAAGAAGAGAATATTCAAGTCAGAAAATTTTCTTATAGTAAAATGGAGAGATAAAATATTCAACAATAACACTGAAAAATCAGAAAGTCCATAGTTAAGATGCCAGTTTTACTTCATTTCCATAATTCCCTTGCCCACAACAAGAGGGCAAAGGTACAATATACTGTTTTACAATATATTGTTTTAGTATGACATTCTCATTCTTCTGTTAAAGAAAAATCCACAGGCTCAAAATAGTGTCACTTCTGCTAAAAGCCCATGATACTAAACCTAGAATTAATACCTGACCTAATGGCAGCTTCAACTTCTCAGAGAAACATAATCAACCCATATGGAATTTGGTGGTCAAACATCAGAAAGGTAATCTGACACATGGGCCCTCTCCACTCCCCATCCAGGCAGAAAAAAGAGGTAATCTGTATAATGAGAATCCTACCCACTCTTTTCCCCCAAAGAGAAGATGTCCAGACTGAAAATAATCCTATCTTTTCTTTTTTCAACAGCTCCCTTGCTCCATCCTTCTTCTTTTAAAAATCTTCCATTTTGTATAATTCTCAGAGTGCCCTTCTAGTTGGTAGATGGGATGCTGCCCAATTCATAAATTGCTTACTTAAAGCCAATTAGATCTTCAACTTTACTATGCTGAATTTTTAACAGTTCCTACATTCTCTTAGAAAATATCAATAAAATGATTCTACTTATGTTAAATCAATCCTCTATCAGAGATTAAAACAAAACAAAACAAAAAAGGATTATAGCAGCTGTACCAATTCCTCTAAGTACAGAAGTACAAACCTACTTTTAAGATTTGGAATCTCATTTAATTTGGGTTTTCTATGTTATTAATGCAAATTTTCCATCGTTTTTCTGTTTTCTCCCCTCTGTCAATTAGAATGTCAAATGAAAGTCAAATGGTCCCTAGGGGTAAAAATACAAATAAACAAATAATTCCTGTGTCCCAAATTTCAAATTGTGAGGAGGGGCCTCCAGCAGAGCAAATGGAAAATTATGTCCTCATCATTGTGCTGAAATGAGGGATTACATCTGTAGTCTGAAAAGAGAACAGAAAATTCTAATGCAAAGTCTTTATCTTATCCTCATTAATGAAGAGTAAAAGTACTATAACATGAACATTAGGACAGAATATCCATTAATTCTGTCACTTACAGGGTAAGTTTGCCCTAAGTTTGAGTCTGCCTCCAAGAAATACTTAGAATAAAAGGAACTGTTTTATAATGGTAATTATTAACTGGAGGTTAAATCTAAATAGATGACAATGAAGATGCTATACCCTGAAGGTCACTATTATTAGCCTCTGTTCCTTAGGACATAATGGCTCTATTTGAAATTTCCAGAAAGTCATACAATAGTCTCCTCTTATCTGTGGGAGATAAATCCAAGACCCCCCAGTGGATGTCTGAAAGTGCAGATAATACTGAACCCTACGTATATTATGTTTTTTCCTATATATACATACCTGTGATAAAGTTTAATTTATAAGTTAGGCATAGTAAGAGATTAATAACAATAACTACTAATAAAATAGAACAATTATAACAATACACTGTTGTGAAAGGAAGAAACTTTCCTCTATCTTCCTATGTTCTTTTGGCTAGTCTAATAATTAAATCTACACAAGACAGATTAGATTAACAAGAGAAAATCACCAACTATAATTACATATGTATATATGGGAACCCCACATACACGTGAGGGTCATAGACCACATAGAGAGACAGAGAAAATGAGTTATATATGACATTATGAGCTAAGGGTGAGGGATGGGACTTTGGGGGTTCAGAAGGGAGGAAGGTCATTCACAGAATGATAAGAGCAGTTGTTCAGTAATTAGAGTTTTGCCCTGCCTTTAGATAGGTCATAAAAAGTTATTTCTGGTAATAGCTCTTATTATGGACAAGACTCCCAACTTAAATACTTTACAGAAGAGGTAAAAGTTTTTCTTGGGCCCATAAGGTCTTTACTGCCTTCAGCTAAAAATAATTTACATGTCAAAATGGCACATCTTGGGGAGGCCTGTCCTGAACCCCTTCTTTTTAATGAAAGTTAATGTGAATGAAGTCTCAGTCTGTCTGTCTGTCTCTCTCTCTCTCTCTCTGTCTCTCCCTCCCCCCTCTCTCAAAATACATTAATGTACTATATCCACCCTTGTTCTTCTTGTGATGACGTGAGATGATAAAATATCTATGATGAGATGAAGCGAGGTGTATGACGTAGGCATTATGACCTAGCATTACGCTACTATTGACTTTCTGATGATACGTCAAAAGAAGAATCATCTGCTTCAGGTGATCCTGGATCATGAAGCCATGACGATGTCAATGGTCGAATGTCAGGAGCAGACAATGTTGATGGTTGGGGGAATTTAATATTTTAGGACTGTGGTTGACCTTGGGTAACTGAAACCATGGATTAGGGACTACTACTATATATACTTTTACAAACATCTTTAATTTGGGGAGAAACACTTCTCAGCTCACTCCACTACAACACTCATGAAATCTCAGTATTATGTTTAAAAGTTCAGTATATTTTAACATTTTGAAGGTTAGGATTAGAAAGGAGTATGTAAGTTTTTGTCATTTTTATACTCAGTTTCCCTCTCCCTCTATAGGAAAGTTAGGAAGTGAGCCCGACCATCATTACCCATGGAACCCAAAGCAGTATTACAGGGGCAAAAAAAAATCAATGGTTTGAGTGTAAGACAATTTGGATTTAGATCCAGCTCCACTATTATTAGCTGTGCGACCTTTGGAAAGTCATTTAATGAGTCTTGGTTTCCAAATCTAGAAAACGGAAAAATAATACCTAATAGGACTGTTATAAAAATGAAATAAGATATCACATGTGCAAGCACCCAACACTATGCCTAGTGTGATACAGACTCAATAAATGTTAATCTTTCTTTCTATGCTGTTACACACATCCTGCCCCCTAATACTTTATAAAAAGTTTTGTTAAACAATTAACTACCTGTTCTGTTTTCTTCAAAATAGGCATTTGGCTCTTAATAGTGACAAATAGTCATGTGAAAGACTCCTGGAGCCTGATGTTATCCAGGGAGAAACAAAAAAGTTCTCACATTGGGGAACAGCACCAACTACTTCAGGCTATGACAAGCCCCAAACACTAAATCAATTCCTGCATGTTTTTATAGTGTTGCTTAACATCTTGAGAGCTTTGTGCTCTTTCAAGAGTCTTTTTCTCCCTGCAAGGATCAGGCACACTTTGCCCTCTTTCTTCTTAATAGAGGTTTTTACTTCAACAAGACCACCCAATGTTCAAATATTAGGCATGAGAAAAGGCCAGGTTCAACCATGAAGAAACTGGCAAAGTCTCAGAACTAAACAATAAGGCTTTATTAAGCTTTTAGCATCTGGATTTTTGTGCTTTCTATTCTTGGAAATAGCAGACTTGCTAATGCATTGGTTCAAAAATGTCACCTACATTATCACAGAAGTCTTACCATGCAGAGGACTTCTTAGTGAACTCCAGATTCTCAGACTCTAACTACAATTTAATAAAGCAATGCTTCACGACCTTTCCCATTTCATGGTACAGTCAGACCTTGACATATGCCACCTTTAAACTAAAGAGACTTGGAAATATTGATGACTACAAAGGATTAAAGTACAAGCAGCATTGAAAGAAAAGGTATACAAAGACAAACTTATTTGCCATCTGACTCAGAGACTTTTACCACATAAACATAATTGTTTCAACTCCAAGCAGTTCTGGATCAATATCCACACTCCTTTACAGGGGTAGCCACCCAGTCAGATCTAAGGGAGAAAGTGAATGTCAGAAAAGCAACCAATATTTGATTTGAGGCAATGTGAGGATCATAAAACATGAAGTCAGTGAATTGGGCATCAAATACCTATTGAGTGTCTTATACTTGACAGGTATAGTCCTAGACACTAAGAATTCATCTGTAAACAAGATAAGAGTCTCTGCCTTAAGGAGCTCACATTTCAATGGAAAACAAAAGACAATAAATTAAAACAATTTAAAAGGCAATTTCAGTAGATCGAAACTTTTGACATCATGAGAAAACTGTTAGCCACCTCCCACACAGTTTATTCAAGGTGGTAGAGAAGACTGAATAAATTATAGTTAGAGGCTGACCCAGTTTAAAAATTCAATTCTTGCATTGTTGTCTCCTTGCTATGGACTTAGCATCATTGCCTTTCTCCTCTGGTACCACATATAAAAGCAGGATGAGATCATTTGCAGGAAGGTAATGAATACCTAGCTAGATATTATAAAATTACAGAGCCCCAATACCAGAAACCTGAAGATCTAGAATCTACTTTCAATTCTATCACTTAATATTCACATGAATTTGGGTAATTCACTTAAATTCCTAGACGTAATTTTCTTCATCCATTCTATCCCACTTTGTAGGGGTTTTTAGGAAACTCTCAAGTGAGGCAATATAATAAATGAATTTGACAATATTTAAAACATTGAACAGATACCAACCATTATTGTCTAATCAAAATGTTTGTAGGAAGAGACAGGAATAACTATATTTAAGACCAAAATGAATCTCTGCTCCTATGAATTAGCTGCTTTGAAACCTTTGAAACCAATTCTATTGTCCCAAAGAGCTCACTCTTTGGAGAAAATGGATCCTAAAAAGTGATGTCAGGACTCAAACAGACCTTAGTGATTACTCTTCACTCTGAGCCAAGATCAGAAAATTACTTTCTGAAAAATATTTCATTTCTTGGTATCCTAACCCATGATTAAATATCCTTTATGAGCTATTCTTGCTGATTATTATCAATTAGGAAGTCAGAAGTAAGTATAAGTATATAAGAAGTCAGTCTTCTCTACCACCCCTCTCAGCTATTAAGACATATTACCAGGAACCATGATGTGATAATTTCAAGGATAATTTATCCTTGAAAGACTACCCTTTTGTTTTCTTTGGATATCTCTACAGTCATCATTTTAAATTCAATTGCCTATGGAGCAAGAAGGCCAAAGAGAGAGCCAAAGCAGGTGAGGAGTGATGGGACCAAAGTGGTGAGTACAAGAATCATCCAAAGGAATAATCGTTTCTCAGCTCTGGCTTGTTGTTTGTAGAAAAGTGGGCTCAGCGTTGATCTTCGTTATTTCAAAGATTCTAAAAACTGCATTTTTTTGTATGACACCTTTGAAATTTTATTTTATTTGCAAAATGCCCAGAATCACCTGGGACTACTATAAATTCATAGTGCAGATTTCTCTTGCCAGTGAAACGGTGTCATTTATTTAAAAAGTATTTACTGATGCTGATATATAACTTACCATTATTCTAATTTGGGGAAGTAAGTATCAGGCTGGGCCTTGTAAGCTAGAAATAGGAGAAAGGACATTTTGGGCTGGGTAAACATGTGATAAGACACTGAGGTAAAGATATGTATGGCTTGTTATAGTAAGGGAGGAGAACAAACAGACTAATTTAGCTGAAAAAGAGAATTCCTTTACAGAAGGAACAGGATGGGGGAGGGGAGCGTGAAACACATGGCATTCTAGAGTAATGAGTTAAGATTTTTATAGGTAACTTTTAAAAGATAATCTATAGACAATGGAGAGCCATTATGAAGGAGATCATTGTATTTCATACCCTGCCAAGAATTTTATGTTGCTGTTCTTCACTTTTTTTTTTTTTCAAAATAGAGGATAAGGCTGAATGTTGACCCATGAAACTTGAAGTTCTGAGAAATTCCCAAATGAATATCAGTTTAACCATCCATACTATAAGTCAACTCTGTTGGCACTAGTGGTTAAGGCTTTCAAAGCAAAAATTAAATGATCTCCAAAGGGCTATTTCTTTCTGATCAATAAAAACCTTTAGAATTTAAAGCCCAAAGAAAAGGTTACTGGACAGTTTGGCACACTGTCAGGTTCACCATCAGACAGAGTTTTCATCAGACTGTCTGTCAGCTGGCAAGAGCTGGATGGGGGAAGGCTGGCCTCATAAGTCTTCCACCAGGGGCATAAGCCCCAGAACATACCACTATCCACATTCACCAGGTAGAGATAAGCTGCCAGCAGCTCATGTTTCAACCTCAGAGCCATTTGTTCATTCTGCAACAAATGATTCTGAACTTCCAGAATCATTTGTTACTTTCAGTAAAATACCTGGAAACAAATAGCCAAGAGAATAGAGCTAGTGACTTTCATCACAACCTGTGATACTAAAATGCCAAATTAAATGGACTTTGTTCTTTTAGAGAAAATATTCTAGAAGGTAGAGTTAAAAAGGCCATACACACATTGCTAAATAACAAACTTTATTATGAAGGCAATGAGGAAATCATTAATGAATTCTGACCAGTTAAATGACATGATCAGAGGAGATTTTAAGGAACACTAATCTGGTAGAAATATTCAGAATGGCTTAAAGAGGGGAAAAAGGCCAAAAGTAGGGAGACCAACTTAAGCAAATGCACAGAGTTGGGGATGAGCATGGCAGGTCTGTAGGATGGTGAGGAGGCCAGTCTGGGCTTCCCAAGGTCTAGAAAACAATCAGGAACTGTTGTGACTCTCTCTTTCAAGCATATATCTTTCTTTAACATACTCACAAACCTTTCACACGTGCATGCGCACATCCCACACGTAGTGTCTCTACTTCTGCTTCAGTCCTATTCTCTTCTCCTTTCCAGAAAACAGTAAACAGATGGCCAATAATTACTACCCTAACACAAACTCCATGTGACCTCTCAGCTACAGTGCTCATCACCATCTGGCAGCTTCCCTACATCAGTAAGATGAAAATCTTAAGAAAAATCTCTTACCACAAAACAATTATCCCTGCCTTAGCAGAGACTGTCACACCAAACCATGTCCCAATTGGCCTATTGATGAGCTATTGGCCTATTGATGAGCTATTGGCCTATTGATGAGCTATCCTTGTTCAGGGTTCCCTCTCATCTAATTAGCTGGGACCAGTAAGGAAAACAGTTTTTCTTAGGTCAATTGGCAGAACAGGGCAGGTGATGATGGACTTTTTTTTAAATTTATTTTTCATTTACAGTTAACATATAATACTAGTTTCAAGTGTACAATATAGTGACTAGACATTTATATACCTTACAGAGTAATCTGATAAGTCTAGTACCATCTGATACCATATAGTTATTACAATATTATTGACTATGTTCCCTATACTGTACTTTCATCCCAGTGACTATTTTTATAACTGGAAATTTGTACTTCTTCACCCATCCCTCTTAACCGCCTTCCCACCTGGTGACCATCAATTTGTTCTCTGTACCTATGTGTTCGTTTCTGTTTTGTTTGTTCATTTATTTTGTTTTTTAAATTCTACATAAAAGTGAAATCATATGGTATTTGTCTTTCTCTGTCTGACTTATTTCACTTAGCCCAATACCCTCTAGACCCATCCATGTCATTGAAAATGGTAAGATTTCATTCTTCTTTACAGCTGAGTACTATTTCATTGTAAATATGAACCACTTTTTCTTTATCTATTCACTTATTGATGGACACCCATGTTGCTGCTATATCTTGGCTATTGTAAATAATGCTGCAATGAACATAAGAGTGCCTATATCTTTTCGAATTAGTGTTTTTGGATTTCTTCAGATAAATGCCCAGAAGTGGAATTGCTGGATCATAAGGTAGTTCTATTTTTAATATTTGAAGGAACCTCAATGTTGTTTTCCACAGTGGCCACACCAACTTACACTCCCACCAACAGTGCATGAGAGTTCTCTTTTCTCCAAATCCTCACCAACACCTTGTTGTTTGTTGATTTATTGATGACAGCCATTTTGATAGGTGTGAGGTGATACCCTATTGTGGTTTTAATTTCCATTTCCCTGATGATTAGTGATGCTGAGCATCTTTTCATGTCCATTGACCATCTGTATATTCTCTTGCTATAGCTTAGGAAGAACAGAAAGTAAGCTATAAGCTACCTAGATAGAGCACAGAGAACTTTTAAAGCCAAGCAGACCTGATGGCCTTTTAAGATAAGCAAACATGTAACATTAACTGGTACCCAAGAGAAACAAATTGTTCATTTGACTAAAAATAACGTGTATGTGTGCACATGTGCCACCTTGATTCAAGCAAACTACCATATACAAAGACGTAGTTCCACATGAGTGAAAAATGATTGATCATTTTCTAAAGTTTTCATTTTTCTTAAATATAATCCCTTAATGCTGAAAAATTATTAAAATTTAAAATATTTGATGTTCATGATTTTTCTAAGAACTTACATGTTATTTAGCATGAAAAACATATTTATTTCAAAAATAATATTTAAGTTTAACAAATTCTATTTAGATTTAATACTTATGTATTTACATATTTAACATTTATATATCACTATACAATCTGAAACCCCAAATACAAACCCCTAAACAAAATTAGCATAGGAAAGGAAGGTGATAGACAAGCAAGGATTTAAATAGAAATTTAAACTCAAAGCAAGCAATTTAGCCCAGATTCTAACAATCATATAGATTTTCTATGTTTTGTACAACTCAATCTGTTTCCTACCTAGAAGACAGACTACATTTGTTTATGGTTATATCTCTAGCACCTAGAATTGTACCTAGCATATAGCAAGTACTTCTAAATGATGAATGAGTGGTTGGTGGGAAGGATATAAGAATGGAACAAACTAAGGGATATAAGTTTGTTCGGAATCCTGTAAACCTATATTAAAGTCCTACATTTCATAGACAAGAATACAGGTAGAATATATACAACTTTAAAATTTTAATTGTTTAGAATGGTTTACTATGGCCAATAAAATATTCCATTTCTATCTATATTGCTGATTTCAGGAAACATGTACATAGACAGCAACTTCTTCCTGAGTTTTTACCATCTCTGAAACGAAATTATTCTTTCTAGTCATTTTTTAGGGAGTAGTATGAAGATGAATCAATTCTTGAAATCGCTCAATTGACCTGCTCAGTGAATTACAGAATTCAAGTTAAAGTTGAAAGCAAAGTTATTAAGCTGTGACTGTGTTCTATATACAATCTCCAGCTACAACAAGCTCATGGTAATACAGAAGAGATGTATATACACAATAAGCTACAATTCAAAATAAAATGTCAAAGATGTAATAGAAAAGGTTTAGCCTGGGTATTATGAATGTATATACAAGGGGGATACTAAGTCTGACTGCAGGAATTAAAGAGTTTCATGAAGGAAATAGCATCTGTCCTAGGATTTTTTACAGGAAGAAATAGAAAGGATATTTCAGAGTAGAGGGAACAGCAAAAGTACAAAAATAATGCAAAGATTGTTTGTATAAAGTTTAAATGTCTAGTACGATGAAAGGAAAGTCAGGATGGGACATAGTTAAGGTCAGATTTCCTAATAAGGTATTAGGACTCTGGGTGATAGAAGCATTTGAGAGGAGATAAATGGTCAGGTGTATATTTCAGGAAGCAGTGTGAAAGCCTAGAAAGGCAAAAGATTAGAACCCAGGAAAAGAGGAAATGATCTAGGGCAGTGGCCATGGGAATGAATGAACGAATGAACAAATGAGTACACAAAATATTGTAGACACACAGGAGGAGGTAACCAAATGAATCAGAGGTGAGAGAGAGAAAAGTAATGAAGATCGCTGATATTTCCAGCCTAAAAGATGCCACTAACTGAAGCAGGAGACAAGAGGAAGAAATATGTTTTAAGTAAGAATAACATAAATTCATGTATAGAAGTGTCTCTATCTAAAAAGCTAATATTAATAATCTGCACCCCAAATTGGTTTTGAATGCTAGGTATACTGTCTAGTCCAAGAGAAACTTTAAGAACAAAATGTTATTCACACTAAGCACATTTAGGTGATAAAAAAAAAATAGTGTCCACTGTTCTGCATAAACTCTCAAATATTTTTCATAAGAGGGACCATCATCATTAACTATTTATTAAGCACCCACTAGAAATGTTTAGTTGAGCATAAAATGCACTAACCAGAAGAGAATGAAATTTTCATTTCATGTTTTTATTTTTTGACTAGAAAAATTTCAAACTCCATTATAATAATCCTGAAAGTTCTAAAAAAATCATCTCTTCTTTTGCTTTTAACTTACATGAAGTAGCTCTCTAACCTTTTAATGACCACAAACTACATCTGTGAATTAGGGTAATAGTATTTGCCTGCCACTTCAGTGAGTCATTTGAGAATTATGAGATAATGTTTTTGTAGTTCTCCAAACTGCAAAGTTGAAAGGCCTTAATTATCAATGATCAGTGGAATTATTCTGATGTCATTTTTCCCACCTCTGATTTATCTAAGGTTTGTGCTTGAAAGAGGCTGCAAAAAAAAAAAAAAACTTTGGATATAAATCTTAGCTTGTCTAATTTAGATGTAGGCCAGTTACAAAAACTATAGAGCCTGTGTAGACTAAAGGAATACTAGCAAGATAAGATGTGTATAAATATAATGGTTACCATCTAAAGAATAGAAAACCATTTAGAAAACAACTGATGGTGGCATATTTACACCTAACTGCAAAAAAGATCAAATGAGCCTTTTCAAGAAGTCATAAAACTGGGAATTTTAATAATAAATTAGAAGTCACTGAATAAGCCATGTGTTTTCCTGATTCATGACAATGCAAGCTATGTTTAGAGCTGATCCTATAAAGAAAAACAAAACAAAATCAATCCAGAAACTATTCAAAAGTTAAACTGACTTAAGAAAGAATAAAGAGATATTTAATTAAATTTTTTAAAAGCTAGAATTCCAGTATCTAATTAGACTGACTACTTCAAGTGCAGTGTGTTCTTTAATGAATAGTCAATACATAGGAATGGCTTCCTGAAAACTAAAGGCCACACTGTCTCCAGCACCTGGGAATATTTTCTGTCACTCCCTCAGTTATGACCACACCCTTCTCAGATGTTGGATTCCTTATGAGTTTGTTTATCATCCACAAAGCTTTATACCCTAAAAATTGTCTCTCCTTTCTCCTTTTGAGCAAAACTTCCATTTCAAAATTCACCTATGAACTTGCCAAAAATGTTTAATCTGAATCTCTAGACTTAACTTTGATTTTATAGGAAACATAGGAACAAAAAAAAAAAAATAAGTTAAATGACAAATGAAACAGTAGTAGGATATCTAAAAGTTGAGACCTTCTAGAAGAAAACTGGCTTAGACTCAGAGGAGAGGGGAAGGGTGAAGGAGAGGGAGAGGGAAATATCCAACCACTCCTTAAAACCTCATAAGTATGATTATGTTTGTATTTGCAAGGAAGACAGTGTGAATGAATGTGACCATTATTGGTAGAATTGGGGGATATCTTATTAAAATTTTACTTTTTTAAAAAATTTTTTCACTAGTTTTATGAGCATGTAATTCTTAAAAAGGAGCTCGATAAATAAAATTTATTTGAGAAGGGAGTTCTTATTCCACTTAACAACTGTTTAAAGAGAGTAAGGACTATAAGCCTGTTCTTATGCTACAAGTCAACTATATACAACTTCCACTAAAACTGTTGCCAGGGCTGTGTACCCAACTTCTTCCCTAACTACAATGCAACCCAAATATTCATCTTAGGCACTCATTAACATACACCAAGTCCACAGGTTATGCACTTAATCAAAGCATACTTATTTATAACCAACTCTACCAGGCACTAGGGACAGAAACAGTGAGCAAGGCAGACACAGTGCTAGTTTTCATCTTCATCCTACCATTCTTTGGAAGTATTTTCTTTATATGACAGGTAGATACAAAAGCAAGTAACACAAAATGCTAGCCATTTCTGTAGGAATAGATCTGAGGTACACAACTCTTTACATTTCCCAGAAAGTAATTCTTTGGGGTGCTTCCTTCAGAACTTTTGGAAAGATTATATTCAGACAGTTGTTGCTTTTCAATGTTTCACATTCAACCACTCTTTACTCATTTAAATGCTGCATAAGAGTCTTATGTATCAATTCTCCATGAATTTCTGGTTCATTCAATTTTTTTCTGTTGATGTCTGACAGAGGCATAAGCAGACAGAATTTTGCTTTGTGAAGATTTCTTTTAAAATGAGGGCTCTAGAAATGTAATATGAAGGAAAAATTTGTTTCTGAGCACCTACTATGTCCATACACTGTGCTAGCCACTAGGAACACTAAAGTAATAAGGCCAGGTCTTTGTTCTCCCAGAATTTGCAGTCTCCTAGAGAACACAGATACATAAACAGATCCTGTCCAAAAAGTAAAATACAACAATAGGGAAATGTGCAGGAGGCCATGCAAGTTACCTGTGACATGCATAACAATGTTTCACTATTTGTTCCTTTTACATAAATAACGCTAATAAGAATACTTGACAAAATAAAATTTTCTAATTTTATTACAAAATTAGAACAATGAGTAATATTTCCCCCATCTTAAAGCAAATTAAGTATGTACCACTAGCTAGTTTAAACAAGAAACAACCTGTCTCGTAAAAATTACTCTTAACAAATAATACATACAAAATTCTTTTTATTCTTCAAAGGTAAAAAGAATTTTTACTTCTTCCTCTCATTCAGTATACAAATGTTCCTCAACATTCTGGCTTTCAATCTCTTATCTTCCTTACTTCCCCTCTGCGTAAATGAGAACCAGCTCATCACTGTGACAATCTACTCTCTGCAGATTACTTTCAGATCAATAATTCCTGACCCGACATAGTCCTGAGCACAGTTTCTGTTTTTCCAATTATATGCTATCCATCCTGCTAGTGCCACAAAGCCATCCTGCTAGTGCCTTTAACCTAATATATTCCAAACCTTCAAAAAAGAAAAAAAAAATGGGGACAAGAACTCTTAGCCAATTCAAATGAAATCTATGAGTAATGTCAGATTCACTGCTTATAACCAGCCAACCTGTCTGGGAAACATCATTGTTAATTCAAATGTTCGTCTAAAGTGGCAAATGGTAAGACCCAACCACCGCACCAACCCACTGGGTTTTGTCACATACTCCTTCCATGATAACTAGGTACTTCCCATTCTTATTTCTTTTTCTCTCATTTTCTTTCATAACTTTTCTAATTCTTATTTAATAATCAAACTGCACAACAGAATTCAAATCATCACAAACAGTTTTCTAGTTAAATGCTTCCTTCTCTTCTGAATTATACAGAAACATCTAGGTTAATTTTTGCCTTGAGCTATAATCTATCAAAAGTTTTACTCAGAGGACTTTTATTAAAAACAAATTCACAAGTATAATAAGCATCATATCCTCATCATATGAATATTATTCTTGAAAGAGCATTTAAAATGAAAATAATTAAATTCTAGGTTCCCTTTAAAGTAAGTATATACAAGATGTTACTACCGTAATTTTCTGGGTCATGGTGGCCTGGAGTTGCAATTAGTTTTGATTCATATATTTTGAATCTCTGTATCCTACTGATAGTATTTCAAGCTTAATCACTTGCCATTTAAAATAGCATATATTTTTACAAAAAATATTGATATAATAAAGCTGTGTTCCTTTGAATTATATATTTGCATCTCCAGTACAGAATAACTTTAATAATACTTTATGAGTTAAAGTAACTAGAGACTTGAGTTTCTGAGAATATAGTGGACAATCTCACTTAAAAGACATTTAGAAATGTTGGATAAATATAAAACATATCCTTTTAAATAAATAGCTAAGCTCACAGAAAACAAGGGTGCCAAAACCAGAGGGGGCTAAAAAAAAAATTAGTGGATTTAAATGGTCACACAATATAGAAGACAAAACTTTAGGTCTATACAGGACAGGAAGGGAATTGAATAAAGCTTAATTGAATTATTGAAAAAAGCTGCAATCTTCGGAGCTCGTTCTCTTCAACAAAAGGGTGAACAAACCAAAAATATACTTTCCATAACAGAAGTTAACAAGAGATCACATGAGATCTCAATCCAAATTTATAAAATACAAGCAGTGGGGTGAAACCACTGTGATGGTTAATTTTATGTGTCAACTTGACTGGGCTAAGGAATGCCCAGATAGCTGGTAAAACTTTATTTCTGGATATGCCTGTGAGGGTGTTTCAGAAAGATTAGCATTTTAATTAGTTGACTAAGTCGAGATCTACTTTCAATGGTGTGGGCAGGCATCATCCAAAGCACTGAGGGTCCAATTAATAAAAAAGAGGAGGAAGGGTGAATTCTCTCTCATCTTGAGCTGGGTCATCCATCTTCTGCCCTCAGACATGGGAGCTCCTGGTTCTTCAAGCCTCTGGCCTTGAGTTGGGAGTTATACCATTGGCTCTCCTGGTTTTGGGGGTCTTCTGACTTGAACTGAATTCTAACACTGGCTTTCCTGGTTCTCCAGTTTGCAGGCCTCCATAACTTCTAGGCCTCCATAACTATATGAGCAAATTCCTATAATAAATCTCTTATCTATATATCTATACATTATCCAATTGATTCTATTTCTCTGAAGAACCCTGACTAATACAGTCACCACAAGTGGGAGTAAGCAGAAACAAACCGCAGAATTTAGACCATCAAGAACTTCACAAAATGGAATCATAAGATAGAGAATGAAGAACAATATACTATTTTAAATGACCAGGCAAATTTGAAAAAGAGCCAAATAGAATTTCTAGGAATGAATATATAATCACTAAATTCAAGCTGCTGTTACAATTTCAAAGAAAAGTGCTAAAAATGCCCACGTTGATGTCAGAACTTATACAAAAGATATTAAGTTAATTTGTGTATTAAAAAACCCAGCATGCATGCAGGCCAAATCCTTGGCCAAAAAATATTAATTAATGTAGTAACATTGCTTTAAGGACTATATTCTTGTGCTCCAGAACTTGATAATTTGACTTTACTATAAGAAAAGCTGTTTTGCTCATTCAACCATTTAAGAAATATTTATTGAACACCTCCTGTGTTAGGCAGATATAAATAAAATGAAGATTTAACATCTCTCAGTACAAAAATGAGAGGTGATATTTGACTTATGATTGTACAAGAATTTGATTTTTATGCCAAACTAAATGATCAAGAAATATGCCAAGATTGTGAAGACTTTCATTACTAAGTTTAGTAAAGAATCTGTAACTAGCAATCTGAATACTTTTGCAGCTAATAAACTGTGTCTCAATGTCTCATCTGTTAAATGCTGACTTCATTTGCTCTACTATCTTCACAGAGAGATTGTGAAGGTAACATAAAAGCAGATGTGAACAGACTTTAAATGTCCTATATAGAACGTATTGGTCAAGTGATGTTTAAAAAGGAAAAGAAAAAAATGTTATGTGATTTGTCCTATATACGTTGATCCATCCACTACTGTTTTAAAAGAAAATCTTAAAAAACAGCATTGGGAGATAATTTTCCATAGTTCTCTCACATTTCTGGATATTTTTTGAGCCAAAACACTGACTGCCTTTATTTCAGACTATCTTTACAAAAGTGTTAGTATAGTAAGAAGTTTTGGAAGATAGAGTGTCACCCTTGGAGCAGATGGCAAGTTTGTTTATAGTCTAGTATAATAAAAATTATGCCTCTGCCCAGGGCTCATCTCTTATAACATACCCGATTGTCTGTGGAGGTGTCACCTGATCCTCTTTGCATCACTCTGGTAGAATGGGGGCTTAGGCAATTGGGGCAAACACTGATGCTCTGGCTACTACTGCTACTACCATGAAGAATAAAGTCCTTTGTCTCTTACCCAAGAATCTGCCAGCATCCATAACACTGTGGCAGACCAATCTGTTAGCTTGCAAGAAGGGTAAAATCTCAGAATCTTCACAGTTCTTGAAAGACAAGAACCAGAGTAATTTATCTTTATCCTTTAGTCAGCACAGGACTCTTAATAGGGACACTTTATTTTGAGGTCACTATCTCTATAGCAACTCAATGTTGTCGAGGAAACAACTTATTCAAATGTCTTTATTCTTCTGCTCCAGGGTAGTCTTCAGTGGCTTTCTAACTCAATATTATAAACCTATTGGAGCTCTTCAATAGGGCCAACCCCACACTCATATCATCATGAGTAAAAAATACTTAGGATTTAAATTCTTCATCCTTACCTCCTTCAGTCTTTTGAAGGAAATGTTTTTATAATGTTAGGTGCAACTAATGTTTTTATTTGAAACAACCTTTTGAGACCAGAGAATTTCAGCTATTAGGAAAAAAAACACAATAAAAATCAAGTATAAAGAATCATGTGAATTTGAAATCTGTCAGGTTCTAAAACATTTTAGTAGCTAGATATTTTTCCTCACAAACACATGTCGCCAGACACAAGAAGATGTAGAGGAGATCTATTTAAGTACATGCTTGCTATTGAAAAAATAACTCAAAATACATATCTCAATTAGAGTAAGTTTATTATCCAGGGATGGTCCAGATGTGATGTGCTTAATAGTTTCATCTTTACTCCACAACAGCTGGTTATACAGGTATGCCTTTGTTGCTTGTTGCTGTGTCTTGTAACATGAGTATAATTGGGCAATGTATTCTTTTACTACTAGGTGATAATGCAATAGCAAAGTAGATGTGTAATTATTAGTAGCACCCCACTAGGATAAAAAATGAAGACCTTAATAAGCCTCATAAATTCTCGTAAATAGGCTCCATAGAACTGCAACATTTTTTCTATTGGCCTTTGATGAGAAGCAAACAATTTTAGTCTAAAAACTGAGTTAGTTATATATAGAGAAACTTTATGGATATTAATAGTATGTCCTCAACGTGTGTTTGGAAAGCTGAGACTAAGCATCTAGAACACTGTTCTACTTTCTTCCTTGTTCAAGGAGTAGTTCCCATTTTCCATTAAGTACTACTTTTTTATTTTTTATTAAGCTATGTTATTTTTCTGTTCTCACAACTGAAATTATATACAAAGGATTTTTCAAATACTAACATTAGTTGCATACAACATTTAAAAAACACAACCCATAATTCTAGAAGGTCTAAGCAATGCTGTATGAGGATACTAATAAAATTTAAAATATAAATGGAGATATCTGTTTCTCAAATCTTGAAGGAAATAAAAAGTTAATCATAACTAGAATAATAGAAAACATCTGATTAATGCAAGAGCTGGGACTATAGTTCAGGTCTTAACATCCCACTCACACTGAGGTATCTCCCCTATGTCATGTTGCCTTATTTCTAATTTTTAACAATGAATACAGAATATCAATAAGACTATGTTCCCGGTGTCTAGAATGGCCAAGGAGAAGAACCTAAAAAGTCACTGCTTGGAGGTCTCTTTCTCTATGCTCTTTTCCAAAAACAGCTTTAGGGAGCTTTTATTTTTCTTTAAACTGAAACACAAAATTGTTCTACTTCCACTAATGATGGAGTAGCTTGTATTTAACCTATCATCCCCAAAATGAGCATTATAAAAACTGAACAAATAAAATTAATAAAAAGTATCTGAAGGCAAAAACAGCAGCAGACAGAAACTGCTAAAAAGTCAATATCTAGAAATGGCACTGGCTAAGAAAATTTATTGTCCCTCTGCCCTCTTTTAAAATTTTAAACAGTTTTTCCAGAGAGCAGACTCCAGTGAGTATTGAGTTGGCAGCTAAAATCCAAAATCTGTAGTCTTTCTGGCTTGAGGAACCAAAAGGACAGAATCTAAGGCTACCATAATATTAAGAAATTGAGGAAAAATCCTTTTAAAAAAACACAGAGAAGAAACCCCACATTCTTCATATAAACTCCACTGAAATTTCTTACTAACAAACTCTGCACACATGGTACAGATTCTAACCAGCCCAGATAAAGCTAAAAGATCTGAAAAGAAGTTTCAGCTCCTACCCACTACAGGGGAGAGAGTTTGGTGTTGATTCCACTAAGTTAATTATCTGAAAACACAAAAAAATCAACATTCCTCAGAGGATCATAACAGATTCCATAGTATTAACAATGCATTATTCATAATTTCCATTATACAATATAAAATTATTAGACATTTGAAGAAACAAGAAAATGTGACATACTCAAAAGGTCAATGGATAGAGACTAAACTTGAAATGACCCACTTGTTGGGATTAGCAAATATAGCTACAATGATAGCTGTGCTTAAAGATGTTAAAAAAAAAAGTCTAAAACAATGCACAGATAAATTATCCCAGCAGAGAAATAGAAACTACACTATTACCACACTGAAATTCTAAAACTAAAAAATATAGTATCTGAAGGAAAAGTTCAAAAAATGGTCAAGACAGCAGACTGGAGATAAAAGTCAGTGATTTTCAAAACAGATTGATCGAAATTATCCAGTCTGAAGATCAGAGAAAAAAAAAGACTGAAAAGAGATGGTGGAGGGTGACAGAGCTTGAAGACAACATTAAAAGATTTAACGTATATACAATTTGACTTCCAAAAGAAAGAAGCAAGAGGGATGAGGCAGAAAAAGTACTTGAAAAAAATAATAGCCAAAAGTTTCCTAACTTTGGTAGAAGACATAAATGTACAAATTCAAAAAATAATAAATCCCAACGAGGATAAATAAAAAGAAATCTATACCTATATACATCATATTCAAACTGCTGAAAGGCAAACAGAAAATCTTGAAAGCAGCCAATGAAAAATGGCACATTACAGTATAATGCACATAACAATGACATTACATTGGAAACAATGGAGACCTGAAAACATTAGGACAATCTATGTAAAGTTCTGAAATAAAAACACAAAATTTCACATTCAGCAAAAATATCCATCAAGATTGAAGATGAAATAAAGATATTTTCAGATAAACAAAAACTAAGCAAACTCATTGTCAACATACCTGCACAACAAGAAATGCTAAAGGAAATTCTTCAAATTAATGAGAAAATAAACCAGATGAAAAAACAGACTCTTAAAAAAAAAAAGAGCAGTTGAAATAGTAAAAATATGGTTAAATATATAGAGCTATGATTTATTCTTATTAATTTCCTAGAAATACATATGACTAAAGCAAAAGTTATAATATTAAAAAGTGGAGGTTATCACATATGAAGATAAAAAGCTATGACAACTATTACATAAAAGATGGGACATAAACAGATTTTATGGTTGTAATAAGAGTCTTATATTTTATACAAAATGTTAAATTTTAAAACAGGGCTGAAAGAGAAATTAATAGCTTTACACGAAATTCTTCATCAACATAAACACAAAAACTTTAATGGGACATTAGTAAATCAAACCCAACAATGTATTAAAAATATAATAAATCTTAAGCTAATGGGTTTATCCCAGAAACACCAGGTAGTTTAACATTATAAGATCACACAAATATAGTATATATACATATGTATGTGTATTATAGTTTCTGGCTATTGTATATATCATAGCCCAAAACTGCAAATAGTCTAGGTGGCCATCAATAGGAGCATGGATGAATAAGCTACGGGGTATTCATACAACAGAATACTACCCAGCAATAAAAAGGAATGAGCTATTGATATATGCAACAATATGGATGAATCTCAAAAATGCTGAGAGAAACCTTTCACATAAGAATACATACTATGATTCAATTTAAATGTAGTTCTATACGAGGCAAACTAGTCTATGATTAAAAAAAAAAAAAGAATAGTAATTGCTTCTGGGGTCTAGGATTGACTAGGAAGAGGAAAGAAGGAACTTTTGGGGTGATGAAAATATTCTATATCTTGATAAGGGTTCAATTATAGAAGTGTATGCATTTTTCGAAACTCATGGAACACGATTTAAGCATTTCAGTGTATGCAAATTTTACCTAAAATCATAACATATCTAGTTAATGAAATACATCTAGAAGAATTTTGGGAGGTGTGTGTTGATGCTTGAAACTTTCTTTTGAAATACATCAGAAAATAAGTGGGTAGATGGTTTGCAGGGATAGTAATAAAGCAAAAAGCAAAATGTTAATTGTAGAGTATACACAGTGGGTATACAAATGTTGAAGTATAATTCTTTAAACTTTTCTATATGTTTGAAATTTTTCATAATAAAATATCACAGAAAAATTACCTTAAAAAAATCAAGGCAGATGGACAGCCAAGAGCAGACTCTTGAAAACTGTGGTATGTAGCTCTAACAATAGGTTTGCATTCTTACTCCATTCATGATACATAGAATTACATGTCTTAGAATTTGGCTAGCATGTCCACTAGTTTCTTGTATTTATTTTAGATTTATAATGTTTTCTTTCTTCTTTTTAATTTTATATCAGCTTCAGGTGTACAACATAGCGGTTAGATATTTATATAATTTACGAAGTGATCTCAATTACTCTAGTACCCACCTGGTACTATACATAGCTATTACGATATTATTGACTGTGTTTCCTATGCTATATTTCACATTCCCATGACTATTTTGTAACTACCAACTTGTATTCTTTCATCTCTTTTTAAAATTTTAATTAGTTTCAAGTATATAGTACATTGGTTAGACATCTATATAGTTCATAAAATGATCCCCCCAATTGCTCCCTGCCTCCCGACCCTCCACCTAACCAACGTATTAATGCTAACTGCATTCCCTATGCCATGCTCCCCAACCTGTGATCATCCCTCAGCTACTAATTTGTACTTATTTACCTCTTCATCCCATTCTCCCAGTCCCCCAAACCCCCCTCCCCTCTGTCCATCACCAAATTATCCACTATACTTGTGAGTCTGTTTTTGATTAGTTCGTTCTTTTTATTCCTTAGATTCTGCATATAAATGAAATCATATAATGTTTATCTTTCTCTGTCTGACTTAAATAACTTCTGGGTCCATCAAAGAAATACCTTTTTCCATTACCTTCCTATTCATATGTATGGATCTTGTTTTTTTTTTTATTCTTACAGCCACTTCATCTTTTGGTTGGAGCACTTAATTCTTTTCCATTTAAGGTACTTATTGATAGCAATATAGTTGTTACCATTCTTTATTCCTGTTCTTGATACATGTTTTTTCTTCTTAAAGAAGTCTCTCCAACATTCCTTGTAATACTGGCTCGGTGGTGATAAATTCCTTTAGCTTATTTTTGTCTGAGAAGCTCTTTATCTGTCCTTTAACTCTAAATGATAGCTTTGCTGGATAAATTATTCTTGGTTATACATCCTGGGTCTTCATCCTGTCGAATATTTTTTGCCAAGCCCTTCTGTCTTGCATTGTTTCTTTTGAGAAATCAGCTGCCAGTCTTATGGGTGTTCCCTTATAAGTAACTATCTGTTTTTCTCTTGCTGCTTTTAATATTCTTTCTTTGTATTTAACCTTTGGCATTTTAATTATGATGTGTCATGGTGTGGGCCTCTTTGAATCCCTGATTTTTGGAATTCTCTGAGCTTCCTGGGCTTTATGTCCATTTCTTTCACCAGGTTAGGGAAGTTTTCCATCATTATTTCTTCAAACAACTGTTCGACATCTTGATTTTCTTCAGTTATGCTGCTCAGATGGATATTTGGACCTTTAATAGTGTCCCCATATTCTTATTTTTATAGTTTTGGCATCTTATCTCTTGCCATTCTGATTGAGTGTCCTTGGCTTTCCCATCCTCTAGATAGTGAATAAAGAAAAGGATAAAATGCCCTTAGATAGGGCATATTCCTTTGTTTATTCCATTTAATATACTTCTCATCTAACGTGTTCTTCATTTCAGACTGGTTCCCTTTTATAATTTCCATTTCCATTTTTATGTCTTTGTTGGAGTTCTCTACACTTCCCAAAAGTTCACTGAGCATCTTTATAACCAGTGTTTGGAACTCTGCATCTGTTAGATTACTTGATTCTATTATATCTGGATCTCTGTTCTGGTCTCCCATATGGTTTCTGCTCCTTTGTCTTCCCATTTTGGCTGCCTTTCCATGTCTGTTTCTATGTACTAAGCAAAGCTCCTAAGTCTCCTGGTCTTATTAGTGTGGATTTGTGAAGTAGGTGTCCAGTGGTACAGTCCTGAGGGGTTCAGTTGCAGGCCAAACTTAGCCCAAGCCTCTACCCCTCCAAAGCCACCTGTTAAGATTCAGCAAGCAATCCACAGATGCTGTGCTTATAGTCTCAAAAGGGCACACCAGAAACCGAGGCCAGCTGCCTCCAGCGTGAGTCTCAGCAAGGAGCATCTGACTCACTGAGGATATACCTGGATGTGGATCGAGTTGGGGAAGGTGGAGTTTCAGGAAATCCTCTGGGTGGAGTGACCTCTGTTATCCAGTTTGATGACTTCACGACTATGGTGGCGCTGTGTCTGCGCACTAGTAGAGGGGAGGGCTCAAGAGGAAACAATGGATACTGCTGGCACTTCTGTACCAAGTAAATCTCACTTTGGCCCTTACTCCAACATCTCCCTGTAAGTCCCTGGTGCCCCTGGGCACAGCCAAATTGTCAATGGTGTTCAGAGCGAGTAGGTCCGTCACCGCAAAAATCCGCTCGCTGACACAGCCCCTTTAAGAGGCATCTGCCACTGCCATAGACTCTGTCTCACTCAGCCACTAGAGATCAGGCAGCACCACATCTTCGCCCCGTCCTACCTTCTGCCGTTGCAGGGTGATTTCTTGGACTTCTCTCTAGTTGTATGGATTGTTCATCCCAGGTGATTTTTCCTTGCTGCTGCTGCTGCTCCTTTTTTCCATCACAATTTTGATTTGGTTACCAGAGGGATGAACAGAGCCTCTATCATCTATGCCATTTTTTCCCTCCCAATCTGTATTTCTTAATCCCTTCATCTTTTTCACCCAATCCCTCAAACCGTCTCCCATCTAGCAAGCATCAGTTTGTTCTCTGTGTTCTAATGTTTTCTTTCATTTATTCTTAAATATAACCTCTACATTTTCTCGAGAAAGTTACTTAAATTCTTTTAAACTTCTGCATATAAGTTATTTTTAAAGTATTTTGAAATATTTGAAAAGTGCTTCATGAAAAGAAAATGTACCTTCCGCTTACCTTAGAATTATTTCTAAAACATCTGTAATAATTTCTAAAACATCTGAAATAAAGAATTATTACTACAACAGCCAATAAAGGACACTTTCCAGGTCACATTTTCAATGGACAAAAATAAAAATGAAACATTCATCAGTATATAAATAATATATGTACATAAAAATATGCCAACTGTAATACTTCATTCACAAAAAGCTCTTTTCTCTGGAGTAAAGGGTGTGACATCAATGTGATATCCATGGACATGCCCATTGTTCTTTGGAATTGGGTCAGATGTGTTTTCAGATGTCCTGATGGGGCTGCACTGTGGCCAAGTAAAGCATTTCAGTCACCCCTGAAATTCAGTTGCTGAGGTCAATCCCACAGGAACTCACTGAGCTCATTTGGACAACTGAAAAGAAGAAACTAGCCCTCTCTATTCTTTTTTTCCTCAAAGTCCCAACTTTAAACCCAGTTCTTTAGTTTCAAAAATGCATTCAGATCATTAAGAGTTGAGAATATTGTTTCTCCATCCACTGGAAAAGCAGGGTGGAAGCATCACCCCATTTCTTTTCATTGTATAAAACCCTATTAATAAAAATTTGACGCTTCAAAAAAAAAATACCAAGACAAGAACCTACCTCCCAAATGTAAGGTTGAATTATTTCCCATAGCTGGTCTTGGTGTTCAATTCTTTTCCAGGGATCCTAACTTCTCATGGTTCTACGTTCTGTTTCTTTGGATAGTATCCTACCTTCGATGCCCTGCATTACTAGGAAAAATTTTCTGTTAACACTGTTTGTGTCATGTTTTTCCTGTAACTGCTCCCACACGTCTTCCTCACATTATTTTATGAATCATATTTTAATATTCTGACGCATTGAGGAGCGCACACCTTTCTAAGGTGGTGCAGTAGATATCAGACTTATAAAAGGTATTTAAAATAATACTTTTTCATCAGTTTAAGGTTTCATGTCCAGGACTCTTTGAAGACTGGAAGGATCTTCCATAAACATGATCTACATTTGGCTGTCCCTTTGGCCCAAATGAAAAAGAAACTGCAGTAACTAGTGAGAAAGTAAACTCTGAACTGATACATGAAAATTCAGAAAAGAGAAGAGCTATATGAATATGCTGACACATAGACTGTATTAGTTCTGTTTTATTCCCCTAATCTTAGTCTACTCTCACCAAAGTTCTTATCAATAATATCCCAAAAACACTATGATAAAATTGGGATAAAAGTGTGTTGAAATTTATTCTACTGTGACAATGGATGAAACAGAAATCATGGGTGGCAGACTACTATCTGTTCCTCAATACACATCATCCCTTCTTCCTGTAGCTACCCAGAATAAAAACATGTTCCTCCCTCCCTAGCAGCAAAGTATGGCCATGTAACTAAATTCTAATCAACGGGGAATAAGTGGAAATATGTACCTTTTGCCTCTTTCTTGCATCCTATTGCCTAAGATGTGAATATGATTGTCTCTAGGGCCATGAGACCAAGGATCACATCCATGGGACAATGGAGTGATCTGATGGAAAAGTCTGGGACTCTGATGGCTGTGTGGAACAGAGCCTGTCTCTGGACTTCCACATGAAATAGAAATAAACTATCTTTCTAAAGCTTTTGTAATTTAGATCTCTGTGACTGGCAGCTGAACTTAATTCCAACTAATAAAATAAGTGGAAAAAAAAATAAGACAGTAAAAAGATTCCTTTTGAGTGAGTTGCAGAGCCATCCCACTAAAGTAGAATGAAAAAGATGATACATTCTCTGAGAAAGGAGATAGGGAACTTTTAATTACAATTTCTCCAAAATAATGAGGCAGGTCAGAGGGCTGTTTGTATAGCACAAATAAGAGTCTTTTAAAGAGTGAACTCAGCTGAGTGAATGAACTGTCTTTGGCATATTCACAGAATGCTGATAGTTACTTTGAAGCCTAATCATGTTGATGATTTAACAAAGTACATAAACTTAATAAACCATTAATATGCTTTATTGAACATATGGCTTTAAAAACCTTTGGACTATTTACAGTGTGGCTCTCAATTCCAGGAGGCCCAAATGGTATCAATTATGATATAACCACAGGAGACTTAAAAATCCATTTCTTAAAGAGTCATGCCTAAGAAAATCTGTAAAAGAATCACTCTCAACAGCATAACAGAACTAAAAAACCAATGGAATACACTATATAATAACTCTCAGAAATTTGTCAATTTAAAGTATCAAAATGCTTGAAAAATTTCAATGTCATAGAAGACAAAGACCAAAGATGAGAAGAAAGTTTGTTATAAATCACTGACTTACACTGACAATTTAGAAACAATATAAAAAGTTAAACTCAGCATAGCAATAAAATTTCTTAAAACTCTATAAAGATGACAATTTTTTAAAAAATTGATGCTTTCTAAAAATTATGATTTGAGATCAGAGACATATATATTGTTCACTGAAACTTTAGAGACATCAGATGGCTTAGAAGTTAAATGGATTTTTAAAATAATCAAAAACTATTAGCAAGCTAATTGCTTATTAATTTAGAAGCCTATGAGGAAATATATTGAGTTTATCTAAGGTGAGTAGGTAATAAATTAAGCTGCATCAAAAGCACAGAGTAAAGGGTAATTTTCTCTAACAATCTGTAAACTTTACAATCTTCTCATTAGAGGCCATTTCTGAACCAATAATACAAGTAAGTGGAAAATAAGATTCACTATCACAAATATTCAACTCATCAATGGATTTTCAGTAACTGAATACATGAAAGTGCACTTGTACTTTAATATCACATTTATCACTGAGCTTCTGATTATAAGGAAGAACTATTTCCTCAAGAAAAAAAAGTTCAATTTCAAATAGTAATGGCATGTTCCTGGATGAGGTCAAGTTCCAGAAAATCTGTTATACATCTCTAAGGAAAAAGAAAATCTAATTTAAAGGGACAGACTTTTCTTAGCTTGATTTTTTTCTCAGTTATGAGAAATATATGTTTAACTGCCACATACATTAGTCTCTTAAGCAAGTCTTGTGATCCTTCATCCTTCTCAGTAGGCCTCTTCCTGGGTGATAATCTTTCCCCCGCCCAACTGAATTATTCAACACTGAACAACAAAATGCTGTAGTAGAGAGGGCAATGAAAGTGAGAAAAAAATAAAGAAAAAATTTTTTCTTCCTTTTTTTCAACAAAAGCAGATACAAAATTGTATAATGGGTACAATCTATTTACAAAATATTTTTAAAGGTCTTAGAACAAAATAAATGAAAAAGAAAACACAAAATACTAGCAACTTCATTGGGACGGTGAAGTAATATTAGTATTAGAGATCTTCCCTTTTTTTTGTTTTTCAAATTTCCTCCAATATTGGTTTTATTACTTAATATCTAAAAAAAATTGAAATTACAAAAGCAAAAAGAGGGAAAAGCCTTTGATTGGACAATAGTGATATTTAAAAGATATTTATTTTGTGTTATTATCTGTCACCTAGCCTTGCTACCCAGAAGCCTGATAGAAATGTTGAACTTCAGGCCTCACTTTAGATGTCCCGAGCCTACATTTTAATAAGATTTCCAGGTGTTTCATATACACATTAAGCTAGTGAAGCACTGTTCTAGGAATAAACACCTATGTTGATTCAGTTCTAAGTCCTTCCTAAATGTCAGTCTATAATCATCATGTTTTAGATTTACTTGTTAGATGTATTTAGGCAATTCAGTAAATATTGGCAATAAGAGATAATAACGATAAGAACATACTAATCATACCGCTACATTTTGGATAATGTTTATAAAAGAATAGTTCTGAACTTCAAACCCAAGCCACCATCCCCTCTTACATTAACCACATCCACTGAAATGAATCAAAAGCAAAATATGAGTATACCAGAGAATCTTTTCTTTTAATAAAGTTCGAAACCCACTAATGAGGAAACACTAGAACCATGATGTGACATAATGTAGTACTGCAGTGTTTGAGTAAGCCCCGCCTCTATCTTAAGGCCTGTTCAAAAACTTTGTTCAGTTACTTTGAAATGTCCATCTAGGGCAGTTTGTATTTGACATCACTACACCTGATAATGTTATAAGTACCTGTGATTCAGCAATGAATAAGAATAGCATAATTCCTAATTTTGTGTCCTTAAAGAGAGGGGGGTGCGGGGAGAGAGAGAGAGAGAGAGAGAGAGAGAGAGAGAGAGAGAGAGAGGAGAGAGAGAGAGAAATCAATCTATCAAGCTTCTTTCCTCAAAACTGGAATTTGCTAAATTCTTTGAATCATGTTGCCAAGATTCATTGCAAAGAATATGAAATGTGCTTGGAGGATCTAGCCAATAGATAATAGCTATAAGGATTCATAAGCTCTTCTCTTTCTTCAACTTCTTCAGTGAATGTTTCATGGTGAGCTCTACATTAATTTTAATTTTCAGGCATAAAATAATAGCATATAATGAATACCAAACCTGGTTCTGTTAAAAGCCAAGTGGCTCTGGATAAATCTTACCCTCTTTTTAAGTCCAATTCAAATCACAATTTCATGAACTTTTTTCTTTTTTATTACTAGCCTTATTTTTCTTAGCCTTGAGTTGCCTAGCATTTTGCCAGTCCTTCAGGTCAGATTACCATAAAATTTATTGGTCAGAATACACTGCATACACAAGTTTATGCCTGTCTTGTCTCCTTATCCGGACCAAATTATATGTAGCATCTCTGTGTAGCACAGAATTACCTTAACATTTAGAACTTGTTAAAGGATACCTGAAATAGAATGAAGTTATATGATTCACCCACTACTCAATTTCTTCTTCTATAAAAACAATACCAAGAATACTAGTTCTCCAATGTCTATATGACAGATTCAATCAACATGAACATGGTGACAGAAGACTTGTAATAATTTATAAAGGAAAAAAAATAGGTCACTCTTATGGTCAGGAGCCTGTTCCTTGGAGATCTTACATACACATGAACAGAAGCCCATTCTCACCAGACTGTTCCTTTGGGAGGTGATAGGAGAAGTAATGGAACTCTGGTCCTTAAAGTCCTGTTCTATTACTTCTTTTCACTTTTCCTTGACACTGGCTTTTAGTCTACAATGCTTGGTTTAACCTTTGAGAAAAAAGAATATAAAAAAAGAAACAGAGTATATCCAGTCCTTTAAAATCTATTTTGCAAAGATGCTAAAAAGACAAATGAGACATTTATAAAATCAGGAAGCATTTTGGAGAAAAGGCATTAATGCAAACAAAATACATTAAAAAGCTACTTTCAACAATTCTCAATTCTGTTACTAACATCCAATTTAAATTGGTAGTTTCAAAAAAATTAGACCAACATAGAAATCAGTAAAAAGGATCAAAGCAGAAAACTGAAATCAACAAAAAGCAAAAGCAGAAGATTAACCAGGCAGATTAGAAGGCTATCAGGAATAAGATAATTCCTTCTCCCTTCAAAATAACATCTCTCCTCTATCTAATGTTATAAAGACTAATTGAACAGAATAAAAGTGTTACACAAGCCACAAATTCAAGTAAATTTGTAAATTAAGATCTAGTACTGGTTAATCATAAATAAGGAAAAGAATAAGCAAATGAATTACCAAGGTTTTAGAATTTAATTATTGGTATATTTAATATAAACAAGAGGCAAGCCAAAAGGCGAAATAGACAACCAGAGGTTAGCAGCAGGAAGGACATAAAAACAGCAAAACAACAAAACTTTATTATTTGAGGATCATGATTTTTCTATGGAAATGTTTTGATGCCCCCTCCTCCCTAGAAAAATAAAAATATTCTACAAATGATATAGCAAATATTTCTAAATGCCACAGTTGAGTGATACAGGACTTTTATCAAGAATAACACTTATTATTTAAGGCACAGCTTAAAGGGTCATTCAAATAATTATTTTATTTCCCATCTTTCAGTCTCTACCCACACACAAATGTACACACACATTCTGCTAGATACCATGGTGAAAACCTATGAATCTGTAATCCCTTTCATTAATCAAACCAATAAATACAGATAAAAATCATAAGCTGACCTGAGTATCCAAGAAAAAAATTGATGCATAGCCTAACCAGAAAGAAGCAGGAAATACACATCCTCCAAAAACCCAGCAATATAAATTTAGAAACAAATGGCTCAATGTGCCTGAGGTTATTAAAAAATAGGTTACCACTCACCTTATAAAATTATAAAAGACTGTCCTTAAAACAGCTTACTCTATATTCATCCTTAACGTTCTTCTCTCAATATCTACTTAGACAAAGTAGTTCAAAGATTTTAGAGGGGAGTTCTTTATTAAGGAACTAAATTTTTGGGAGAATGAGTCAGGCAAATCCTCATCCAGAATTATTAGCATCTCATAACATTTGACCATTCATTTGCTCATTAACACAAGTTTGTATTTGACTTCACTACATCTGATAATGTTGTAAGCAACTGTGATTAGACAACGAATAAGAATAGCATAATTCCTAATTTTGTGTCCTTAGAGTCTGAGAGACAGACAGCAGACAAGTTAGACACGCAACTATAAACAGGATAAGCATTATAAAAAGAGAAAGGGAGCAATATATTTGGAAGGTAATATAAATGGGGGAACTAACCCAGACAGGGAAGTCAGGGAAAAATCTCCACAACCAAGGGACATTCAAGAAATTGAAGATGAAAAGAAACTGGTTAAGTATCCCATAGTAAGTACTTAAGCTTCCTCCTTCCTATTCATATAAAGAATAATACATAGTGCTCCATCACAATTTTCTCATATCAGTTTGCCGTCTTTGTTTCAGGTTCCTTGCATTTCAGACCTTAGGATATCCTGAATCCCTTGTGTGTGAGTGGAATGAAGAACACTACAGAAAAGCCTTTTCTTCCACTGTTTCCAATCATGTGGTAGGGAGTCTTAGTTGGAGCTAACTTCCAGAAGTAAAATTCAAGTTAACTCAAAGTTAGCAGTAAAGACATAGCAGATAGGAACATACCACCTGCATAGGGGATACTACTAAATGACAACAAAAAAAATCTAAAAACCTTTCCTTATGAGATTAAAAAATAATTCCAAAGAGACCTGGTTTTTAAAAAGTAAAAATGTTATAAAGAACTGAAGAGAGGGCAGCTAACAAATATGAAATATGAAATAACGCAGTGAACTCAAGTCTGAGGATTTAAAGAGACACCCTTAGACTCTTAGTATTAAGCAGAGGCATCTTCAGGAAGCTGTAATTGCTATTCTTGTTTAACCTCCAACTGGCCAAGATATAAGCTATTCCCCTTGCCTAAAGATATACCCAGTATCACCAACTTAGCTGGTTTCCAAAGGCTCTGACTCATAGACAAATCTCAAGATGATGATAGGACTTAACCTCTTTGAATAAAACAATGTATGCTTAGTGGAGGAAAGACTGTATACTAGTGTGCCTTAGTACAAAGCCAAAGGATACTTAACAATCTTCTCAAGTGTCTATATCCTCACAGAAAAACAGGTTTGGAGTATCATTGGGCCTTACAAATAAAGTGAAGTACTTCAACTTCTCTTAAATACCTTGGTACGTATTACCTAGCCCGATAGCTCATCTTCATCAAAAGGGTTGTTTTTACCAGTGGCACCCTTACCCAATACATAAAACAGCTTGGTTATTAATCAACTTCTTTTATTAATAAAATAGACAGAAAAAAACACAAATCGACTTTACAAATGTAATTTATTAAAGAAAACTAGAAGTATTTTTTATTATAAAAAAATCAGTGATCCAAAGTTTTTGATCCAGAGAGTACAAATGGATTCATTTAAAATAAACTAAAGCCATGAAGAAAAGAAGTCTCACATTGAAGCACATCATATGTTAGATAATGGCACCTACTGACTAAACGTTGCATCCCTACATTAATCGTGAATATCTGGAGGAAGAATGAAGCTTCTGTTGGTGTGGACCAAAAAGATCTCGATAATCTCTTAGGTGTAGGGAATACAGCAATGGGCTGAGAAAAATGGTGATCAATGGTCAAGGAAAAATCTTGTGCTAAAGAACATAAACTAAAAGCAAGCTGACAGAGGTGTCTAAAACCCTAGCCAAAGCAAACTAGTGCTGGCAATATATAATTCTAAAGATTCCAACCTTAACTTTCTTCCCGAAATATTTTAATTTAGTCTCTTGGATTTTAATTTTTAGTTATATCTAATTTCAACATGAAAAATAAATTTAAAGCAGGATCCACTTGACATAAATTGCTCTAAAGGGAAACTATACTCTGAAAACTAAGAGGTATATTTCATTAATAATTCTTTACTGAGAGAGCATGATTAGGGGAAAAGAAATGAGTTTTAAAGCCAGAGATAATGATGCTTACCCCTCTAACCGTCCTACTTGAGTTGTATGACCTTGAGTACACTGTTTAACATCTCTGAATCTTTTTCCTCTTTTATGTATTTTAAAATATTATTTTAAGAACTGTCACATAAGAGGTACTGAACAAATCGCTATTGTTATATTTATTATGGAATTAAAAAAATTTTCCCAAGAGGATTATTTGGTCAATAAAACATATTGTTGTGCCATAAAATACCCAACCAGTTAAAAGTCCCTAATTCCTATGGAATTCCCAGTACTATGGACTGTTTTTGTTCAGTAGAAAAAGAGTTTTAAGTAAAGAAAAAGAAAATTTCTTTTCAAATATTTAATTTTGTTAACTTCCAAAAGATAGGAAAATAATACCCTCTGGCATATCTCACATGTAATACTGCAAAGGCAAGTATTTTATTTGTCAGATAGGACTGTGCTTTCCTGTTTGTCCTTAACTACCTACCAGAAACTGGCCAGCTATGCTCAAAATTATAACTTGGGCCGTCCAACTATAGTGATGTGATGCAAGAAGCACCTTAACTCTCCTAATATTTAAAATGCATATGCTGTGCAAGAGCTGGATAATAAGCCAGCACCACCTAACCCTATAATGCTAGTTGCACTCCCTCTCTTTGTGTCAAATTGGCTAATTAACTCCTTAAGGAGAGGCCATTCTAATAGTCCATCAGGTAAAACATAAGAGCACAGGCTTTTTCTCTTTAAGGCTGGAACACAGTTACTGAGACTTTTCTGAATGAGATCTATTCTTTGTGCTTGTCCCTATGATTTCACAAGCTGTGGAATTTAAATAAATATATACAAGCTAGGGATAGTTTCCTAAAGAAAACATGAAGCTTGTATTCTTGCTTGAAGGAAAGAAAGAAAGGAAATGGCATCAATGCAACTGAGCAGAGTAACTTAACAGCAGACTTAGAAACATGCTGACCCAATTTCAGGCACAATTTTCTGCCTCTTCAAAGACTGAAAAGAAATACAAGCATCCTGGACTTTTTCTCTTGGGAATGCAGAGAAAGCTAGTTTTCTCCAAGGTAAGTGTCATTTACTTATGCTCTTAGAAACTGTGAAAGAAAATCAATACAAATTTTTAAAGATATACATACAAATGTATACATTTGTGTATATATGTATGCATACATATGAATATGTCTATAAGTAGTCATTTTCTTCCATTAGAAATAAAATTTTAAGGAAGTCTGCCAACAAATCTTACTTTTCTAAAAAAAGAAAGAAAGAAAGAAAGAAAAAACAATGCCCCTAGATCACAGAAAGTTGGAAGAAGACCATAGTTATTATTATAAAGTTATTATAATAAAGTCTACAACCAAATTCAAAACCATTTTGAATTTCTGTTATTCAAAACTGTTGCTATTATTAACAGTAACTTTATTATACTTTTTGATTCATTAGTTTTTAAAACCACTATCTGAAAACCACTTGATAAGGTAGGCAGAATAGTTCTATTTTATGTATAAAAAACTGAGAAAGATATGTTAAGTGACTTGCCTAACACTACAAGACCTGTTAATAGGATAGCCAGAACTGGAACCTATGTTTCCTACCTCCTAGGTCTTTCTGCTAATCTGGTGGTTTTAAATTTTAGCTCCAGAATCCTCTTTCAAACTAAATCTTTTGTGGAACTCCACTAATTCAACAGATAAAATTGCAGCTGCTCTGACTGAAGTAGACACTGAGTCCAGAGCCCTGTATACCTATGCTTCAGCTTTCCTTCCCCGTGATAAACTCTGAGGGACTTCTGGGGATCACCATGACACCAAAGAACATAGTGTAAAACACCACCACCAAAGGTCGTCTCTCTGCATCATTCCCTATGAGAAATCCATAAAGTTAAATTCTAATCCAAATATGAGTAAAAGAAATAACCAATAAAATAATACCTCTCATAGCTACCATATCTGAGATTTTTATAGAGTGAGAGTGGAAGAAACTTTCCTCTACCCTACTAGATTCTTTCAGTCTAATAATTAAATCCACATGAGACAGATTAGATTAACAAGAGAAAAGAACCAAATTTTATTACGTATGTACATATGGGAACCCCACATACATGAGAGAGTCAGAGACCCACATATGTGATAGGTTCAGAGAGAGAAAGAGAAAATGAGGAATATGTGACCCTCTGAGCTAAGGGTGAGGTAAGGCACCTTGGGGCTTCAGAGGAGAGGAAGGTTGTCCTCAGGACAATAAGAGCAGATGTTCAGTAATTAGAAATTTGCCCTGCCATATATATAGGCTGCAAACAGTTATTTCTAATGATAACTTTTATTATGAACAAGGCCCTAAATTTAAATTATTTAAGGGGGAAGTAAAAGTTTCTTGTGAGCTCACAGGGTCTTCACTGCCTTCAGCTCAAAATAATTCACGTGCCAAAGTGGCACATCTTGGGGAGGTTCTGAATCCCTTCAATAGTCACAAATATATACTGATCGAAGTAAAGTTACATACGTTGCATACCATATGTATCATTCCAAAGATCTTGGCCACAAAGGGTTTACTAATTACTGAACTACTCTCACGCACTATGTGAGATGATAGGAGGAGGGTCGAGTATTTCATTTCTTTGGCAATACTATCACCTCATTTACATTTCTGACATAAAAACACTAGCTACACCATTTGTTTCCCAAGTTAAATATAGATACCTTTCTTCAAATAAAATGTAAATACAATCTCATATGAATGGCATCTTATGAGCTATTCTAGGTAAATAGGGCAGGGTAGGGGGTAGTGCTAAGGAGAGTGAGCCAGACCTCTCCAAAGCAGCCAAAGGCTCTAGGAACACTAAAATGGAGGAACAGCTGGAAAAGTAAGGAATTATTTCAAGGTTTCTGAGCAGTTTCTGAAATGTAAATGGTGAACAGCATATGGTGGTGATGGACTGACATCTGAAGCAGAAGCAAAGGCAACAATACTCGACTTATAGACATAAATAAATGTACGTAACTGCAAAGTATAGCATAAACTTCCTGTCCACACCCACCTGAGTAAATCATTGTAATATCGCTACTCTGTGTGTTTCTGCCAAAGGACTACTGCCATAGGCATTCGCAAGGCTCATAAAAACACAAAAGTATTATTTTTTCAAATACCAGCACAAACTTTCCAGGGTTTGAGCAGTAATCAACCAGTGGATCAAGTTTATTAATCCCAAGTGCTCAATAAAAAGCAAACCTCAAACTTAATATACCTTTGAAAATAAACCTTAAATTCGGAAGAGAACCAGGGTGTAGATTGATAGTTTTTACAGAAAACCACCAACCAATGAGAGAATGCATCTACAAAAAGCATCAGGAAAGTCAGAGTGAATGTCAAAGTTTAAATCATATAAGGTCAAGGAGAAAAACAAACAAATCCAACAACAACCCTTGTATCAGGCTCCACAGAAGTCATTATTAATTAGCTCCACTCCTTTCTCACTACCAAACACATTACATCTAGAAAACTGGCTGCTGTACCCAAAAAATATATCCTAAAGTTGTGACACAAAATAAAGACTAGGTGGCCTTCTGAAAAGGATAGCAAACTGGAATCTAACTTTGTTTTCTTCTTGCCTGTACAACAAATTACCCATGTGAGGGTAATTTTTTTCTGTCTCTCAGCCTTTTCATTTGTTAAAAAAGATTTTAATGGCTATATTACATATCTCACAATATTGTTGCAATTATCTGAAAAATATATATACATCAAAGCATGACCCAAAGTATTAAATATCATATAACTTGTACACTGTTTAAAGATATTCATTTTACCAACCACTCATAGCAAATAGAAGGTTTAATTTATTTCTGTTGACTTGAAAAAGATTCTGTATTAATTTACCACTGTTGACTCAAGAAGAAAAATCCCTATACTTTTATGCTGAGAAACCATCCTATTTTAATAGCCACAGATTATACACAAGCTCTGGCTCCCAACATCAATTTCAATTGCTTGGACAATTTTTCAGCTGAGATTTGAATTCTAACAAATTATTTATTAAAATAAGATTAGGGAGATATATTGTGAAACTTTTAGAGAAGTGCCGTCTTTTTGTAAGAAAGTGAATTAGTACACAAAATAATACAATCCATTTAAGCATGTTGTGAACTCCTACTCCTCTCTGTCCAAGCCCTGTGCTGCAGTGGTTTGTGCTGTAGTGACTGGGAGCTGTAAGAAGTTTAATACAAATTTTTATCTAAACTAAATACTGAAATCTTGTTCTAAACTTCCTACTTGATGGAAAAACTGAAAAAACTATACATGTGGAGTGAGCTCAAATAAGATTTATAGGTGACCCATAAAGTTTTTAAGAGAATTACATAGGCGGAAACACTACCCATTTGAACTGAAAGAAACAAAAACAGTACAAAACAAAGAGTCTTTTGGACTTACAAACATCTATAGGCAGGAAGGGGGTAGAGGAAACTACACAACAGACTACCTTTCATAGAAAAGGAAAGTAACTTGAACAGAACCAAAATCTCAGGAGATGAAGCTAAGAGCAACAGAGAATTATTCCTAGACTTTAAATTCTAATCAAAGAACTACCATACCAATCTGTGCCCAGCTGAATTTCAGAAGTGGTATGAAGTAATGACACCTTTCTGCCAACATTTTACTTCTTTTTGAACAAGAGTGACTATAGTAGTTATCTTATTCCTGCCCAACCATTGTGTTCTCTGTGTGTGGGCAGCAGATAAGTTGCCTCTAGTTTCACAGGTCTTCAGATAGAGAGGTAATGCACTCAAGGAGCTGAAATTAAGGAACTATACCTAAGATCCTTATCCAAACCTAGACTTGATTTAGATGATGACATACTGGACTATAGCTGATGCTATAAAGAAGTCGAGACTTTTGTAGAACACTGGGAGGGGGCAAGCATATTTTGCATGTGAGAGCAATGTCAATAATTTTGGACAATGTAATGTAGTGATTTAAAATATGTTAAGAAATTCTTTGATACTTCCTTCAAAAATGAGAGCCTAATTCCCCTCCCCTTGAATGTGGGCTGGACTTAGTTACTTGTTTCTAACAATAATAAAAAAAAAAGTGACTTCCAAAGAACAGAATAGGCAAAGGGAAAAACAGTAACTTTACACCAGAGAAACCTATTAAATGTTACCATAACATGTGATGGTTAATATCAGCAGTCATATCATGTGGATTGTATCCATCCCCTAATATGGTATGACTAGAAAGGCACTAGACCTCTGTTGTATTCTTTCCCGAAACCCACAGCCCCAATCTAACCATGAGAAAAGCAACATAAGCCCAGATTGGGGGAACATTCCACAGGATATCGGGCAATACTCTTCAAGATTTATGGTCATGGAAAATAAGGAAAGATGAGAGACTGTCACAGATTAGAGGAAACTGGGGAAATATGACAAACATAATTCAGTTAGCTTACTTAGCAATTTAGTGGTACCTGGGATTGGATCCTGAAACAGAAAGGGAACATTAATGGTAAAATACAAAAACAAAAACAAAAACAAAAAAAAATCCTGTAGTTCAGTTAGTAACGATATACCAATGTTAGTTTCTTATTTTCACAAATATACCATGATAATGTAAGATATTAACAGGGAAAACTGGATGAGTAGTATAAAGGAATTCATACTATCTTTGCAACTTCTGTGTAAATTTAAAATTATTCAAAAATAAAGTTAATCTATAGCCCTCCCTCCCCCAAAATCATACCTATTTCAGAGGGCTGGTAAGTGGAATGAATGAGTCAATGCATAAAATATGTTTAGAACAGTGCCTGGAACATGATAATGATATAATAAGTAATATTTATTATTCTTATGTTAAACACTAGTAGATATTTGTTAAATGCATAAAACTAAAACACATAACAAATCAACAAGGGCTAACTTCATTAATTCCATACTTGTTATACTGCTCTCTTCCTCATTATTTCCTACCAATAATAAACTGTGAAATATATTTACAATTTTTTTTAAAGCAGAAATAATGGTTTAAAAGTCAGAGACTAGGTCATATAAGGCACTGTGGCTTTCTGCTTGCTTTTTCTCTCCTGGGTCACTATGGAAGTAACCAGTTGCTACATTACTCTATGACCAACAACCAGAAAAGAACCTGAGGCCTCTTCCTACAGCCACATGAGTAAGCCTGGACACAGATCCTCCAACCCCAGTCAAGTCTTGGGATGGCTGCAGCCCTGGCCGACATGCAGTGCAACTTGAGAAACCCTGAGCTAGAATCACTTACCTAAGCTGCTCCCAAATTCATATCCCAACTCCTATGTGAGATAATAAATGTTTGTTGGTTTAAGCCCCTAACTTGGGGGAAAATTTGTTATGTGGCAGTAGATAACTAATATATGGATTCTCTTTCTTATTAATTCATTTAAAATTTATCGAACACCTATTTTAATATTTTGAGTCTTGTTTAAGAGATACAAATATGAATGATAAATTGTAGGCCTCTTGAGGGCATAAACTAACAAGCACTGTAGTGGACATATATTAGTTTTGTTTGTCCAATATACCCAATTCCTTTGAGAAACTACTCCTTACCCATTCCTTGTGGTATCAGCTGTCAATCTACACTTTCAAAGGGCTGATTAAAGGGCTGGGCAAATACTACAAGTTTAAACTACCCTAATTCCTGTAAACAGTGACTTCTCCATGGGTAGCCATGTAACCTAAGCAGAGAAAATAAGGATCAGTATATTAGGAAGAGAGAATCACCTCCTTCTACTGGTATGGGCCTGATAAGCCATTATCTTAGCTCCACAGGGAGTAAGCTTGTTTACAGAATGACATGAACAAGTCAGAAAGAGCAAAGAGATGGCTGAAACCAGGACCCATGTTTGGGCTTCGTAAGAACATAACCCACTAACCTCCTTTTTTGATTAAGTTAGACACTAATACAAGTGCTTTGTTTTTTAATTCTTAAAATTTTTTTTCAATTAAGCTTTCTATTTTGAGATAATTGTAGATTTATATGTAATTTTAAGAAATAATTCAGAGATCTTATATACTCTTTACCCAGTTTCCCACAATGGTAATATCTTGCAAAACAGTATATCACAAGCAGGATAGACATTGATACAGTCAGGATATGGAATATTTCCATCACCACAAGGACCTCTTGCATTGCCCTTTTACAGCTACACATCTACTTCCCTCCTGCCCCTACTCCCTCCTTAACCTCTGGCAACAACTAATTTGTTCTTCATTAACATAATTTTGTCCTGTCAAGAATGTTATATAGTATATATAGTATATATAGTTATATAGTATATAACCTTTTGAGATTTGTTTTTTCACTCAGCATAATTTTCTGGAATTCATCCAGGTTGCTGTATGTATTAGTGGTCAGTTCCTTTTTCTTGTTGGATTGTATTCTCCGATAAGGGTGTGCTAGTTTGTTTAACCACTCACCTGTTGAAAAGACATTTGGGTTGTTTCCAGTTTTGTGCAATTATGAATAATTTGCTACAAATATTCATGTATGGGTTTTTGTATCAACTTAAATCTGCATTTCTCTGGAATAAATGCCCAAGATTGCAATTGCTGAGTGCTGTCTGCATGTTTACTTATAAAAGAAACTGACAAACATTTTCCAGGGTGACTACACCGTTTTTACACCACTAGCATGTAAGAATGGTCTAGTTTCTTCACATCCTTCCTAGTATTTAGTAGTGTCACTATTTTTCATTTTAGCCATTCTGATTGCTGTCTAGTGATATCTCACTGTGGTTTTAATTTGCATTTACCCATGGTTAATGATGTTAAACATTTTTTTAGTTATTTATCAATTGTATATCTTCGTTCATAAAATGTCTCTTCATGTCTTTTGCCCATGTTCTAATGGAATTGTTTGGTTTTTTACTGTTTTGAAAGTTCTCTATATATGCTAGATAATGAGGTTTGTCAGACATAAGGTTTGAAAATATTTTCTGACTCTGTAACTTGTCTTTTCACCCCCTTAAGAGTCTTTTACAGAGCAAAAGTTTTTAATTTTGGTGAAGTCCAATTTATCAATTTGTCTTTTTATGAATTATAATTTTGATGTCAAATCTGAGAACTCCTTACCTAGCACTAGATCTTGAAAATTTCCTGTTTCTTTTCTAAAAGTTTTAGCTTTATATTAATATTATTCTATCACCATTTAGAATTAATTTTTATAAGTGTGAGACTTAGGTTGACATTCTTTTTCCCTCTGTCTCTCTATGGATGCCCAACTGTTCCAGCACCACTTGCTGAAAAGGCTACCTTTCTTCCACTGAACTGCCTTTATATCTTTGTCAAAAATCATCTAGACACATTTATGTGGGTCTATTTCCAGTTTCTGTATTCTGTTCCATTGATCTATGTGTCCATCCCTCTGTCCATACTGTTAGAGTAGGCAGATAGACAGATATGAGCAGGAAGGTAAGACACCCACAGGGGCATGGGCATGGTCACCATGAGCTCTAATGGGCCCTTAGAGGAGTTCAAAGCCCACAACATCCTGACTCAGAGACACAGGTGGTCTTTCCACAAAGGCACATGCGTAGATCAGACCCCATTCACCTTTGGCCTAATTCTTTCTTTGTTATACAGCAATTATAATAAATCAGCACTGTGGTTGAGATTGTACCCATCATGCATCTGATGTCTTGACATCCTGAAAAACCCAAACAAGCCAAGAAAAGGGATGTCTTCCTGATTCCAAGAAAAACCACCTTCTTTCTAGGTAGAGCCCACCCAAGATCATGAACATTCAACCCCTTAGTTAGATCTATAGATAAAACCCCCAAACCCACAACAAAGTGGGGCAGCTCCCTCTGAGCTTACTCATTCTCTATTCTGAGAGTGTACTTTTGCTTTTTAGAGTGTATTTTGCTTCTGATAAACTTAAGCTGTTGCTTCATCACCTTCACATCTGTCTGTGAATTCTTTCTTGTGATGTTGACAAGAACCTAAGTACCTGTCCAGTGACGATACCACAGTCTTGATTACTACAGCATTAAAATAAGTCTTGAAATCAGGTAGACTGAATTGTTTCACTTTATTTCCTTAATAGTTATAGACTTATTAAAAATTATGTTTCATAATGGATGAACTGTGGTAGTTTGTGTTTTCAAGTATTTTGTTTTCTACCTAAGTTGGATCAAATGTTACAGAAAAATTCAATATATCCTAAAAATTCAGATTATCAGATCCAGTTGAGATAACTGGGGAGAAATTCATGGCAGAGGTATTCAGTAATATAGGCTCTGAAGAAAAGAATGGATTTTACCAAGTGAAAATGGGGATAGATAAAGAACAATCAAAGTAGCGACAGGAAAAGATATTCACATATGAAAAATATAGTCCTACTTTGTTGGGCTATACAATATAAATAAGTGGTAGAGCATAGAACTATAATTATATAGTTCTTAAACTATAAGCCTTAAACTATATTCTTAAAAGGCTAGGTTGTTTTCCCTAGATTAAGAGAGTATGTGAAGAGGAGGTATCATAGGATGACAAGACAAATTCATTTTGTGATCAATATTATTTGGATGTCACCTTTGAATTAACTATCACTGGCTTTATCATAATTCTGTTCATGCTTCTCTACTATAACCAGACTTATTAAATCCACAATGACGTATTAAAGTTCAGATATATTTCCTGTTATTGACTTCCTCTGATCTACTCAGGTTAATAATCCTAGCAACAAAAAGGAAGTTGAGCTTATTTGGCAGTTAATCTGAGCTAGTTTCCATTGGTTACCACTCATCTTTATTGCCACCTGCATCCTGAGTGATACTATTGAGACTTCTTTAACTAATTACACACAGAGCTATTTATAAAGTTCCGAAACGCGATACATCTGAAACTTAGCTTCCAAGGTCAGAAGTCCCACTCTCTGTTTCCTTAATTAAGAAATCATTTAAAAAAAAATCCATATAAAAATATTAAGGATGGCTTTCCACCATACATAAAAATTAACTCAAAATGGATCAAAGGCCTATAGAGCTAAAACTATAAAATGCTTAGAAGAAAAAAGGGGAAAACTTTCATGACATTGGATCTGGCAGTGATTTTTTGCATATGACACCAAAAATACATAAAACAAAAGAAAAAATAGATGAATTGGACTATATCAATTAAATTTTTTTGTGCATTAAAGGACATTATCTAGAGTGAAAAGAAAACCCACAGAATGCAAAAGAATATCTGTGAATCATATATCTGATAAGAGATTGATATCCAGCATATAGAAAGAACTTCTACAACTCAACAATAACAACAAAAATGACAACCAGATTAAAAACTGGACAAAGGACTTGAATAGACATTTCTCCAAAGAAGATTTACATAAGGTCATTAAGCACATGAAAAGATGCCCAACACATCACTAATAATTAGGGAATATCACTCAAAACCACAATGAGATACCACTTCACATCCATTAAGATGGCAATTTACACACATCACACACATACACATCAACCCAAGAAATAACAAATGCTGATGAGACTGTAAAATGACACAACCACCATGGAAAATAGTTTGGCAGTTTCTCAAAAAGTTAAACACAGAATTACCATATGACCTGGCAATTCTACTCTTAGGTACATGTGCAAAAGAATTAAAAGCAGGGACTCAAATGGATATTTGTTCATCTGTGTGCACAGTAACATTATTCACAACAGTCAAAAGGTAGAAACAACTCAAACATCCATCAACACATTTAATGGATAAATAAAATGTGGTATGTACGTACAATGGAATATCAGCCTTAAAAAGGAATGAAATTCTGACATATGCCATAATACGGATGAATCTTAAGACACTATGCTCAGCAAACTAAGCCAGACACAGGAGAGCAAATACTGTATGATTCCACTTATATGAGGTATCTGGAATAAGCAAATTCACAGACACATAAAGTAGATAGAAGTTACCAAGGGCCAGAGAGAGGAGGGAATGGGCAGTTTCTATTTAATGGGTACAGAGTTCCTGTTTGGAATAATGCAAAAGTTCTAGAAATAAGAGACCAGTGATGCTTTCACAACATTGTGAATGTACTTAATACAACCGAACTGTAAAATAATTAAAAATGGTTAAACGGTAAATTTTATGTTATGTGTATTTTACACAATAAAAAACAAGTGCTAAGAATGAATGTGGGCCAGGGACCTTCTACATTCATCTTGGCAGTAGAGCAGTGGCATACATGGAATGAAGCCCACAACCAATCAGCCAGTACACAAATACTAGACAAACAAGCAGTTTCAATATTGCTGGGCAGGACACACTGTCACCTGAGTTTAGCACAGAGGACTTACATCCAAAAACTGTTTCCAAAGTCCTCTTAAGGCTTGGTATCCTGGCTTCCTGTCAAGCAACCCATCTGTTCACAAGAATAGAACCAGAGAGCTGGAACAGCAACAATCTGAAAGAAACCCAACACCAGGGGCTGCCTGTTCGCAAGTTACTAGTCAGAAGCTGAGGACTTTAGCAGTGCCAAAGCCCTGTTCTCACAGGGACAACAAGTTTGCAAAGATACTCATAATCTTTCTCTTCCTCTTTAAATCTTTTTAAGTATAATATACATATAGAAAAGGGTGTCTCATAAGAAAAAAATTGTAAAGCCTATTAGGAAAAATTTAAATTCAGTAATCTCAAATGCATCTCTGTATAAATTGAGAGTTTAAAAATAAAATTACTTCAGTACAGCCTTTTCTTAACTGTGAAATGTTAAATAATTTCTTTTGATTTATTTTTTCCCAAGGGGAAAGACTGATTATATTTATTAAAAAACTCAAGTTGCATATTAGATGGTCAACTTAGCAACGAAACTGCTGAAGACTAGGATTACCAATTCATACTAACATATTCATGCAAAAAACCTTATTTCTAATTTCTCACTTTCTTTCATTTTCCACATCTTTTCAAATTCATCTCAAAGCAACTCATCTACATTCAAAACATTTCTTCTATCTGCTCCCTTCTTTCCACCTTAAATGCTAAAATTATCTCCATCTTCATTGCTAATATTATTTCACCTGGACCATTACAACAGCTCCCTCTAAGTGTTCCCCTGAATCCACTTTTTTTCATTTGGCACAATACTGATTTTTATTAGTTATTCTTAGGCTTGACAAATTTTGAAAGAAGTTACAATAAAATTTTAAAAGGAAGAGAATTTTCATAATTGTGGAACAGAAGTAGAAATGTGGAATGGAGATTGTCCGAAGTCTCATTTTGAACCTAACCCCATTTCAAAATGGAGCATTAATATAGGCTCTTTGGATACCTTACCTTGCTAAAAGAACGAAGGATGAAGTTTTTTGGTTTTTGGTTTTTTATCTTGAGATCCCATCTTAACTATTGTCACACAGAGATTTGGAAGTAAAAAGGAGTCGCTTTCAATGTGCAAAAGAACAATTCCAACCTTGACTATATTTTAATCCACCCTTCACATGTGAATCAAAGTGATCCTATATGAACAAAAATCACATTGCATCAATCCCTGTTTGAAACCCTCCAATGGTTTCCTATTATACTTAGAATAAAAATACAAGTATCTTATCAAGGCCAACTTCTTGCCTTTGCTCTTCCCTCTACCTGTATTTTGCACTCCCAAATCAGCCTGCCTCCTTAGAAAAGCCTTCCTTGCTCAAACTAAAGTGGTAGCCCCTTACTTTGAGGTGGGGTCTAAGCA
>CM053515.1:69052302-69097846 GCA_028627145.1 Eidolon dupreanum
TTATATGGAGATTATAGCTCAATAAAGCTTTTTAAAAATAAAGAAGTGGAGGACTAAACTTTTAGAGAGGTGGTCAGTAAAAACCTTAATGAGAAAGTGACTTTTTTAAAAAGACTTCAAGAAAATGGAAAAACTAACTATGTAGATATCTAAGGAAAGACCAATCAAGAGAGGAAAAAAATCAAATGTACAGACCCTAAAGAGGAAGCATGCTGGTATGTTCTAGGAATAAGCAAAGAGAACACTGGGTCTAGCTAGAGTAGACTGGGTAAGGGAGAGGGCTATTAAACTGACTGACAGAAAGCCACTAGAGATGAAAACCAAATATACATTATCTAACTTATGTTTCAACAGAGCTACTCTATTGATACACTGCTGTGTATTCAGAGTAAGATAAAGTGTAGATGCAGAGCGATCAGTTAAGAAGATGTTATTATAATCTAGGAGAGAAGTGTTGGTGATCTGAACATACTGTGGGGTGGTGAAAAGTAGTCATATTTTATATATATTTTAAAATTAAACCTAGCAAGGTTTGATGATGAACTGGATGTGGATGTGAGAAAAAGAGAAGATATGAACCAGCAGAATGGAGATGCCACTAACTGAGATGAGAAAAAATGAAAGAGGAATCAGTTTGGGAGGCATATGAGGAACTTAGTTTAGGGCATATTCAACTTTTTGATAGCTTTTTCATCTTTAAGTAGAGTTCTCCTTAACACTACTTAATTTAGAAGAGAAATACAGTTTAGAGATATAAATTTGTTGGAAACTAGGCAGCACATCATTTGTAGTGATGTTTAGACTTAAACTGATAGACAAAAAACATTGTTAAAAAAATTTTATTTTGCAACTTTGGCTAACAAGAGCAAAGAAAAACCACAGAGATTTAAATGAAGATTTATAAATTCCTGTGGCAGTACCCCCAAACTTCAGATGGTATGTAGTTACTAAAACCAAAAGGTACATTTTATTTTAAACTCCAGTTCAAGAAGTATTAAGAAATACTACAATAGCTTTCTAGGATAGTCTTAAAGTAGATATGTATGTTTCATATTCCTATCCAAATGAAATAATCACTTCTGCTAGAATAAAAAATAATAGCCTATACAAATTGTTGATGAAATATCTAACTGTACTTATCACACTTTGTTAGATTTTTGGTCTGGGTATAATACAATGGTTAAGAGAACAGACTTTAGAGTCAGACAAACCAAAGACAATAAAGGCAATTAGCACTATTTTACAATAACTGAATATAAGAGCCTCCAAATGTATTTTGAAGAATTATTTTTTAGAAAAGAAATTACCTTTTAAATTAAAATTAAAGTCATTATCAAAAGACCTGAAAAATCCTAAGAAACTCAAGAAGGGACTATGTGAGGAAACCTGCTGGGTAAAAAATACTCTTAGCATTAGAAGAAAAGAATACATTTCTACTGAAGGATGTAACTGAAGCACGTATTTCATTATTTATCTGACAATAAATGTGGTTAGTTAATTCAGTGATCTGGGTTTTCTCTTCCTGATTACAAGTTGCTGCTTTTCTCCCCAAAAGACATATACCAGGTCATTAAAAGTTTGATCTGACAATCATTTGGAATACAAAGTAAATGACTTCAAGAAAAATCATGCAGATGCTAAAATATCTGCTAAAATGACTGTGGAAACTGCAAGGAAAAGCAGCAGTGTTTTGTAAAAAATTGAGATAAATTTAAAATCATGTGTGGGCTCAAGTGCACGTAGGGTCTTGAATAGTACATTACTATACTTAAGATACATTGCCTCCTATACCTGACTACCTATAAAGATGACTAGGTAAGACAGTTTTGTTCTGTGTTGTTTAATCACAATCCCTGGTCTTTATTTAGCATCTCTATTATTGCCCTAGAGATTCTGACCTAATGCCAGGAATTCTTAGATCTAACCAAAAATGGAATAGTAGCCAACTTCTTTACAATCACCTTATTGACCCATTTTGTTCTTCTGTGATAGCTGCCAGGACCCTGAGGCTGGTTTCCAGACTCTATACACAATTGGGAGTACCCAAATTTTCAGATGATTTCATCTCCAAAACATGATTCCAGGAAAGAGGGTCTTTTCCTATTATTCTTATTATCTCTGCAAAAAAGACTTATATAAAATCAATTTGCATATATGGCTAATATGTAATGGAAAATACAGTTTACAAAGGGAAATTGATTGCAGTTGAACTCACCTGTCCGCTTTTCCCTATTTCCAGCTCCACTATGGCAACAGGGGTATGAATTTGAGCAGAGTGTCTTGACTGTGATTTGCCATCAACTCTCCAGCTCAGGCCCCGAAGCCCGCTGTCCCAGCGGCTCTGGTTCATGAGGCTCTCTCGGATTTTTGTTTTATGACTCTTCCAGAATTTAGAAATAACAGCAGCTTGATCTGATGTGATCCCTCCTTGCTTTTTGGTTTGAGCAGTCAAGAATGCCTCCAGCTGATTGAAATCCATGTCAGCAGATGCAATAGACTATAATAACAGAAAAAGTAATAAATATGAATTTGGTAGATAACTAGAAAAAAGTAGCTTCTTAACTACAGATCATATTTTGAGTGATTCATAATCACCAAATAAGTTTTCAAAAACAGGTTATCAAGTGACAGTAATGAGAATAAACTCTTCATAAATACAAAGATATTCCCTTGGCAAATATTAAATGTTAGAGAAGCAGTTAAAAATTCCATATCATTCAAGTTCTATGTCAATAACTCTAATCTCATTTTTAAATATCCAGTACTATGGTAGGAAAATAATAAAGTAATAAATAAAATAAAAAATTTTTAATAAAATAAGAGAATAAAATTAATCTGCTCTCTGATGAAATCTGACATAATTTCATATGCCTTACAGCCAGGCTTGGTTTAACATACTATAACTGTACGATGCCTTACCCATAAGAAGCACTAAGTAAATTTTGTTAAATGAATGCATTATTTTAGCTTCGTAGTCCATCTTCAGCCAAATAGTTTATTCACAATAACACTACTCTAATTGTATACTACTTTATGCTTTTCCATAAATTTTCAAAACTTAATTGCCATTACCGTTCTGAGAACAGTAAGCAGCTTAACTGAGGTGGAAACCATCAGAAGGCTGGAGCAGTGGAGTCCTGGAGAGGATAGTGATGGTTAATGATCTGGTCTCAGGACAAGCTCTCCCCTGCATCTTCTTTAGTATGTCCTCATCCTCTCCTGGCCATTGGGGTTGGCATGAGCTCCTAACAAATCATAGTACCCTCCTTTCCCTGGGCATAATAATTGATCGAAATAAATCTCCCAATTTAGAGTAGGAATAGAAATGGTCTTGCCTCTTGGGGTCATGGTACCAGAAGGATACGAGGCTGGATTGCAGAGAGCTATCTTTGATCTTTTGGCAAAGGCCTGACTGCAATAAAAAAGAATGAAGCCAAGCAGAAATGAGAGTGGGTTCTAATGGAATGATATCCCTGCTCTATAATCCCCAAGGCTCTGGCTCTTGCAGACTTCCTTCAATTCTGTATGTTATCTCAGCACCCTTTCCACCTACAGGCACCAAAGAATTCCATTTACTGTTCAAGACAGTTAAAACTGCATTACTATTATTTGAAACCAGGAGTCCTGGCTAAATTTGGGCAGTAGCATTAAAACAGAGGAATGTAAAGATAGACAGTTTATTGGTAGGGTATAGATAGAGGAAGTGGGACTGTGGCTGAAAAACAAACATGCTGCCTCTATTCCTCCATTAATATAAAGAAATATTACGATAAACATAACTTTCTGATAGATTAAAGATAGTTCATATTGCAATTCGATAAACATTTATTGAATACCTGCCTATTTAGCAGGTATGAGGATGCAAAATCTCTGGCTATACCACTCAATAGAAACATTAATTTATATAATATACTATAATTTCCACTGGCACTTTGCTTCACAATATCACATCACAATTCAGGTGACTGGTATCATTCTCTTCCTCAAATCATATCAAGATATTCATTCTGATATAACTTCATTTGTGACATAAGTTATTTTGGTTGGGTTCTCGTCAATAATATTGTGACCTTGGGTCAATTCATCTAAATTTAGAATAATCAGAAATTAAATGAAGTACTGACTTCAAGTTCAAAGCCATCAATCTTCATCTAATTCAAGAAATATTTGAATAGCTACCATGAAGCAGACACTGTTCAATGCATGCCACCTGCATCTACCAGTAGCCTAAGTTGGCAGCCTAGTACTCATATATCCTTGATTCTTCCTTCCTCTCCACAACTTGAATTAGTGGTTCTCAACAGTGGCTGCACATTAGAAGCATGAGGTATATTTTAAAAATATCAGTGTCCAGACTCCATTTCAGAAATTCTGATTTCTAAAAATTCTCAAGTGATACCCAGATGTTGATATTGTTTAAGTTTCTCAAATGAGTCTAATGGCAACAAAGGGTAAGAACTAATGCCTATAATCTTTTAATTATCAAGTTCTACTGATTTTTACATGTAAAATAATTCTTATAATGTATCCCCTCTGCTCTGTCCCTACTCCCTGATAGAGGCCCTCACAAATTAAACCTGAATGAAGCTTGTACCTGCTTGAGTCTATCTTCTATACCCCATCAAAGTAATCTATCTAAAATGTCAATAGGATCCTGTCATATCCCCATACAAAGCTTTCTGATAGCTGGCTATTATCTGTTGCAGTTGTTATCAGTCAGCATGTTGTGAAACATCTACTCTCAGGTATAAGTTACAAGTAATGTTATTTGTAGTAGTAAAAGTATTGGAGTTTGTAAAGATTTATTTTTATAAGTATATACTGGAGGGTTTTCAAGATTATCCTTATATTAATAAGGTCCTCCCTTGTTTCAATTGTTTCCTTGAATAGAAGGGAAAAACACAAGAACCAAGAATTCTGCATGGAAAGAGATCATGCATGCATCTGTTAAGTGTGCCACAGAGGAATAAAACATAGCAAACGGATCACATAGGGTATGGTTCTCCACAAGGTAGCGTTGCTCCCCACCCTACCATATCCCGCCCCTAGGCACTTGAGAAATGTTTAGGAGCTATGTTTGGTTTCATAGAAATTGGAGTGCTGTTGGCATTAGAACAGAAACTAAGGATGCTACACATCCTACAATGCTCAAGAAAACATGGTTGGCAAACTTTCTCTACAGGTGTTAACCATCGCTGTTAAATATCCTTCTCTTTTTTTAGTCCAACTCTTTAAAAATGTGAAAACCATTCTTAGCTCATGGGTTATACAAAAATAGGCAGTGTGATCTGCAGGATGTAGTTTGCTAACTCCTGCTCAAGAACATCACACAGAACAAAGTGACCCATGTTCCACATGACCTGGCAATGTCCCATTTAACATAATATGGAAAAATCTGTTTATAATTACTTGAGCACAGAAATCTATCCTTTTTCTTCTTCTGTAAAAAGTATTTTTGCACAGTTTTAATAAATACCAAATTTTCCAGAAATGTGACTAATGTAACTTGTACTTTGGTTTTGTCAGAACTTCACAAAGAGGTTTTAAACATTTTGGAAAATCTCATTACCAGTGGCAATACCATTTAAAATATCTTAACTACATTTAGGTATGTCCGCATTTATTGCCGTACCGTCAAAGGGATTATACATACAGGTGCAAGTATCTGATTAATTAATTCTATGTGTTAATACAGTAATGCTTGAACATTTACATTAAAACACATTTCAAATTATTATTATATTTTCTTTATAATTTTCCTTTATATTACACTTACATCATATTGATTTGTTAGAAATTATATATGTGTTAATTTTATTACATATGAATTATATTTATACATGAATTCCATTTAAGGATAATAAAGAGATATTATCTATAATATTTATAGAAAATATTTACTATGAAAAGGAGACACTGGGTCTGATAGGTTTGAGAACCACTGAGGATCAAGTCCAAGTTCAAAACATCGGGCACTTCAAGATATGAGCTGGTTTATCTAGGTCTAGTGCCTCACATCTTACAACTTCCTGCCTCCCACATTTGCCCCTCAAACAGCATTAACCTCTTTGTAATTCCCCTAACAATCCTAATACTCTGCTTCTTTCTATGCATCTCTGTTCATGCTATTCTAAGTGCCTAAATGTCTTTCCATAACCACTTTCACCAGATTAACTTCTATTCACCATTTGAGACTCAGTTCAAGCATGGATTCCCTAATATTCCTCCTCCCCTAGCAAGATAAAGATCCTTTATATTCCAAAAATGCCCTAATATCTCTAGCACTGTACTCACCTCAATGTAATGAAATTATCTGTTTATAAGTCTATTTCGCCCAATAGATTCTAATCTTCAAAGGCAGGGTCTATGGATCTCTGCAATACAGCATCTAACACAACCCCTTGAATTCATGTTCTAAATAGTACTCGCAACCATATCAACACCTTTTTAAACCAAAATAATATTAAACGTTGCTGCAGGGGAGCTCAGGTCTATTGTTCCTGCTCCTGACTCACTGCTGTTCACTTTCATGCAGCAACAAGTCGGTCAGAAGGCTGTGTCAAAGCCATGGCTTTGGAAGATACCAGAAAGACATCTGTGGAACCAGAAGTGGCCAGTCACTGAATTAGAATTATCCTAATTAGCCACAATGTAAAAATCTCTGGAGAAGGTACATGCTGACTTTAACAGAGGCGCAAAGGAAAATAATCTCAAAGCGGAAGGACCAGTTAGTTCAGAGGCCTACCAAGACTCAGAATCACTATGAGAAAAACTCCTTTTGCCAAAGGTCCTAAGACTTGAGATCCTCTTCAATGAGGACCACAAGAATTCATTGACATTTGCAGTCCTTTAATAAACTGATTATCAGTTGCTTAAAAAAAACAAAAAGAGGTGGAAGTGGGTGAGAGGAAAGTGAATGTGGCTATAAAACTAACTGCAACTTGAGGGATCTTCGTGGTGATGGAAAGTTCTGTACCTTGACTTTATCAATGTCAATACAGTCATCCCTTGGTATCTATCCCCCAGGGACTGGTGCCAGGCCAATACCAATATCCTTGGATGTTCAAGTCCCTTATATAAAATAGCATAAAATAATGCTTATAGTCAGCCCTCTGTACCCGCAGATTCCCAACCTTTGATAGAAAACACTGTTTTTGATCTCCAGATGATTAAATACATGGATGCAAAACCCACAGATATAAGAGGCCACTGTATAGTGGTTGTATAATACCACAACCACAATAATATATTATACTATAGTTTTGCAAAATGTTATCATTGGGAAAAAGTGGTAGAGACAACAGTATCTCTTTGTATTATTTCTTATAGCTGCATGTGAATCTACAATTATCTAAACAAAAAGCTTAATTAAATTAATTATGGCCATGCTACCCTGAACACGCTCGAGCTCATCTGATCTTGGAAGTTAAGCAGGGTTGGGCCTGGTAAGTACCTGGATGGGAGACCATCTAGGAAGACCAGGTGTTGTAGGTGTGTAAAAAAAAACAAAACAAAACAAAACAAAAAACAACTATAAGGACCTTTCTGACCCCCAGATTTAAGTTCTAAGTCTTCAATAGGGTTTACAAGGTGAACCATGATCAGGTACCTCCTCTATCCCTCTAGCTTCAATTCTCCTCATCTCCCCCTACTTCTCACAATCTACTCATTCGTTCTCCCTTCCATTTATACCAAACTCCTTTTAACTCCTATATATGCCATTCTTCCTCTATCCTCTTGACCTTTGCCTATGCTAGTTCTTCTGCCTAGAACATATTAGTGGCTATTCCTTCAACCCATTTTGTTGACAATACTTTTTTTTTTCAGGCTTTAACATAGACCTTAACTTTATATAGGAAGCCTTCCCAGAACCCCTAAATCTGGAACAAGGGTCTCTTTCTAGGCTGCACAGTTAACTAGTGATATTTATCACAATGTAGGTTAATTGCCAGGCCTATATCTTGTTCTAAAATGTAAGTGCTTTAACAGGGCAGAGGCCTGTCTCTTCTTTTTTTAATATTTAATCTCTGGGTCCTAGCACAGTGACTGGCACATAGTAGGTGACTAGCAAATATATGTTGAATGAGTGAATATATTTATTGGATGAGTGTGGAATCTTGAATCCAAAACACCTGACCATGACTACTCATTTAACCTTGAGAAAGTCTTTTAGTCTTGTTGTACCCAAATGATCTCATTTATAACAAGAGACATAATATAGAATATGGTGATTTTTAAAACTTAGCTCCAAGATTCTTTGACTCTTCTCTCACTGAGTTAAGAGTTTATACTCCATGTCCTAGAATATGGGTGGTATGATTGCTAGACCAAAAGATCACAGCAATTCAACTTATATGATATTCTGGAAAAGGTGAAACTATGCAGACAGTAAAAACCAATGATTGGCAGGAGTTGGGAGGAGGGGAGAGAGAGATAAATAGGTGGAGTACAGAGGATTTTTAGAGTAGTGAAACTATTCTGTATGATAACAATGGATATAAATATGTTAAAATTCATAAAATGTACAACACCAAGAATGAACTCTAATGTAAACTATGAACTTAGGGTGATGTTGGTTCATCTTATAACAAATGGACCACTCTGGTGGTTGATTGTGGGGGAAGCTGTGAGAGTATATGTGAGAACAGGGGCTATATAGAAACTCTATATTTTCCATTCAATTTCATTGTGAACCTAAAACTGCTCTAAAAACTAAAGTCCTTTTTTTAAAAAAGTGAATTAAAAGATTATGGCAGGGTGATGCCGTGCCAATTTTCTGGCTCAGGTTTTAGAAAACTGGCAGCCTCCATTTTGTCTCTCTTGAGAGACATGCCCTTAGAATCCAGCCATTGCACTGTAAGCAGCTTATGGAAAGGCTACGTCAAAAGGACTCCAGCTCTCAGGCTGTCACTAAGCTCCCAGCCAACAACCAGAACCAAACAGACAGTTAATGAGGCATTTTGAAATTGGATCCTCTAGCTTCCAATTGAGCGGACACCCTAAGGACAGAGCCTTCCCCTCTGAGTTCTGCCTAAAGTTCATATTCATGAGAGAAGTGAAATGACTATGACTGTTATTCTTTTAAAATAATAAAATAAAAAGAACTAACCTCAAGATAATGATTCCTTTTTTAGTAAAACGCCCTTTAAGTATTAAGCATATTACTTATTTAAGTAATGAGAGGCTAATAGTTAAAAATGGGAAGCTTTGATAGTAATCAACCCCAAAACATTTTAGTCCAAAATCAGTATTCTATAATTAATATTTATTTATAATCATTAATTTCTTCTTGTTTGTGTGCTGTTGTTGAAAACAGTATTTAAAGTCAGCACTAAAAATAAGTCAATAGCAAGTCAGTTTCTATTACTCTTTTGCAGATAAAACATCACTATTCCATTAAGCTGCTAGTTTATTAGAGTGGTATTCCAAAACAGAAGTTCAGTGATTAACACCGATATAGAGAATGAGGAAGTCAAGGATACCCAACCAAAATGGCAAGAAGAAAGCAAGTAAGAATATAATAATAATTTAAGGAGCCTATGGGACAAAATTAAGAGTAACAACATCTGTGTCATAGGGGTACTTGAAGAGGGAGAACAAGAAGTTGAATATATATTTGAAGAAATAATGATGAAAAACTTCCCTAATCTGGTGAAGGAAATACATATATATATATATATATGTATATATATATACATATATATATATATATATATATATGTGTGTGTGTGTGTGTATATATATATATATGTACATATATATATATATATATACATACATATATATATAACCCCAGAAAGCTCAGAGAATCCAAAAAAAAATGAACCTAGAGGCCCACACCAAATCATATCATAATTAAAATGCCAAAAGTTAAATACAAAGAGAGAATCTTAAAAGCAGCAAGAGAAAAGCAAATATTTACCTACAAGGGAACTCTCATAAGACTGGGGCAGCTGATTTCTCAAAAGAAACTTTGCAGGACAGAAGGGATTGGCACAAAATATTCAATGTACTGAAAACCCAGGATCTACAACCAAGAATACTTTATCCAGCAAAGCTATCACTTAGAGTCGAAGGACAGATAAAGAGCATCCCAGACAAAAATAAGCTACAGGAATTCATCAACACCAAGGCAGTATTACAGGAAATGTTGGAGGGACTTCTTTAAGAAGAAAAAACATGTATCAAAAACATGAATAAAGAATGGTCATAGTCTACAACCATGCCACCCTGAACAAGCCCGATCCCATCTGATCTTGGAAGCTAAGCACGGTCGGGCCTGTTTAGTACTTGGATGGGATACCATCTAGGAAGACCAGGTGCTGTAGGCATAAAAAAATAAAAAATAAAGGATTGTAAGCTGGCAAGGTCCTTGCAATCTGTGAGGTCAACCAAGGGTTGCCTCCCCTTAAAAAAAAAAAAAAAAGAATGTTAATAACTACATATTTATCAACAAGTATCTCAAATGGAAAAGAATAAAGTGCTCCAACCAAAAGATAGAGAAGCTAAATCGGTACGAAAACAAGACCCCTAATATGTTGCCTACAAGAGACTCCCTTCAGATTAAAAGACACGCAGAAACTAAAAGTGGATGGAAAAAGGTATTGCCTTGATGGATCTAGAGGGTATTGTACTGAATGAAGTAAGTCAGATAAAGATAAATACCACATGATTTCACATACATGTGGAATCTAAAGAACAAAACAAACAAAAAAACGGAAACAAACTCATAGATACGAAGAATATTTTGAGGGCCACTAGACAGGAGGGGGTTAGGGAGTAGGGTGCAAAAGGGCAAAGGGATTAAGAAGTACAAATGGATAGACACAAAATAGTCGTGGAGATATAAAATGTAGCATAAGGAAAATAGTCAACAATGTTGTAAAAAATATATAAGGGGGAAGAGGGGTACCTGATTTAGTGGGGTGACCACTTTGTGAGTTATATAGATCTCTAACCACTATGCTATACAACTGAAACTAATATATTATTGTATGCCAACTATAATTTTAAAAAACTCATTGAATTGTACGATGTAAATATGAGCCATTAATTGTCTATTACACTTTGATAAAGGTGGGGGAAAAAAGAAAAAAGTTCAGTGATTAAAACAAACAAATATAGATAAATGGCATTTAGTGAGAAAATACTTTCATACAATGTAATTTTCACATATCAGAGCAAAAATTCCACATTATCACCTAGTAGAAATGTATCAATGATACACATTTCTGCCTCTAGTTTTCCAATAAAAATGAAAATACCTCTATAAAAAGCATAGAACCACTTAAGAAACCACTGGGTTCCAGATGCATTTATTTAAAATTTTTTAGTTAATAGACTTTAACTTTTAGAACAGTTTTAGGTTCACAGCAAAACTGAGTGGAAAGTACAGTTCCCACATACTCCCACCAACCTCCAGCCCTGCACACAGCCTCCCTGATCATGACCAAAAAGAATAAATATTGGGGACATGAATTCAATGGTCCAAAAGCACTATTTCTTTTTTTTTCCCAAAAGCACTGTTTCTTAAAAGTACATCAAACATAAACAATAAATGGATGCAATTTAATTATAGGAAATATTCTTTATCATGGTAATACTAGTAACTCACATAAATACTTTTTTAAAGAAAAAAAAGCAAAAAATCCTTATACATAAATATTTACCATAATTTTCATTCTGCTTATAAATAACTAAGTCTTTTTCCAATTATATTACATATGATGTTTTTAATATTGTAAGAAAAAAAATATTGCTGGTATATGCCAAGGCAGTTATTTGAATGAAAGATAGTTATTTCTCTAGTGACTAAGTTATGTCCAAGAAGAAAGAATGATTAGGAATTAAGCAAGATACAAATATTTGTTTCCTCAACCACTGAATGAGAACAGCGATTAAGAATTTCAGAATGTTATGCATGTCCCTAATTTCCATTAAGTGAATTGAAACATAACATACAGATTTAAATTTAGCACCACTTCTGAAGAAAATAGAATGACAAGCATAGAAGGCTACCAAGAACTAACAACAGTTCAACCTCCATAGAAACTTCTCATAGTAACCATAGTAATTTGCTTGTCAACAGTGCCATTAAGGTTTAAGAATTTGCTATGTCATAATGTGTAGACACATCCTTTAGTTAAGTCTATAAACTACAGAAAGCTACCAGTTGTTACCACAAAGAAATTAAGACCTTGAGAAAGTAAAAGCAATTTGTCTCCAGTGATTATTAATATTAGCCTATTAGTAAAGGGTCTTAAAGAGAATGTTTCTTCTGATTTGTTTCATCAGAAATTTTTCTGTCACAGATATATACTTAAATAATTAAAGACCAAATACCAAGTCAAAAGAACTTAGTTGCATTACTATTGCCTTCTAGCATAAAAATTATATAATGAGCTAAAAGCAAGTGAAACTGTCCAAAAAATGGTTTAGGTAAACCAGTATTTTCTAAAGCTTCTGAAATTTTTCTTGTTTTTTAAAAAACTAAATACTTCCCTTGAAATTGTTTATGCTATTATTTTAAGTACAACATTGTCCAAAACTTGAGTAATAATCCCCAAAAAAGCAACTCACTTTTGTCTTTTACTTACCATCAGTAAATTAGTGAAATCTAATTTATTGTACATAGTTAGAAAATGGTTTTGCTGTTTCAAACTTATTACTCTGGGCTTCAGTTTCCCTGAAATTAAATGAAGGGAGTATGCTAAATGATCTCTATGTACCCCCATGTATTAACATTCCATGTTGCTGTATCTACAGATTGAGCTACAGTATTCAGCTGTTTTAGTCTTACAAATCTGGTAATATCAAAGGTTTGAAAATTCTAATCTCCTAAATTTTATTCCCTCCTATAAACTATCTCCAGCATCACTCAGCTATTGTATTTTTAAAGTACAGCAAAATGTTTAAAAGCCAGGGATGAGAGCTGGCTCTCAACTGCCATTCAAAATTGAATATATTTTGTCAGAAATTTTTAAGGCCTATTTTATCCCTGAAGAAAAAGATGATAATCATCTCATACAGAAACCCTCCTAAATTACTATTTCACAATTCACAGTTTTGAATATTTGCAGAATTTGTGCTAGCCCATTCAGTTTTATGACTCTATTTGTTATCACCGTATAGTCTCTATCACTGAGTTTTCACCACCTGCCCTATTTATGTATCAGGTGTTGTCCTTTGTTCTCAAATAAAATGAATAACATATGAACCTACCTTTGAAGAGCATTCAATCTGGTGTGTAACCAAAAGCACAATATGTATCTTTGGCTTTCCCCATTTGCCAGAAAATCTGGAGCAGTGATACCCTAAATGCAATCTGCAGACCAGAGCCAGTCCATAAACTTTGTTACCAGTCCACTCCAAGGTGATTACAGAAACTGACAGTGAACATTTAGAAATTTCTGTGGCAATGTGATGGTATTTTATATCAATTAATCCATGAAATAATTGAAGCTTAAATTTTTATGTATTTTTGGTGAGGAATAGAAAATCTTTTTAAAAACAATTCACACACGCACTACAAAACTGGTCCTCGACAGACATCATTAAAGAAGTACTGTTATTGAGAGTAGACATATCCTGGAAGGTTCTACTGCCTGAAGCTTAGGTCAGCTTGCATTTTAAAATAAAAAAACACTCATATTGGACTTCATTAACTAATAACTAATTGGCCTCATTTTCACTGTAATAAAAATCCTGGTTTCAATGACATGGTTGGACCTAGAGGTTATTATGCTGAGTGAAATAAGTCAGACAAAGATAAATACCATATGATTTCACTTATATGCGGAATCTAAGGAACAAAAAGAACAAACCAATCAAAAACAGACTCACAAATACAGTGGACAATCTGGTGACAGACAGGCATTGCTGAGGGGCTGGGAGAATGGGGTGAAGAGTTAAAGAAATATAAATTAGTAGTTGATAAATGGTCACAGGGATGGGGAGCATGGTATATGGAATGAAGTTAGCATTAACATATTGGCTAGGTGGAAAACCAGAGGAGAGAAGGAGCAATTAGGGGGATCATTCATAAACTTTATAAATGTCTAACCAATGTACTGTATACTTGAAATTATTTTAATAAATAAATAAATTTTTTAAAAATTCCAAAAAAAAATTCTGGTTATATCTAAAGAAAGGAAAAATATTCCAAGAAGAAAATAAGGTGCTAGCTATGGACAAGTTGGAAAGAAAAATGCTATTACTCTTCATTGGAGAGAAAGGGAAATATTTCAAGTTGACAGCAAATTTTATAAACAACTATTGTCTATGCCTGGCTCTTCCTACGGGAAAAAACATAGCTATAATCATTTAGAGGTTCTTAATTTACACAATTCACAAATTAAAAAGAAGAGCTATGGAGTGAATATGGAATTTTATTCCTCACAAATCTGTGTAATTAGCTCTGTTTCTTGCTATCTGTGATAAAATAATAAAGTCTCTGTTTCTCTGGTGTCTCCAAGCCCTGGGCAATTACTGGAGCCTTTGTACACAAATTCCAATCTTGTTTCATTTGGCACAGCTAAAAACGAGTGAAATCAAATCATATGTTAAAGCCAAATTCACACTTCCCATTACTAGATTTAGTATATAAATGATTGGTACTTGTTGGGTATTACTTTCTTATTCTGCAAGCTAATTTAACAGATTTACATATTAAAAAAGAAGAAACTAATTTGGTTTCATAAAACAAAAATTTGGCCAGTGATGGACTCACCTAGAGCACCTCTGGATACATTCCAAAGCTCAATGATTTCTGCAGCTACTATGTAACAGTCATTGTACAAGGAACTTTCCAGTTTACTGGTTGCTCTATTGTCCAATGAAGGGCAGAGAGTTGAACAATTAACCAAGTCCAAAAACAGGTGACAGAGAGCTAGGTAAGAATAAGAAAAAATAAAAGTGCATATTATATTAGAGTGAGTGTGGAATAAGGTTATATATACCCATAGCATATAATAGAACACCCACAACAACTGAAGATTGAACAACCACAATTTCAAAACAATCTCAAGGAATTAAGAAGGTCTTTGATACATAGCAATTGGACACTGTGCTCAGATACAAATTTTAATCATGTGTTCCAGGAGGTATGCTTAGCTACTAACTGAACATTACCAACTTCCTAGCATTTTAAGGGCTACCTTCTCGTTTCCTTGTCTCCTTAATGAAATCAGGCCTTGATACTTCACTATCATCAACTTATTTACCTTTTCTGTATGTCTGAAAATTCTTAGCAGTTTTTTTTTTTTTTCAAGGCAAAAAATTAACAAAATACTGAGGGAGAAAAAAGGCAGTGGAGTCTCCACATAAAAAGGGTAGCTCAACTTCGAGGCTCCAACTCCTACCCTTGAAATTTATGTTGCCCTTAAAGATAACTCAGCCCCTTGCAACAGCATTCTTTGCACATTTTGTAACTTCTCTGGTGGACTTATAACCTCTATCCCTAACTGAGATGTACCTGGCTTTTTAAGATCTTTCTTGGTCATGTACAAGATTTCATATACTTTAGCTGATGACATGATACTATATATGGAGAATCCTAAAGATCCCCCAAAAAACTATTAGAACTGACAAATGAATTCAGTAAAGTAGCAAGATACAAAATTAATATTCAGAAATCGATTGCAGTTTTAAATACCAATAATGACCTACCACAAAGGGAAATTAAGAAAGCAATCCCATTTACAATTGCATCAAAACAAAAAAAAAACCTAGGAATAAACTTAACCAAGGAGGTAAAAGACCTGTACTCAAAAAATTATAAGACGCTTAAGAAATGGAAGAAGATACAAATGAATGGAAGCATATATTATGCTCATGAATAGGAAGAACTGACATCATTAAAATGTCCATACTACCCAAAGCAATCTGTAGATTCAGTGCAATTCCCATCAAAATACCAATGGCATTTTTCACAGAACTAGAACAAATAATCCTAAAATTCACATGGCACTACAAAAGACCCCAAATAGCCACAGTGATCTGGAGAAATAACAAAATTGGAGGTATCACACTACCTGATTTCAAGTTGTACTAAACAAAACAGCATGGTACTGGCATAAAAAGAGACACAGATCAATGGAACAAAATAGAGAGCCCAGAAATAAACCCATGCCTATATAGTCATTTAATCTATGACGAAAGAGGCAAGAATATACACTGGAGTGAATACAGTTTATTCAGTAAATGTTGTTGGGAAAACTAAATAGATACATGCAAAAAAAAATAAAATAAAACTGGACCACACTCTTAGACCATATACAAGAATAAACTCAAAATGGATTAAAGACTTAAATGTAAGATCGAACACCATAACACTCCTAGAAAAAAACATAGTAAGCTCTCTGATGTTGCTCTCAGTAATATTTTATTCTGATACATCTCCTTGGGCAAGGGAAACAAAAGAAAAAATAAAGGGGACTACATCAAACTAAAAAGGTTTTGTGCAGCAAAGGAAATGATCAAAAAAATGAAAAGAAAACCTATTGAATGGGAGAAAATATTTGCCAATGGAAAAATTGCAATTTATAAAGAACTCACACAACTCAATACCACAAAACAAATGATTCAATTAAAAATGAATAGACATTCCTCCAAAGACATCCAGATGGCCAATACACATATGAAAAGATGCTCAACATCTCTGATTGCAAACTGGTGCAGCCACTGTGGAAAACAGTATGGAGTTTCCTCCGAAAATTAAATTAGAACTACCTTATAACCCAGCAATTTCACTTCTGGGTATTTATCTGAAGAAATCCAAAACACTAAAAGATATATGTACACCTATGTTCACTGTAGCATTACTTAAAACAGCAATAGATGATTAGATAAAGATGTGGTATATACATACAACAGAATATTACTTGACCATAAAAAAGAATGAAATCTTACCATTTGTGACAACATAGATGGACCTACAAGGTATTATGCTAGGTGAAATAAGTCAGACAGAAAGACAAATACCATATGATTCCACTTATATATGGAATCTAAAGAACAAAATAAACAAACAAAACAGAAACAGATTCATAGAGAGAACAAACTGATGGCTGCCAAATGGGAAGAGGGTTGGGGAGCTGGGTGAAAAAGGGTAAAGGATTAAAAAGGCAAAACTGGTAGAAAAAAAGATTTCATACACTTTAGTCAAAGTTGATCAACTGATAACCAAATATTTACCAAATGTCCAGAAGCTCAATACCGTGGTGAGATAACTACTCACACTATGCTTACGGTCTAGTGTGAGGCCTATGGATCACATACATCTATTTTCTCTCTTGAAGTAGTTTTGGCTCTGGTTTCTCAGTCCTACTTGGTAACTAAGCCTAGAGGTCAAATCACACTGCTAATCCAAATAACCTTCTACATTAAATAAGATAATTTATCAGAAATTGTCAGCTTGAAACTACAGAAACATCACCCTTCTGGGTACACTGATGCATAACAATATACACAGTGTTATCTACTGGGAAAACTCATCCACGGCCAAAAAGTCCAGAGTTTTTACTGGAGTATCATTATGTAGGCAAGACTGATTAAATCATTGGCCCTGTGATTTAACTCAATATTCAGCTTCCCTTCTCCCTGGAGGATGGGCTGATATCATATGACTCAAAGCCCAACCCTATAATCACACAAGTGGTCTTTCTGGAGTTACAGGCCCCAATCCTGAATCATCTCATTAGCATAAACTATCTAAGGACTAACCAAGACTTACCTTGTTGGCAAAAACTATAAGATGTGGTTTGAGGGGCCTACTGTAAATAACAAAGAAACTCCTATCACTCCAGAAACTTCAAGGATTTAAAGCCTCACTCACAAGGACTGAGAGCAAAGACCAACCAAATACTTCACTATACAACAGGCTCCAAGATGGACTTCCAGGCAGGAATATTAGAAGATTCCTCTCTGGCGAACAACCTAACCAAGAGGATGGACTTACAGGTATTGACTGCATGGCACACACATGAGCACCCTATAACTCTAAGTTCAGTAGGCTTTAAACCCTGGCTCATACTCACAAGGCTTCCAATCAACCTTTTAATCTGTCATTCGTAAATATAAATGACATCATAGAAGCACCAAATATTTGAGGAAAGCCTCCAACATGAAAGACAGAGACCAAAATAAACAAAAAATAGAAATTCAAAGGAATGGAAAATTCAGAAAATTTTTAAAAATTCAAAATATCATCTATAACTAATATTATCAGAAACAAGAGAACTGCTCACATAACAAGTACTAACTCCTTTTTAAAGGAATATTAAAGAACAAGAGCTCCTAAAAATTAATAAAATAGCAGAAATAGAAAATTCGAAACAGGATAGCTGAGAAAATTTTCAGAAAGTTGGTCAAAAATGACAAAGAGAAAGGAAACAGGAAAAGAAGAAAAAGAGAAAGAAAATGAAAGAAATCAGGCAAGAAAACCTAACCCTGAATAAAAGGAGTTCTAAAATTAGAAAAAATTTTTAAATGGCATGGAGGAAATGGTCCAATAAAATATATGAAAAGACTTCTTAAAACTAAATGACATGAATTTTCAGATTCCAAGTTTTGGATTATGGGTAATATTTTTCGAGTATTAAGATATTAACCAATTTAATAATTGTGCTTTTATGAACATCTTGTATATCCTTGGGAAAGCTGTTCAATTTTTGTCTCTGTTTCTTCATTTGTAACATAGAAATAATCTAGCTCATAGTGTTGTGAGATTAAATAACATTTAGAAAGTGCCTGCCCTAAGGTTCAGAACTGACCAGGATTTCAAAAAATATCCACTGCCTCTCCTTATTCCTATTAATCAAGAAATGTTTTCTACGAATAAAAATTTTCTTTTCCAATATTCAGTTATGTATACTAAAGGTCTCTATTACATCATACATATTTCCCTTCTCCTACCATCATTTCCTTTCCTGAGAATCTTTATAAAGTTGTATCAGCATTTTTATATAAGACATCAAGATTTCAATACATATATAAGCAAAAGATATGAAAAGAGAGAATATACAAATAATAAACAATCTTCAACAGAATAAAAGTAGATGTAGGGGAGGAAAACATTTTCCTCAGTATTTTCAGGACCCCTGGCTGGGTCTGAAAATTAAACTAACAAAGACAGATAAGAGAAAAACACAAATTTATTTAATTTAAGTTTTATGTGACATGGGAGCCTTCATAAGGAAATGAAGGCCTAAAGAAACAGTTAAGCCTGTGTATTTTTACATTAGGTTATATGAAGAGTGAACACTCATAGAAGGGTGTGATATTTTAAGGAACACAAACTAATTGTAGTAGGTTGGGGAAAACCCTAGCAAGGCCTGTTGGTAGAATTCTTCTTGTCATCTCTCTGCCTTCAGAGATAAGGATGCTTCTCTCCCCTGGGTAAAGGGAGGGCACCACTCCTATGAGGGTTTAATGGCCTGTTTCAGGGAAGAAGGGTGGGGGGGAGGGGTCAAAATTTTCTGCTCTCCCTTTTCTCAAACTCCTTCAATTTAAAATATTCAGTATGCCGAGGTGCCATATTTTGGGGTAGCATGTCCTGAACTTCATCAGAGAGTGAAGCAATCTTAAAATACCATGTATAACTAAATGAGCAAAAACAAAAAAATAATTTTAAACAATGTTGACTAAAAATAGTTAAGCTAGTACAGTCACTTATAAAGTGGAAAGGCCTCATGGAAAGCAACATAACAAAATACAATCAATATATTCATAAACTTTAATCTAATAACCCACTCTTTAGAAATAAACCCAATAAATAATTCTACAGAAGCAAAAATTATGTATAAAAACACTAATTGAAATGTTACCTATAAGGAAATCTAGAAACAATCCAAATGTATACTAATCAAGTAAAATGTAACACAATATTAGTCGTTAAAATAATTACACTATATGACATGAAAAATGGTATTTCTAAATTATTTATTCCCAAATTATTTAATATGATCTAACACATTCTGACGGCAGGATAATGAAAATAAGATTTGTCCCAGAAAAATCTAAGATAGAACTGTCTACATTTTAGTGTACAATCTGATTATAATTTATACATTATGACTGGTACTACAGAAAAATAAATATATGTATAAACAAAAACTAGAAGAAATTATTAAAATAAAAATTGTTTTGGTAGGATGATGGAATTGTAGATATTTAATCTTTCACCAAAATTGCCAAAAATGTTTGTTAATGAACAAACTAAACCAAAACAGACTCACAGATGCAGAGAACAAACTGGTGGTTGCCAGAGGGGACAGGGGTTGAGGGACTGGGTGAAATACGTGAAGGGATGAAGAAGTACAAATTAATAATTATAAAACAGTCACAGGGATGTAGAGTACAGCATAGAGAATACAGTCAATATTATTGTATAAAAAATTTTTTTAAATAAATCAGCTCAACATAGGGAATATAGTCAATAATATTGTAATAACTATGTATGGTACCAGATGGGTACTAGACTTATTGGGGGGAATCACTTTGTAAATTATATAAACAGCTAATCGCTATGCTGTATACCTGAAACTATTATAGAATAATATTAAATGCCAACTGTACATTAAAAAAAATTTTAATTAAAAAATTTAAAGCATTAAAAAAAGGTTTCTGTTATGGGTTTGTATGTTTCCAACTACAGTATAATGTAAGATAATCTTCATGATTTCAACCAATTTGATCAAAATGCTGCCTGAGTCTAATCAATTTTTGCTCAAATAAACTCAAAAGGTTTAATATGCCTCAGTTTATCTTTTAACAGTTCTGTTGTCAGAAGAGGGGACCCCTGATGGCCCCAGGAAGCAATGAGCCATGAGCAGGTGGAAGTACTCACTGAGCTCATTGTGCTCGCTGCTTTCTCGCTGCACCTGGAGGTCATCAGTGTGTCACTTTGGGATATCTGAGCTCTGCAGCTTTTGTATTATGAGCTCCCAGATTTTATTTGAGCATTTCTTTATCCAAACTAGGTCTGACAAACTGGACTCGGTCCAGTGTGAAGAGTCAAGTTAATAAAATTTTGTTTTAAGGGGAAAAAAAGAGAGAGAAAAAATGAGTTCCTCTAAGTCCAAAGAGTCTACGACTCTTTGATCTGGGACTCCAGCTAACTATGAATATAAAAATTATGAGTCCAAACCTGTGTTTTTCTGAACAAGTATGTTAATCTTACTAAAGATAATCCTGAATTGTAGTGGCTACAATGGGAAACTTTTAACCTATTTAAATTTACCCATTTATGCAGTGCCCTAGAAAAAAAAGGGGGTCTCAGCCAGGGTAGAGATATAATGATTTTTCCTCTTCTACATTTTATGATGACCAGGATGGGACCTACTAATACACCCCACTAACTCTAGAGCCTGCAGATCAGATCCTAGGAACATTGGCAGAACCCAGAGAAAGCTGAGAATTCTTACCAAAGTCAGCTGTCCCATATCTCTATCTGTAGTACTTGGTTAAGAGAAAAAGGTAAAATTTCACATTGTCCTTTCTTTTCCAGATTAAGACTCTTATGATTTTGGTTAGGAGGTACTCCTTGTTTATCAATTCTTTCCCTCCCAGGGACAGCTATTGCTTTTTTGTCTCATTTTATGTCTTGAGAACTTGGCTTAGATTTCCATCTATCTGGGCATGCAAGTTATCAGTTCTTGCACATGCAGGCAGCTCAAATATAGGTTTGGGGGCTCTAAGAATATAGCCTGAAAGAAATGCGGGTTGCAACCCATTTGTGGCTAGTATCCTATCAACTGTTGCCACCTCTCATGGGAATTGTGTCTTTCTTTTGGTTATCATTCAGAGTGGTTCTGAATCTTGGGAGGGCTGCATCTTCTGTACCCTCTTTAGGGATGGATGCCTCTTGTGCCCATGGTTAAGCTACAAAAAGCTTATTGGCTTTGGTTTCAAGTCACATAATAGGTAATGTTTGTGGTGTAAAAGAAAAAGGGAAAAATAATAGTTTTAAAAAAGAGTTCAATACCACCAGGAATATTACTGTTGGTCCTGGCCTGATAATAAGATATTCGAAAGAATTTTTTTTAATGAGCTCTATGGACAGAAGTTGGCCAAACTGGAAATTGATATTCAGAGCCTGACAGGAACTTTTGTTTTAGGCCTTCTCCCCTAAGATACAATGAACATTGAAATATTTTGACTTCCATATTAGTTGGAAATCTCTCTGATTTAAAAAAGCAAATTTAAGATAATGTAGTTGGATGAGTGGGTAAGCCCCATGATATCATTCAGGTTACCACCCAATTCTTTGAGGAATTAAAAACAACTGCCTTTGCCTTATAAATCAAGTCTTTACAAGAACAGAAATGAGGCTCTAGAAACAATTCAATACCCATCAATGTTTTTTATCAATCCCAAACCTCTTCTTATTCATTTTAAAATGTTTGCAGATGTTGTGGATGATCAAGACCTTGAAAACTAAATTCCTTCTTGGAGAAAACGTATATCCTTTCTCTGAGCCTTTGAGATAGAAATGTTCTTCCTGGTTTTCTGTTAAGAACCAAGAGCCATCTCTTTCAAACACAAACTTTAGGGAGATAATTCTTATCACAAAGACAAAAGAAGCTATTTGGAAACTAGGTAAATGAAAAACAATGTTGAAAGTCTTCTCCACAAATATTAAAAAGCTTAAGCCATCTGAGCAGGTAACCTTATTCCATCTGCCAGCTATCTATGACTTACAGCAATTTGGTAAAGTATACCTTCGTAAACAGAATTAAAACATTTATTTTCCTCCCTACCTAATCCCTCCAGAATTCAGTAACTTACTTAGTATTCTTATTTTAATTTCAATATAGTTATTTGCATAAGTTCAAGCAAAATCTGTTCTGCTTATAAGGGACACAACCAAAAACACTGGTTACTGATGAAGGCTTTGTCAGGAATGTCATATTTGAGAATGATGTTGATAAAATCAGATATGACCAGACAATTTTAAGGAACTAAGGTTGACTTTATGGAACCAATAAAGCCCCTTGGAAAAACCGCCTGGTATCTCGTTTGCAGTTTCAAGCCCTATCTAACAGATGTGTAAAAAAGGTCATTTCCTGGCATTCCCAGTAACATCAGAATATTTGGGGGACCTCAAGAAGAGAGGAATTCACTCTAATCTATAGGTATCCCAGGGAAAGCCAGATGGCAAGTCCTTGGCTTGGCTTCTGAGCCTTGAGGTCTTTTAATACAATCTGGGACTCCTTATGAAAAGTTACACATGGGGATGGCTCCATAGAGTAGTGGTTAGCACGTCTGCTTTACATGCAGAAGGTCCTGGGTTTGCGCCCCAGGTGGAGCCACATGCCAGGCCCCCTGAGTGCGCCACAGGTGCCAGGCCCCGGGTACACCCCACAAGTGTGTGGGAGGTGACGCCCCGACCTCAGAGATCCAGTTCTTAAGGGGAAATGGCAACATCCATAGGTCAGAAGTGGAAGTGGAGTAGCAGGAATTAAAGAGGGGGAAAAAAAGAAAATAAAAGTTATAGCAAAGCTAACTTTAAAAGAGCCTGTATGACCAATTATCATTCTTGCTACATTTATGTAAATAATCAGACCAAGTTTTTTGAGACTAAACTTATTTTGCAAAAAATGAGTCTTACTTTACCTCTGATAGAAAAGTGGGTACCTATAGAGAAAAAAAAAAGTTTTAATGGGAAACTATAGCACATCCTTGTGAGTATTAAATTCTAGTCCTATTCACTGTCTTTGAGGTTTTGTTATATCTACCTGTAAACTGGACTGGATCCCGAATTCTTTTGGTTTCCTGTAGTATATGGCTATGCCTCTTTAAGCTAATTTTCCAATTTTCTCCTACTCTTCTTAGAATCATTAAGGACAAAGACTGCCCTTGAACTTTGTTGGAAGGGGCCATATCAGGTCACTACCCAGATAACAGCCACACTTCAGGGCCTTGAACCATGGGTCCACATTTGCCAATTAAAAAGGGTTCTTCCAAATTCTTGGAACTGTATACCAGCTGGAGATCTAAAATGGTTCCACCCCAGAAGCGGACACCTTGAAGTGAATAGCTCTCCCAAGATTATGGATCAAGATCTTCATCTTCAATATGAAATCTTTATTCCTTTTGCCTTTTCGCTATGTGCTTTTTCTCCCTGTTAATGCATGGAAAGACAATGCTCCTTAACTGACAACTATTGCTGAATCTACCATAAGACCATAGCTGCACAACAAAAGTCCCTAGGCTTTCTGGCTAACACGGTTATAGTTAACAAAATTGCTTTAGATTACTTATTGGCTGAACAAAGAAGAGTCTGAGCCATAACAATTACCCGCCACTGTAGCTAGATCAACACCTCTGGTATTGTAGCAAATATAAGAAATTAACAAACAATTCACTTGGTACATTCTTTGATTTATTTGATACTAACTGGTTTGCTTCATGGGGGTCATGACTAGGGAGCATATCAGTCTCTTGGTATTATCCTCCTGATAGTCATCATTGTATAGTCTCCTTGGTGCACTGTGTTCTCTCAAGGGTCTTATCTTAAATATGTAGTCACTTAAATATGGTTTCACTGCACTTGTAGAAACAAACACAGGATAAACAAGAAAATGAACAGTAAAAACAATTCTTCCACAACCTGATATCATAATCTATGACTTTCCTGAAAAGAAAAACTTAGCGCTGATGGTGACCAAGAATAGTGCTAATACCAAAGTCCTGGTCAATCTCTCATGTATAAATGATCAAAAGGGAGGAAATGTTAATTAAACAAGGAAGCCATTAGACTGATGGTATTAATGCCTTAGCAGCCTACAGTCTACAGCAAACCAAAATCTATGCCCTGTAATGCCTCAAGGTTAAGAAATCAAAACCTAAAGACAATCAATCATAAACAGCTAATTAGGCTTTCCCAAATAAGGGAACTTCTTAAGCTACAGCCAATCAAATAATTTCCTTGCTTTGCTTCGCCTGTTCTCTGTGAGAGTCTTTCCCCCGAGCTCCTGTCAGTGAAGTGCTCCTACTTTCTTTGGTACTACCTGATTGGAATCTATTTTTATTCAATTAAACTCTTAAAATGCTTAATATGCATCAATTTATCCCTAGCAGTCATTACTCTGTGTGTGTGTCTGTGTGTGTATGCACACATTCATATATTCGTGTGACTTTTCTGTGGGGAAAAAAAGCAAGGTACCTTCATTGCTCCAAAAAGCTTCTAAAAAAATCAAAATAGAAATGTGTTCTGTACATGTGAAAGCCATTAGGGGAAAAAAGGTTCAGGCTTTAGATTTCCCCTTAGTTTCATTGTAGTAACAACACTAGCGTGTAAAGTGTCCAGAAAAGCTGCATTTACTAATGAAACTACTTCAGGGTGCTCTCCCATGCAACTACTGGCCTATATTTATTTGATTAAATTTTTCAAATAAAGCACTCGAAAGCTCAATACAGAAAATTGGGTTAGATATACACTTTATTCTTTTTCCTTCTTTAGTTATCTGAATTTTAAAAGATTAAGAATACACCAGAATGAGGACATAGGCTTTAGATTAAAAAGATTTTACTAGATGCAAAATCCTAGACAAGTTACCAAACCCCTGAGACTCATTTCTTCCATTTGCAAACGGAACTAGTAATATCAATCTCAAATGACAGTGGCAAGATTAAAATGAGATAATGTATGAAAGCATGCAATAGTATCCAACACATTAGTTACACACTTAAGAAATATTTTTTTTTCTTCCTTTCCTCATTTTAAGGTTATTTCATGAACATTATCTTCTTTTGTAAAGGCAGATAATTCTTTAGAATGTTTATTCATGACTCTTAACAAGAACTGAAGAAAAGACCATAGTTATTTGGGTCTGTTAGAGAATGGGTTTAACAATAAACTCAAAATCCTAAAACAGGAACAACGGGAACTTGGGTTTTTTTAATGTCAAAGAAACTCAGTAAAATGTTGACAAGTGGAAGGCCCTTTTCCTTTCCATAAGTTTCCTTTTATTGGTTTGCCTTTAAGACCAAGATTTTTCAAGTGAAATTAGTTTGTGGAGCCTTCGATTCGGCCAGCAAAGTACTTGATCCAAAAACTAAGGTAAGAATCTTTGGCAAAAGCTGAAAACCAGTCTAAAAAATAGATTACAAATCCTGTCCTAAAAAAGAAAAAACAGGATTTTACTCAAACTAGATGGCAATTTAACTGATAACTGTTTGTTATCAGGCTGCCTAACATTCTTTTTTAAGTTTGCTAACTAACATAAGACTACTAGCTCCATCTCTATCCCTTCTCCAAGGCTGAGTATCATAAGATCTCATGTTTTCTACCTAAGAGTCCAGTCTCCTCTTTCCTACCTGAGGGTAATGAGAACCCTCCTCCTCCCTGTTGATATTAAGTCTTCCACTCCCATGACCACACACACACATACACACACACACACACACACACACACACACACACAGGTCTCCAATAAAGAAGAAAAATATAATTTCAATGTACTAATAAGGAAAAGGGGAGGTAATCCTCACCCTCTAACTGGTGAGCACTCCCCTCCTTCCTTCCTACAATGCAGTTTTTATAATAGTAAAATGTGGTCTTTTTCTCTTGAAAATGACAGCGCACTGCTGACATAATTGGTTTTCAAGTCTTATTCTTGCTTCTTTTGAGGAAAAACACAATCCAGGATCACATTTGTCAAATTTCAAAAGAACCTAAAAGAAAACATGTAAGAGCGGAATTTAAAAATATTTAAGGTAAGAAATCATTGAACAACCTGAATTTCAGACCCATGGGTATGGTATTTTAAGCATCATTAATGTCTTAAATATACAAAGTCATTAAAATCCATGGTAGCCCATATTCCATTTCTTCTCGAATTGCCATATTTCTTTAATATAATCAAACAGAGTAAAAAATGACCAAATATAAGAAAAGATTTTGTAAATGTGTATCTAATGAAAAAAAATGTCACAAAGACTTCACAGATGACCTGGATTATAACTAAAATCAACTCAAATATTAAATATTTAAAATATATCCTAAAAGGTAAACTATTCAAACTTTCCTTTATCACAAATATTATATAATTCTAGTGAATTACATAAAGGTAGGCCAACATATCACTTTTTAAAGTTCTCTTCTTAGCCCTTGTCTATACGCATATACAATTTGTGATCATAGTTGTAATCACAGTATAGATATACTTTAAAGCAATATAAACATTTAGACTCAAGACTATTTGACAATTGCAATTAGATTCTATTCTGGGTAAATATATCGTCTATATCATGAAAGTTATTGATAACACTATCACACAATCAAGCACTTCCTAAGATATTGAGAAATAAATCATCAAATCAAAAAGTAACAATAATGCACCTATTAGAATGAACAAAACATAGAACACTGACATCAAATGCTGGCAAGGATGTGAAGCAACATGAACTCTCATTCATTATTGGTGGAAATGCAAAATAGTACAGCATCTTTGGAAAACAGTTCAGTGGTTTCTTACAAACTAAACATACTGTTACTGTTTGATCTAGCAATTGAGCTCCTTGTTATTTATCCAAAAGAATTGATAACTTACATCCACACAAAAGCGTACACACAAACATTTAGGGCAGCTTTATTCATATTTGCCAAAACTTGGAAGCAACCAAGAAGTCCTTCCATAGTGAATGGATAAATGGTGGTACATCCAGACAATGAATATTATTCAATACTAAAAAGAGATGAGCTATCAAGCCGTGAAAAGACATGGATGAACCTTAAATGCTTACTAAGTGAAAAGTTGATCTGAAAAAGCTACATACTCTATGATTCCAATTATACGACATTCTGGAAAAGGCAAAACATGAAGACATTGAAAAGATCAGTGGTTGTTAAAGGAGAAGGGGGAGGGAAAGATGAATAGATGAAACACGAAGGATCTTTAAGGCAATGAAACCATTCTGTATTATACTATAAATTATACTATAATGCTAGATATATGTCATTATACAGCTTTCAAAACCCATAGTATGTTCAACACAAAGAGTGAGCTCTAATGTAAACTAAGGTCTCTGGGCAATAATGATGTATCAATGCAGACTCATCTACTATAATAAATGTACCACTCTGGACCATAATGTTGAAAATTGCGGAGGCTGTGCCAATGTGAGACTAGGGAGTATATGAGAACTCTGTACTTTTGTGTCCAATTTTGCTGTGAACTTAAAACTACTTTAAAAATTAAGTCCATTTACATTTTTAAAAAAGTAATGGTAAGATGTTTTAATGATCTTTGTTACTATGAAGAAAACTAACGCATGTTTTCATATCAGGAGACATACATGGTAAAAAGAAAATTTGTCAGTCATTTATTTTTTAAAGGGAGCAGAAGACAGTTGTTTCCCCAGAGCTGACACTGTTACCTACCTCTTCAGAAAGTCAAAAGATAGGAATAAGACAGCACCCCAACTTAAATACACATCAGTTCCTGTTCTGTTTACTGTTTGCTCTCTCTGTGCAAAAAAATGATTTGGGTTTGGTAGACTTCAGAATGACAGCACTCCACAGGTTTGGACTATATGAATCTGAACAACGTCAAACTCATTAGCTAAAAGATCCTGATGGCTATTAATTTAAGAAGAAATTTATATACAAACTAAACAGTAAGTATAAAGATTAATTTCCTCTTCAAACATGTGGTATTATAACAATTTATTGTCATGGCGAAAAATTTACAGTGTTATGGCCTGAATGTTTGTGTCCTCCCAAAATTCATGCTGAAGCCCTAACCTCCAATATGATGGTATTAGTGCCTTTGTAAGAAGAAACACCAGAGAGCTTGCCCTCTCTTTCCCTGAATGCATTCACAAAGAGGTATGTGAGCACAGTGAGATGGCAGCTGCCTGCAAGCCAAGAGAAGACGACTCAGGAGGAAACCTACCTACCTGGCACCTTGATATTAGACTTCCCAGCTTCCAGAACTGTGAGAAATAAGATTCTGTTGTTTAAGTCTCCTAGTCTATGGTATTTTGTAATGGCAGCCCAAGCAGACTAGGACATAGTGGAAACTAAAAGCACTTCTACAGCTTGCACCAATTAGAGCCTGATCCAAACCATTAACTCATCAGGCTCATGACTTCCAGATTTATATCCATTAATTTTCTTAAGCAAATTTGCTATTCAATGGATAGAAATTCACAAAAGCATAATAAATAAAAGTAAAAGGTAATATACTATGATAATTAAAATTCAGTATTTTGTACTATGGAAATAGCAACTTTACAATTCAGGATCAATCTCCCATCTTGTGGATCATATGAGTTGTTTTGCTTCCTTCTGCTATACTCATGTGACCATTTTGTTGTTTACTGAAAATCTGAGCTAAGTAGCAACAGGATGTGGTGAAATTCAAACTGATTAATTTTGATCCTCCTGAGAAACCTTAATGATTAAAACGAAGTGTATTGATACAAATCAGATATTTTATACATTTTTAAATCTGGACTGGTAATGTGAGTCAATATAAAAGAGCAGACGTGCAACAAAAATTAAGTTTTCCTGGCAAAGAAACTGTGGAGGCCAAAAGATGTCACACTGAAATATATTTGTATTTTCTCCTATACTACGTGACCACTTCCCCTCAAAGAGAGACTATGTATCTTTGGCTAAGTAAATCAGGAATTTAATCTAATCTTACAATGGGTAAAGGTGGGTAGGTCACATGGTCTCCTCACAAAAAAATAAATCCACCTAAAACACTGCAGATCTAGCTACGTGATTTAGTAACTACAACTGAAATAGTTTATGCTTCAGACTATTCAAGAAGTTCTCTTTCTAAATATAAATCTGATTTTATGTCACTTGTCCAATCAAAACCTTTCACTGGTTCCTCGCTACCCACAGAATAAAGTCCAAGCGTATTAGAAGAGCATTCTCGAAAATAAGGTCTCCTTTATCATCTTCTATCTCACGCGTTTGAAAGTGACCTTGGCAATCCTTGAACTCAACACACATTTCCATATTCACATGTCTCAATTCTTTTCTCCACTTAGAACCCCTTATTTCTGCTTGTGAAAATCTAATCTTCTAGATCGAACTTATATATTGTTTTACCCTAATAACTGAAATTAATTACAATGCACTCATTAGGCTTTATATTTTGCTTTCAATTCTAATTATTTATATACATGTTCATCTTGCCCAGTAAACTACAGGTTCTTTGTGAAATATACTGTGTCTTATTCATTTTATATTCCCCCAATACTTAGCAAAATACTTTGCACATAGTTTAATAAATATAGAAATGAACAAAAGACTGCAGACTTGTTTCATTACCTGACAAAATGAATACTCCAATTCTGCATCATCTATCATTCAGTTTACCCACCTAGATAAAAGAAAAGTAGATAACTATACCTAACCTGATGGAATGTTAAAAGGATTTATAACTTATTTACAAAAAAAAAATCTTGAGAGATAGTGTATAAAAAGTGGTATTTTCTATTTTTAAGTCCACTAATCAAGTCGGCTTTCAAATCTTAATGTTCTAAATCCCTGAAAGAACAGCCTAGTATCTGCTTCAGCAAAATCTCTTGAGGCTAGATATTTTGAAAGCAATTTGCTGCTTTCCATATTACCCAAGTCTAATTATACAACATTAAATTAGGAATATATTAAATTACACTGTTATTCAACAAAAAGATCTACAATTCTAGCCACTCAGAGCAAACTTACATGCTAACCCAGAAATTGTGCAAAGCAAAGTCAATGATGATTCTATAAATTTGATTTTTACTTGTTTACCTCCAATCAGATCTCTATCCCTATCTTAACCTTCTCCTACATAGGTAAGATACAATCTTTAGCCAGATTTCTATAAAGGGTCTTTTAAAGTAATTATAATTAATAGTATATTTGGAATTAGTCCATATTTGTTTATTTTAACCAAATTCGAGCTTCAGTTCAGCAAAATGAATAAGCACTAGAGATCTACAGGTACAACTGTACCCATAGTCAGCAATACCATATTGTATACTTAAATTTTGTTAAGTTTTCTTACCACAATAACATTTAAAATAAACAAAAATGGTTCTCTGTTCAATGGAAGAGATCTAATGAGAAAATACTAGCTAAATTTTAAGGGTAAAAAGTAATATCCTTGTTATAAGGCAAAAATGGGAAACCTCAATTTCCCCATCAACAGTAGAATGGATAAACATATTGTGATACATTCGAACCCTGGTATAGCTCAGCAGGAACTGGCAAATTTTTTCTGTAAAGAGCCAGACAGTAAATATTTTAGGCTTTGCCAGCCATCCAGGTCTCTGTTACAACTACTTACCTCTGCCTTTGTAGAGCAAAAGACACCACGTGCTTTATTATGGACACTGAAATTTGAATTTCATGTAATTTTCATGGGTCACAAAAACCTTTTTATTTTAACCATTTAAAAATGTAAAAATCGTTCTTTGCTCACTAGCTATCCAAAAATAAACAGGGCCCGGAGTTAGCTTGTGGGTCATAGTTTGCTGACACCTGTTCTACAGCAATAAGAATGAATATCTACAACAATATGCAGTAATGCTAAATCTCATAAACACAATGTTGAGTGAAAGAGCCAGACACAAAGGAGCATGTACTGTAAGATTCCATTTATATAAAGTTCACAAAAAGGAAAAACTACATTATCATATTAGAATTTAGGGAAGTTGAGGTTCCCAGTGACCAGAGAGGGGCAAACATATATGTAAATTTATAGGTACAATGTTGTACAGCAGATCTTTAGAGCTGATTTATTTTTCTTAACTGAAACTTGAATTTGATTAAAATAAACAAATATGGAATAATAAAGAGGACTTTGGTGTGCTGGTAGTGTTTGGTTTCTTGACCTAGGTGCTGGTTACATGGGTATATTCACTTTGTGAAAATTCCTTAAGCTGCATACTTGTGATCTGTTTACTTTTCTATGTGTACCCTATAACCAATAATGAGTTTTTAAAAATAAAAGTAAAGTTTCCTTTTCAGAAATAGCTGAAAAGCCAGAAAGGATATAAAGACCTAATGACTTTAGAAACAGATAATTAAATATAATCTAAAGAAAAGTAAATCAGATATATGATATATGTGTGAGAGTGGAACCCTCAGTGTAGAATTCTCAATAGAAAAATTAAGTTGCTTTGTATCTCTATATCAAGGAATTTATTACCTACTAAGCAAATCTGGATGATAAAAATTATACTAGGAAATTCTATTCTAGACATCAAATTTATGTAAGATTAACACATTTATCACCTTGACTGTAAGTTAAATTTACTGGTTTTCTTATAAGAACACCAAAGAGACTAAGGATGCAAGGTTCATTATCTCATGTGTCTGTCATTAATTTTAATGGGTCACAAAAGATTATTAGAGATGAAGTATGCAAATGAATACATTTTCTGCTATCATTCCTTTATGTACATATTCTTGTTTATTGTCAGGATACCATGTCTTCCTTGAATGTTAAGTCCAAGAGGCAAGAAAATTGTCTGTTTGGTTCACTGATGTTTCCAGTGCCAGGCACACATAGCAGGTACTCAATAAATGTTCATTTGAATAAATGAGCACATTTTAAGTAAATGATAAATGATTTGTAAATGATTTGATTATTTCTAAGTAATATATGCTCAGGATAAACATAATGGAAATTTAAAGATTTCATAAATGGTATCTTCTTTGTTTAGAAACAGATCTGTAGAAAATTGTGGAAGAGAACTATACCACAATCAGATGTCATGACAGAGAACAATGTCCAGAATAATTCCATATTGGCATATAAAGACATTAGAAGTTAATCATATATAAAGCATACATAACACAACTCATACCACAATTCTTACAATTTAGTATAAGATGGCTTGTTTTAAAGAGGGATTAGTTGAAAAATTTTTTATTAAAGATAAACCATAATAAAAGTCAAAATTTATACAAATTACAGTCTAAGACTGAGCCAAAAATGTGGGTATTTTATTATTAAGACCAAAAAACCTTGATTTTTTCATATTTCTGTAGTTTAAAATAAGGATCCATTCCACCGGAATGCATCATTTATACCTTTCTTACAGGACTCTTTAAGACAGAGACTGTGACATTCACCTATGTGTACAAAGCTTTGAATAGCATATTACAGGCTCAGAAATATTTGATGGGTAAATCAAAGATAGAAATTTTCTTTAAAATCTCCCCACTCAGGAACTCCTTCAAGCCAAGTCAAGTTTCCAGACCCAGAATAGTTGTTTTGAGAAAAGGAGAACCAAAAAGAGATCTTCAATTAATATGGGTTTTGCCCTAAACTAAGAAAAAAACTCACAGAAAACCTCATTACAGGCAATCTGAGCCTATTAAAATACTCTGCAAATTCCAGCTGGTAATCTATAAATTGCTACTTTATCATGTGTTGTCCAGTGACATTAAAAAGTAACATCTTATCAAACAGTGGCTTGCCAATCCTACAGAGAAGTGGGAATACACTTCATGAGTTATCTAAATTTTCAAAGTATTTAGTAAAATTAGCAAAATCTAGTTAGACAAAAACTATAGAGAACTACATAGCAACCTGTTTACAGAGCCAGAAATGGTATCTCTAAATTCAAATTATCAAACCAAATATTTAGACATCTTTTGGGCAAGAAATTCTTAGTGCTAAGTAGTCAATGTTGCTTTCTGAACTAGAATATTCAGGAGAAATAATATTTTAAAAAAGAATATGTTGCTTCGGGCATCTTTTATCAGTGTATTAGCAAGCCAATATTCTACTGCCACCTAAAGTAGAAAAACAGAATTACTGCTTATAGCTTAAGAATGATAGAAATAGAAGATAAATGAATCCTGAAAGTATGACAGAATAAGTCAAATGTTTTTAGTCCTTTCTATTCATGTCTCCTAATCTAAATATCTTAAGACCAGATATTTTGCATCTATCTTTTATACTCAAGTTAATTTCTTATTACTTAATATTTGCTGTCCAAAATGTAAAAGGCTGAAGTTCATTCTTAAATAGATTCAAGCATCAAAAAGATACTGCTGCACACATTATTCTTCACTTGCAGAGACCAAAAATAGATAAAAAAGTATCTTAAAGTAAGATCTTTCTACATTATTTAATAAATGCAAAAACTATTGCAAAAACAAGACGATTCAACATTAAAAAGCATTCTGGCTTTCTCACACTGGTCTTTTCACAAGAATAAGGTACTATATACATTCCATAAGATAAATCCCAAAACAGAAGCTGATAATACCGTTCTTTGATAACATCATTCATTGACCAAAAAAAATCATTAATGAGCAGTCAACTCAAGACATTTTGTAAACTTGATACAAGACGCACTTTTAAAGTATCTGATTTTATTGTAAATACTTTCCACGAAATTTTCCAAGTTATCTGGAAACTAGGATCAAACAGTGCTTTTAAATAATAATGCATGCCAATAATAAAAATATACATCATAGTATGCAAAACATTAACCTACTGGAATATTAAAAAGAAAGGGGGTATCCCTTCACAGAATTTAACCTGTTTGATACTGACATTATACCCTACAACGTCTTAGCAATATGTTCGTCAAAACACCAAAAGCCTCTGAAAAAAGCTTTCCCCAGTGCTTAGTACAAATGTACTAAATTCCTAATACTGAAGAATATCATATAAAATTAAGAGTCAGGATGGATAAAATTTTTAAAAGCCAAATGCAGAAAATTATGTATTGTATATTCCTCCCACCCACCCACCCATGTCTTAAGAGGAGAAACTGTTGGTGATGGTGTTCAGGATACACTACCCCAAAATAAGGCACCTTGACTTATTGAATATTTTAAGCTGGAGCACTTTGAGAAAAGGCAAAGCAGGAAGATCACTCTGGCCTTCCTCAAACTCTTTTTCTCCTGAGGCAGGTCATAAAACTTTCATATGAGAGGTGCCCTCCCTGAACCCAGAGGAAAGGAACATTCTGATGTTGGAAGATACAGGGAAGCCAAGAAGAACCCTACAAACAGGCCTTGCTAAGTTTCCCCCAGTTAACTACAATAACCTCATACTCCTTAACCTATCCTATTCCTCCATGACTGTCCACTCTTCATCGATCCTAGCATAAAATAAACACTCAGGTCTTCATTTCCTTATGAAGTCTCCTGTGTCACATAAAACTTTAAATTTGTTTGCTTTTCTCCTGTTAATCTGTCTGTGTCAGTTTAATTTTCAGACCTGCCCAGAAACCTTAAAAGGGTCAAGGAAAAACCTTTTCTTCCCCTACATTGGCTAAAATAAACATAGTAGATTATCTGCATCAAAAGAAAACTCTTGGAAATTAAAAACATGATCAAGTGAAAAATTCAATTAAAAAGCAAGAAGAGAATGTTGAAATTTATCAAAAAGTAGAAGAACAAAAACAAGAAATGGAGTCCACAGCCATGCTACCCTGAACAAGCCTGATCCTGTCTGATCTTGGAAGCTAGGCAGGGTCGGGCCTGGTTAGTACTTGAATGGAAGACCACCTAAGAAGACCAGGTGCTGTAGGCATAAAAAATTTAAAAATTAGGGATTGTAAACTGACAATGTCCTTGCAATCTGTGAGGTTGACCAAGGGTTGCTTCGCCTAAAAAAAAAAAAAAAAAAAAAAAAAAAAGAAATGGAAAATAGAAAAAAATAAAATTTCAGTCTAGAAGCTCTAACATTTGAAAAATCAGAGTGCCAGAAAGAGAATAGAGAAAAAAAGAGATAAGAAAATAATCTAAGTAGTAATACAACTTTTTCCGAACTAAAGGTCATGTGCTTGTGGACTGAAAGGCCCACAGTGGCCGAAATAATGAAAGAAAATCACACATCAAGGACATTCAGGGAAATAAAGGATAAAGAGAAAATCATAAAAGCTTCCAGAGAAAGACAGATCACACTAAATGAAACCATGCCCTCAAAACTGTAAATTGATTATCTGACAATCTAGAAATACATTCTCAGCCAAATTAGCGATTAAATGTGAGACTAGAATAAAGACACGTTTAAGACTTAAAAAGAGAAAAATTACCTCTTTCTTAAGGAGCTACCTGGGAATATACTTCAGGATCTGAGGAGAGAGGCACAGTAAGTAAGCTGAGCCCCAGTGAGAAGATGGAGCTACAACACTGCACATCTTGGTTTGTTCAGGTGATAACTCTAACAGCCAATTTGACTTCAAAGATCAAGTCAAGAAACTTAAAATGAGGTCGCAGCACAGCCAAATCCTTATCCGGGAAAGACATTATCATTACTTCAGTCAATCATATTCATGAGAAACTCCTGCCTTGAACCTGGAATAGACAACTAGGGAAAGGAAAATTAGTCCTCCGCTGTGTCTTTTTCCTCTTAGTAGTTCCTTATATCGAATAAGTAGGCCTTTCCCCCATACCTTTTCCTCTTTCTTTGTTAATGTTGTAGAGTGGGTCAGGAACTACTCTGAATTGCCTATAATTTACTTAAGTTGGCACAAAGCACTCTGTGGCTACTTTTTCAAAATACCTGAAACCATTGGCTTAATGTCTATATTCTCCAGATATGATCCACAAAGGCAGAGACTATAGCTGTGATGTTAACTGCTGTATCCCAAGCACAGTGCATGGCATATACTAAGATGCTTAACAAATATTTGTAGGATAAGTAAATGCTCAAAAAAATTAATACTGGTTAAGTTGGCTGATGGTGTTATGTGTGTTTTTACATGTCTCAAATTTCTGTACTTTAATGAAGTTAAATAATGTTTATAATAAGACTTAATAAGGAGAGGCATACAGCTAAATGTTTGCAAGACAAAAAAAAAATGTTAATTATATCCAGCATCTTTCAGATGATATTATCCCATTTATAAGATACAAAAAATTCTATTACCACAGGTCTTTCCTCTCTAGTCTAATTCTCAAATTATAATTTTTAATGGCTTCGAGAGGATACACAGAAACAGGTGTTTAAAAAACAAATATTTTTAAATCTTTTATTATTATACATCTTAACATTATGTTACTGATAAGTTATTTTCTTATACAAGTTTAAACTAGTTTTCACATGTTGATAGTTTTCACTTGATTCTCAGTACTAAATTTCATATTATTTTATATTACATAAATTAACATATAAATTTTATATCTGCTAATGTGAAAAAAATTCCAAATTTAAATTCTATCTATGTCTTACTAAGAACACACACTTAGTACAACAGAACCATTAAAGCTCATTTTTTATGAGCTTTATGAGATCTCATGAGCCTAAAGAACAAGGTAATTAAATCCTTCAAGAGGATATAACAGCAAATAATCCCTATTTCTGGCAATTAGATTTTTATCAACTAACTTTTAAACATAATTTATATATGCTATTGTTTCCAAATAGTAAACATTATAGGTTTAAGAAAAAATATTTTAGAAAGAGGTCAGCAAAAATTTTTTTCTGTAAAGGTTCAAGTAGTAAATACTTTAAGCTTTGAAAGCCATAAGATTTCTGTCACCACCACTCAACTCTGTTATTATAGTGGTGGAAACTGCTCTAGACAAGATGTAAATGAACAGTTCTAATAAAACTTTATTTATAAAAATGAGCAGCAAGACAGATTCCTTCCATGGGCCATAGTTTGCTGACCCTGGTTTAGAGTATAATGCCTTCCAACTCTGTCCATAAAAAGGTAGTGTAGGTTTTCTCTCATGCTCACTTTTTTTAATGGCAACCTCCACATTTAAGCACTACCCATTCATTCACTTATTCTACAGATTTTTACTAAGTGCCTACCTCATGCCAGAAAAGTATTAGGTGTTAGGAATAAAGAAGAAAAATAAAAATAAAATAATATAATAATAATAATAATAATAATAATAAAGTCCTGCCCTCTAAATGCTTACATTTCAATAGGGAAGTCAAGAAATAAACAAGCTAATATGTATGTAATATAATTTCAGGTAGTGTTAAGTAAAAAAAAAAAAAAGTAAAGCAGAGTAAAAAGAGTCAGGAAGGAAAGATGAGGCTCTTGGATAGGTCAGGGAAGACCTAACAAGATATCACTTTTAAGTAGAGAATGAATGAAGCAAATGAACAATCCATATAATATCTGGGGAAAGAGTATTACAGGCATATGGAAGAACAACTGCAAAGGCCCTGAAGAGATTCAGAAATACTTAAGATGTTTAACAAAAATAAGAATATTAGCGTGGCCCAAAATGAGAAAATGAGATCAGAGAAATTGGTAAGAGGGACTTCATAGAAGGACTGTGACTATGGTAAAAGGACTGAATGTTATTTTAAGTTTGATGTGAAGTCATGAATATGGAATGGTTGAAAACAGGAGAGTAAGGAGATATGATGTATGTTTTAAAAGGATTATACTAGTTTATTTGTCAATTACATCTCAATAAACCCTGGGGGAGAAAAGGATCACTGGTAGCTGTGCTGAGAATAGACTATTGGAAGCAGAAGTAGAACAGGAAGACCAATCCATAAATAGTTGCATGTATTTCTAGACATCTAAAATAGGATGTAAACATATTTTTAATTCAAATTCTAGAGGAAAAAAGAAATGGGTAAATTAGCTCTTATTGACATAACTGAATATAGGAGTAAATTAACAACAGACAAAACAAAATCCAATAGACTTTTCATTAAATATTATTGTTTAACATTAAATATTTTTAATATGAAATTTCAAGGAGGAAACACAAAATCATCACCAATAGAGGGCAGTAGTGAATACCGAACTTAAGCATGCAAAGATGATCCAGCTTCACAGTTAAAATCTTTCTCTAGAATTTTAGTAAACTGGAATTAAGCAGCATACCCACATGATTAACAAAGGAGCAAGAAATAAGTAGTATGCAAATACATATCTACAAGAAGTTTCAATTATAAATGTGAGCCAAAAAAGGTAGGAACAAATGGCAGGGTATTTATATAGGACATCTCCCTAACTAAACACATCATTCTCAATTTATTGATTTCACTGCTCAAGAAATATCAAAAATAAAACTAGAGCAAGTGAATAGCTAGCTTTTACCTATAAGCTGATGAAAAGTTTACCATTTTGAGAACAGATAAAGCTAGAGAGGGACGATGTCCCAGCCAAGTGGGATGGGAAAGCTCCATTCAAAGTGGAAAACAGGGACTAGCGGTACAAATGTCAGCACATTATACCTGGTTACAAAATGTGTAGGTTAGAGAGAAAGGCTGAAGCTCAGGGAGCACCTGAACCAGAAATATAGCCTATGAATGAATGCAGGCAACTGAGAGTAAGGATCCTGTTAACATGTACCCACTACCTATTCTCTACTGAGTTACACATCCCTTCCTTCCTTTCCTCTTACCCTTGTTGTCCATTTTTATTTTCACTTTCTTCACAGAACTTGATTTTCTATCGATTATTGAAAGGTATCGCCAGCTCCAAATGAGAATTGAGGTACTACTCCATTTTTATCCTCAGTTCATTTCCCTTCACTTAGACTCCTGCATTTAGTATTTTCCTCATGGCTTTTCCTGTACTCTGCATGTTGAATGCAAGATTACTGGGACTCCACAAAGACAAAAGAAAAAATATTTTGTTTGACCTCTGCTGTAATTTATATGTAATTTACCCTGCCCACTTCATACTCACCAGGATGGCTACTATCAAGAAGAGAGAAGAGAAGAGAAGAGAAGAGAAGAGAAGAGAAGAGAAGAGAAGAGAAGAGAAGAGAAGAGAAGAGAAGAGAAGAGAGAAAAGAAAAGAGAAAAAAAGAGAAGAAGAAAAGAGGGAAGGGAGTGGAGGGGAGAGAAGGGAAGAAAAGAAACTATCACGTGCTGGGGAGGATGTGAAGAAATCAGAACTGTTGTGGAATATAAAATGGCACAGCCATTGTGGAAAACTGTACGACAGTTCCTCAAAAAAAAAAAAAAAATAGAATTACCATATGAATTACCTAGCAATTCTACATCTTGGTATATATCCAAAAGAACTGAAGGCAGGGCCTCAAAGAGATATCTGCACTCCTGTGTTCACAGCAGCATTTTTCACAATAGCTAAAACATACGAGCAACTCAAGTGTCCAATGACTAATAAATGGATAAGTAAAATGTGGTATATACATACAATGGAATATTTTCAGCCTTTAAAAGGAATTTCTGACATATGCTACAATATGGATGAACCTTGAAGATATGCTGAGTGAAATCAGTCGGTCACAGAAAAAGACAAATACTGTATGATTCCATTTACATGAAATATTTAGAGTAGTCAAAAACAGAGACAGAAAGTAGAATGATGGTTGCCAGGGGGTAGTTTCGGGAGTTGTTGTTTAATGGGCAAGAATTTCAGTTTTATGAGATAAAAAAAGTTATACATATGGATAGTGGTAATGGATGCACAACACTATGATACCACGAAACTGTACACTTTAAAATGGTTAAGATGATAAATTTTATGTTATGTGTATTTTACAATTTTTAAAAATGAAAAAATAAAAAATATATACCCTTCTTAAGATCAGGAATAAAGGTTAGTGAGAATAAAGGAACAAAAGGTTGTTTTACTTCTTGCCATCTCCACCAATACTCCATATTGAGTACCATCATGCTATAGTCAAATTGTACTACTCACCATATACTGAACTTGCTCTACATTTTCCTGCCCAACTCCTGTTATTTTCTTAGCCAAGAATGCCCTATATGGCTGCCCCTCATTTCAGTCTAAAATATTCTACATTTTCTTCAAGAGGAGCAAAAAAAGCATCTCCAAGAAACTTGCCAACAAGAATTAATACCTCTCTTCTGTCCAGAGTAGCTTACTTGACCTCTATTTTCAAGTATTACAGCATCCCTGAATCATACTTACTTGTGTATATTTTTTTACTGAAGATGGACATTCTATCTCTCCTCAAAGTCTTTTTGTTTAAAAATCATGTTTGCTTTTTAGGTTTCCATAAGAATTAGAGAGACATTTACCCCTCAGTGTTGTTTATAAGGTAAATGAAGATTGGAATTGGATGTCAACTAGAGCCTATAGTTTCAGCCCTGGGTAAAACAATCAAGGTTTTCTGCCTTGGTTCCTCAGATCAATAACCTGTGCAGAGGCTGTTTTACTCCCAAAAGAGTTATGCCAGCTCTTCAAACGAAAATCACTCAAAAAGCTGAAATACTCCATCATTGTGTAGAGGACTGAAAGCAGTGAGAGCAATTCTTAGATATTATTCAGCAATGTATTTAAAAGAAAATAAGAGAGAGTTTCCAGGTAATCTCTTCTCTGGGTATCTGCAATTTTTATCTCATTAAAAAAAAAAAAAAAAAGAATCACAGTATGATTCACCTAGAGAGAAGTAGCCCCCAGTCAGGGCATCCTAAGCCAATGCCTACACACTTGGTATTCTTCTTGGCCTGCAGTTCCTTATCCTCATCTCCCCCTAGGCCTATCAAACACTTCAAAAACCCAAGTAAGATATCAAATTCTCTAGAAAACCTTTTCTGAAGGTTTCGAAGAGTAAGATTTGATAGAAATAGAAGGCATTCATAAATGATTTCTGATAGCAAGTAAAATTATTTAGATTTTCTATTATCACACGTAAGATATTACACCTTACATTTCCACAAGACAATCCATTTACTTTCTGTGAAATAATTGCTTTGTTTTTTTTTCTGGATTCAAATCCCATCAACAAAGGCAGTTTTAAAAAGAAAAACATAACTGCCTTTTTAGAGCAGTTTTGAAATAAATAATGCAAAAGCAGATGAAATTTCAAAATTAACTTTAATCGAAGTGTGATTTTAGATTAACTGTTTAGACTACCCGAGCCTGTTTCTCAATCTTTAAAATGGGTGTCCACCATATAAGGTTTTTGCAAGAAACCAATTAAATAAAATGTAAAACATCGAGTACAGTTCCTAACACACAGGAGGCCCAGAAAAATCAAAAATCATTTTTACTGTCTACTTCTAGGGTACACTTTGGCACTAGATTCATTCCTATGACCAGTTCTCAGTATAAACCAGTGTTGTCCAATACGGTGGCCAATCGCCGTGTTACTGATTACTGCGCATTTGAAATGTGGCTAGTCTGAATTGAGATGTGATTTAAGTGTAAAATACACACATTTCAAAAACTTAGTAGAAAAAAATAATATATCTTAATATTGCACATTGATTAGGTGTAAAAAGATAATGCTTTTGGATATACTGGGTTAAATAATATATATTAAAATTAACTTCACCTGTTTCTTTTTACTTTTTTAATGTGGCTACTAGAAATTATTTAATTATATATTTAACTCTCATCACATTTCTACTGGGCAGGCTGACTTTGACCTCAAGCAAGTAAATCTGATCTCTTATCCATACAGTGGACTACTTGACAGGGGTTCTATAACCGCCAACCCACCCCTTATCCCGGCTCACTTTAACACTCCCCACTTCCGCTACACTGGAAAGCTGACGACTTAATCTCTCTTAATTTTTAAAAGTATAGAATGCACAGATCCGCCGAGGCAACTCGAAATTGTTACCTACACAACAACGGTAAAGTATTTGGGGAAAATACCTAGATTCCTCTCCGGTGGGTGTCGGTCAACTGCTGAGGGGACTGGGAGCTTAAGCAGAAAGGGGTCCCCCTTAAGAAAATCAGAAGACAGAACTAGCGCCCAGATTCTTAAGGAGCGTAATGTGGAGCTCATAAAGCAGAGGTCTGAGAGGAAAGTCTTTTCACCAGTATGAGGGAGGCGGGTAAAAGCCCCGGCCGGCGGAGGATGCAGGGAGAAGCGGTACCTTAAGAATCCCCCTCATCTTCGCCAGAAAGGGGCGAAACTCCTCGAGTGGAACTTCCGGATAGAGCTGGCTCCGCAGCAGCTCCTCGGTGATGCCCGAATGCCCGTGGAAAGCTTCCTGGGCCAGGCCGCTCAGCAGCCCGCTCAGGGTTTTGCAGCTTTCGAGCTCGCCTGCCATTGTCAACGGAGGCCCCACCCCTCAACAGCTGAGCGCAGCCGGCCACGGCAGCCTAAATGGGCCTAAATAGCCCAGGCAGAGGCGCGCGAGGAAAGTAGTGAAGTACCACCAGGAGTTGTTGACAGCTACCAGTTTTGCTTTACAAAACCATTCCCCTTAGGTTGCCAGCACTGAACTGTCCATTCAGTTCCAGAAAGATCACTTTGCATCAGCTGATCTGTAGAAACAGAAGGTAGATTAACGGTTGCCAGAGGCTGGAAGAAGGGGGAATGGAGATAATGAGTAACGGATTTCTTTTGAGGGGGTGATGAAAATGCTCTAGAATTAAATAGTGGTTATGATTGCATGATTTTGTGAATATACTAAAACGCACTTGGGTTTTATGATGGTTAATTGTACACTTTAAAGGATGAATTTCACAGTATGTAAATTATATCTCAATTTAAAAATCAATATAATGAACTAATTGTAATTTAGGAGAAAAATAAAAGCAATTTATAATGTATATATTTCAATGATTGTATGGGCACAACTACACTAGGTGGCTAGGAGACATGGAGTAGCCTAATGCCTGTGTCTTTCTGTAGAACCACCTGTGACTTCTATGAATTCAAATACAGGTATGCTGTACTGATGACCAGAGAAAGAGAGGAGAGAATGAGAAGAGAGAGAGCAATTGCTACTGGTAACATCATGTTCTGAAATGTAAACAATAGTTGGTAAAGTTCGGAACAAAAAGCCTTCTTTACTCACTTTACCCAGTAATTGCAAACCAAAAATGTTCTGCGTATTTTAAAGCCATGTTAAAAATACACTGTGTACTTTCTTCAATTAAAAAAAATTAATTAATTAAAAAAAGAGAAAGATGCAATTCTACTCTTGGGATATGCATAGATTTTTCTTTTAAGCAAAAGGATGGTGTACCAGATGCTTTCTTCATGAGGCTTAAGAACTAATTTGCCATTTTATTACTGAGATCGAACCTAGTATTCTTCATGTTAAAAAAAAGAAATGGAAACTTATTTAACTTTATAAAATATTATATAATAAAAATGTTCAGATCCAAAAATAAAAAAAAATACACAGTGTTCACATGTATGCTCGAGTTAGATTTCAGGCTCAGACAATAACAAATAGGTAGATTTTTCACCTACATGAATGTCCCCTGCATGGCAGGATACCTTATATCTCGCCCCTGTCCAGTCTGGGCCATTCCTTCCCCTCTATTATTATGAGAACTGAAATACCCTTTTCCAAGTAGTATGACCTTATGGCACTGTTAAGAGTCACTGATCTAGACTGCTCTAATTAATATTTACCTAGTGTTTGCCTGAAGTCAAGAGGCGTTCTTTATAATAGGAAAGATATGAGATATTTCTTTCCCTAACGGAATTAATTTTCTGAAAGACAAATTCAGAGATGCTTTTATAGCTCCAAGAAAAGCAAACCTAGACATAAACTATATATCATGTTCAGTGTACCTACAGGAGTTGCAGAGACTGGTTGACGCAATGGAAAAATAAAAGGGCTGTGAGTGGAAACAGCACAGTTAAGCACATGACTTCCAAATTATCCACGAGAAAGGCTTTATTCATTTATTTCCATGAAACCTTAATAACACTGATATTTATTCATGAGCTTTGTCATTTGATACATGAGAAATATAATCTTACTGCTTTAATTTGTATTTCTTAAGTTTTGAGAGTGAATAGTTTCTTTTACATTTATTGACTGCTGTATTCTTATTTTCTTGACAACTTTCTATATGGGATTCTGTCACTTTAGTGATTTCTAAGAGCTCTTTATACATTAGGAATATGAATCTCACCTATATTGCAATGTTGTTTTCTTTCTTTAACACCTATAGTGCCTGGTATTCCTAGGTTGTCTCCCATCCAAGTACTAACCAGGCCCGACCCTGCTTAGCTTCCGAGATCAGACTGGATTGGGCACGTTCAGGGTAGCATGTCCGTAGATACCTATATTGTAATGTTTTTCTTGGGTTTATATAGTTGAATCTATCAACCTGCATAGAAAAAATCTGAAAAGTTATTCACCAGCATGGTTACAGAGTTTATCTCTGAGTAATTGAGGATGGTTTATATTTTCTTCTTTCTGCTTATCTGATTTTTCTAAATATCTACAGTATACATATAATACTATTGTAATAAAAAGTTATGTAGCTAGAGCAATTCAACAAGAGAAAAAAAAACAAAAGGCATCCAAATAAGGAATGAAGAAGTCAAACTGTCACTTTTTTATTTTTATTTTTTTTTAGGTGAGACAACTCTTGGTTGACCTCACAGATTACAAGGAACTTGTCAGCTTACAATCCCTTATTTTTTTATTTTTTACGCCTGTAGCACCTGGTCTTCATAGGTGGTCTCCCATCCAAGTACTAACCAGGCCCAACCCTGCTTAGTTTCCGAGATCAGATAGGATCAGGCTTGTTCGGGGTAGCATGGCTGTAGAACAAATTGTCACTTTTTGCTGATAAATGATTCTTTATACAGAAAACCCTAAAGACTCTACTAAAAAACTATTAGAAATAATAAAAAAATAAAGTTTCAGGATACAAAATCAATGTTCAAAAATCCATAACATTCCTATATTCTAATAATGAATTTTCAAAAAAAAAA
>CM053515.1:69098346-69399725 GCA_028627145.1 Eidolon dupreanum
AAAGCATATAAAGAGCCATATATATAAAATACAGCCTTAAAAATACTCAAGGTCGTTAGCCCAAGTGACTGAGGGTGTGGTGAAGCTAAAAGAAATCCATACAGCTAGCCCTCGAATAATGTCTTCATTCAACGTGGTTTCTTTATGTTTATACGATGCCTTAGGAACTTAACCTTGTTTTTATCAATTATCCTGTGTTAAAACTGGTTTCAGTGTTTGTCATTTGGCTGCAGTTCTGAGAGCCTAGCGATGTCGTTAAATCAGAAGTTACTATACACTGGAGGGAGGATGGTAGAATAAGAGAGAATGGGTTCTATTTTGGGCCTAATGAGTTGGAGAGATCAGAATGACCAGATGGGCAGATTTAGGAGTCATTGGAAATGAAGATTTGGTAGATAGTCATCTAAGGAACTTAGTGGAAGCTTAGATTTATTACATCAGAAACAAGTTGTTAAATTCTTGAGCCATCTGGAGGGCCAAAAACTATATAGTATTGTGGGTTTTCAACAAACAATATACAGAATGGAAAGTTTACTTTAGTAACCTTTGAAACAGCAGTGAACAGCAAATTGAAACTGGACAAGGGAGGTATGCATGTAGGAAGGAGAGGCCTCCTAAATTATCTATGAACCTGACCCTTTTAAGTGAGGAGAGCTCACAGAGCAAAGAGACACAACTAGTTTTTCCAAGTTGTCAAACAAAACCCTACAAACTAATCAAGAAAAACTGCTGCCTTAGGCATCTTTAGTTTAATTCGGGGAGCCAGTTTTTTTATTTTGATGTTACTAGAAGAGAGGTAATAATAGTACCACTGGTTGACGATAGAAAAAACCACACACACATACACACATGTAGTAGTACGAGTACTATTTAGTATGAGCCATTTAATAGGCGATACTCTGTGCCACATAGTATACAGACATTTTTGGAGATGTAAGCAGTCTAAAATCTTTTATTTTTTGGATTGTGTATATTTTTCTACAGTCTTTATGCAGATGAATATAAGGGAATTCTTAAAGTGAATTGGTCTGCTTGCAGAATCATAGCCATAGGGGTCCACTAAAATTGCCTAAAAGAGTAATAATATTTACTGGGTAATTAGGAACTGCAGCCCCAAACCATGAAATAATTAATTGTAAAACAATTTTTAAATTATACCAAATATCTTCTCTTGGCCTCTAAGACTGTATCATTGTTGGCACAGTATAGGAGAAAGCATGCTAGTTGCGGAGCACACAAAAAATGATTAGGGCACAATCTCAGCCTTGTGTACATGGAGAGAGTTGGTATGTGAGAAAGGGAAGATTTAATTATTTGTTTTGGACTTGTCAAAGAAAAGGAATGGAGTATCGTTCATCAGTTTGTTTCTCTTAGAAAGAATAAATGGGCTAATGAAATAAAAACATTCTCATGGAAGATAATAAGAATAAGAACTTTGGAATGGTAGGCTCTATATCCAGAGATGTTTCATAACATACTGATAATGACTGAAAGCTATTTCAGTTTTGTTTTTTTAGTTAATGTTCAGTTTTGTTTGTTTGTTTTGGGGGGGGATCAAAGGGTGTGTTTTTTGTTTATTTGTTTTTACTGTGGGCCATCTATATACCAGCTTCACATTGGTGAACAAGTCTTTGCCCTCAGTAATTATACTCTATATAGTTAGGGGAGACAGAGTAAACAATTAGTATAGTAGGAGGTCTAGCCTTGTCCTATTGCTGCTTCTCTTTAAAGAATGGAGAAAAGAATACAGTCCTCAATCAGAGTTAGATTGTACCATTTTGATACTTAAAGGAAGATTAAATAAATCCTCAAAATTTATTCTGCCATAGGCACAGCATGAATACTACATATAGTGACTTTAACAACAAAACATGAAGTATATGTCATAGAATTAAAGGAGTAAATTATTCTATTTCCATTAGATTATTATTAAACAATGAATTTTCATTAGTGGACACTGAATGATTCTACACCTTACCCTAATAAGGACAAAATCATCTTTTGAGAAGAGAAATCCTTTGTTTAAAGAGTCTTGATTTCTGTTTCTTCTTTTTACAGCTGTTGCTGATGCTATTAGAACAAGCCTTGGACCAAAAGGAATGGATAAAATGGTAAAAATTAAATTATTCATTATTTATTGAATGCTACTGTCCACACTGCAAGATCTCAATAGAGAGTTAATGCTGTTTAAAAAGTAAAGCGTTAGAAAGGCACTTTGAGAGTGCAGAAGAGTGATAGATTACTTGAAGGTGAACAGGACTTAATAATAATTTGTATTTTGTTTGTTTAATGCTTTTTAAACAATGAAAGTATATACACAAAGGTAGTTATTTGTTGTGTAGTTAGATAGAAAGTAAAGCTAGGTGCAAGGGCTTAAGTTCAATGCTCCTTATTGATGTAACTCTGTGACCTGACTCGTAGGTCTATGGGATTTCAACTCTACTAGCGTTGTTGACTGGCAGCATAAAGTAGATACATTATAATGACTTTTAAATAATAGACCCTGAAATTCAGTGTTAGTTAACTTCCAAAATGAGAGGTAAGGAAACAACGTGGAGGATTGTCTGGATGATAATACAGATCATTGTTCTTCTGGATATTTTAATTCTCTCCTTGCTCATAATGCTTTTGCCTTTTGCTGAAGATAACTAAGAAATAAGTCACCATGTTGACTAAAGAATTGTGTTCACCACTTTATATAAGTTAAGTAAATGTCTAATCACTAGGTTGTACAACTGAAACTATAATATCGTATGTTAGCTGTAATTAAAATATATTTTAGTTATCTTAAAAAAATAACTAATATTCAATAAAAAAAAAAAGTTGTGTTCACCACATTCATGGTGCTGTCTTTGGAGGCCATGGTATTATTTATTATTGATACGAACCCAGGAATGATAGTGATTTCTTGTAGTACTTTTTCTACCCTTTTTTCTTGTTTGGATTCCTTCTCTTTTACACAAATAAATAGCTGGAACAAAGCCAGCTCTTTGCTTATAAAGTTGGACTGTTACGCATATTCTTAAGTCATACTAATGTAAGGGAGGAAAGTTTGAAATTAAGCACAATTGTAAGCTATGCAAATAAATTAACTTCTCTACCAAGTATTAAAATTAGTAGATCTTTTAGGGTGTCACATTAATGCCAGGTAAAGAAAACAAAATTTTTGAAATCACAGCTTAAAAATTTTTTTTTTGCAGATTCAAGATGGAAAAGGCGATGTGACCATTACAAACGATGGTGCCACCATTCTGAAACAAATGCAAGTGTTACATCCAGCAGCCAGAATGGTAAGTATAATTTTAGATGAGGTGTTCTGTTTTTTATATTTTTTTATGGTTTAATATTTGATAAACAGTTAAGTTTTATTTGATCAGATGATATCACGTAAGCATTGTGCATTTTTTTTCATTAGGCTAAACAGGCATATTTTTAGGATACATTGTGTGCCTAGCATTGTGTTTTCCAGAGCAAGGTCCCTGTCCTTGTCCATAGGAATGTGTCATACAGTTGAGGAAGGAAGAGTTAAAAACATGAAATGGCACAAATTATTAGTTCAGTGAGAGTTAGTTGGAAGAGAACAAAAGAATTTTAAATTATTTTGTGTGCAAAATTGTGTGTCTAAACTTACAGTGACGTTTATTAAAAACAACCGAATTCAACTAAGAATCATAACTCCAGTGTCAAGTGAGAAGTCACCATATCAGCAAAATGTAATTCCTATCTATTAAAAATTCCCCTTTAATTATTTAAACATAACTTTTTAAAATAATGAGTCAAATAATGCGTATACAGGGTCTGCTCAAATAAACTTGGCAAAGGACTACAAACTGACACTCTACTGTCATCTGGAATGCCCCATTTCATAGCTTCCAAGTCTACAGGGTACCTATGTTACAACATTATGCCTTTTTGACAGAAAGCAAAAATTTACCTATACTCTGAACCAGAAGTCATAATGTAGATTCTTAATAGAGGATATAAGTAGAATTTTGTGTGCCACAAATAGTTATCATTTTTAAATGAAACCCAAGATAGACAACAAATCAAAAGTCAAGAATTATATTGAATCTTACAATGTTGATAACCAGATTGTGACACTGATACAAAAGTCATTTTTTTATATTTGAATTAGATGTTACTGGGTTCTCACATTTTTCATTAAATAACTTAATATATTCTGTTTACTTAGCTGGTAGAGCTGTCTAAGGCACAAGATATAGAAGCAGGAGATGGCACCACATCAGTAGTCATCATTGCTGGCTCTCTCTTAGATTCCTGTACCAAGCTTCTTCAGAAAGGTAAGTAGAACATAGAACATACTTCATTACTGAATAAAGGCAAAACTCACATTAGTAAGTAATGTGAGATTTCAGATTTAATTTGCAAACTAATCTTTTTACTGGGAATTTTAAATTAAATTTTGCTGTGTTTATTATATGAATTAGAAAGTTATGTTTTTGTTTATTTGTTTATTTTTGCTTCCTTTTTGCCAAGCTTCTTTTCTAATGGAACTTGACAGAATTTTGCTTTTCAAAATAAGTGGTGGTTGTAGTACTAATCTTGAGGTTTGTGTGAGAATGGTGATTTGGGAGAAAAAGCATGGGTTCTTGCTCTGTTAAATAGTGTGTAATCAGTAGTGACTCTAGTCACTTATTCTATTACGTATGTGTATGTAATTGATCTGTTTCAAATTAAATGGAAATAAATTATTAACTATAATTAACAGTTAAGATTATTTAAACCATTATAGCTGAAGCATAAGTTAATCTATAGTTAATAATTTAAATTTTATGGTTGCTTTGGAATTTTAACAAATAGAAACTTTTTAAATGTGCCCAAAAGGTAGCTTATTTGTTATAATTAAATAACTAGATTTTCACAAATGACAGGGATTCATCCAACCATCATTTCCGAGTCATTCCAGAAGGCTTTGGAAAAGGGTATTGAAATCTTAACTGACATGTCTCGACCTGTTGAACTGAGTGACAGAGAAACTTTGTTAAATAGTGCAGCCACTTCATTGAACTCAAAGGTGAGATAAGTACTAAGTTTAAGTTTCATTAAAAACCGCAACTTTTATGCTGTGAGTTTTGTTTGATGCTGTACAGTTCATAAATGTTAAGTCTCAAGTGTGACTGGGTAAGTAAAGTAATTTGTATAATTGAATTCAAGTAAAATTTACTCCTTCAAGGCTTTCAGATAAATTGTATCCCCATTTTACAGATGGGAAAATGGGTCTAGTGAAGTTAACTAACTCATCCAAAACCTCTTAATAGAGCTAGACCAAAACAGGACTATCCTATAGTCCATCTCTTCAATATCCATGCTGTTTTTCTTATCAAATTTAAAGCAGTGATGTTCTTTTTAAATTTCTTGGAAACTTATGTCACTTTTTGTTTTCTGTCATTCCTTGTGTTAAACACACCCACCCACTCTTTTCCTTTTCATCGGTGTTACATTGATATATTCATTTTCTTCTAATGTTAAGTGGAGAGCTAGATAATATTAGTGATATTGTTGAATGTCCGCAGAACTAACAACAGAATAGCATAATGATTACAAGCATTGGTTACAGAGTCTAGACTGCTGGAGTTCAATGCTAGCTTCATCACTTAACTAAGCTCTTTGACTATTTCAATTTCTTTATCTAAAGGTTGAATGAGTATATGAATGTAAATTGCTAAGATCATTGCCTGACATATGATAAGTGCTCAGTTAATGTTAACCATCAGCTGTTTTTATCAGTCCCTCAGTATTAAGGGTACACATGTATAGCATCTGATCACAAATTCATTTTAAACAGGAAACCTCCACATAAAATTAATTTCTTTTGGATTTGCTATAGAATTGTTAGTAAACTTGACATTCCCATCTATTCTATTAGTGAAATAGAAAAGCAAGCATACATTTTGTGTTCTTGGTAACAACCTGAGTTGAGACAATTCACGTGGAATATTTTCTCATTCCCACTCTCTCCCTCAGACGCCCTGCCACCCAAAAAAAGTGGTTAAGATTACTTCTTGAATATCTATGTCAGTAAAGAACTAAGACTTTTTTACTGTGAAACTGACTTTTTTTTTTTTTTTTAATTCTAGGTTGTCTCTCAATATTCAAGTCTGCTTTCTCCAATGAGTGTAAATGCAGTGATGAAAGTGATTGACCCAGCCACAGCTACTAGTGTAGATCTCAGAGATATTAAAATAGTTAAGAAACTTGGGTAAGCATTTCTAATTATAACTCTAATAAAAATTAATTTCAAAAGTAAAGTTAAGTTGTTGCCATAAACGAGCTTAAATGAAGCTTAAATGAAAAATACCTATATGAAAGTCACAAAGCTTTCTTTTTGGTTTTGTTTTCATGTGAACTTGTACTAATGTGGGAATCTAAAGAATTTCTTTATATTCCCATATGATGACAGGGCAGTAGTGTGATCAGAATGGTTCAGGAATGGGACACAAATGTGAGGCTGAAGTACATTTTATTGGACTGATGATTTTCAATATGTTAGCAATCTGTTAAACTCACAGATTTCTACCCCCTGTTAACTATCCCCTACCTTGTTTTCTTTTTTCTTAGTGGGACAATTGATGACTGTGAGTTGGTGGAAGGGCTGGTTCTTACTCAAAAGGTGGCAAATTCTGGTATAACCAGAGTTGAAAAGGCTAAGATTGGGCTTATTCAGTTTTGCTTATCTGCTCCCAAAACAGATGTAAGTAGAACCAAATGAAATTGGTTCCTTGTTTATGTGTTTTAATTTTCTAATACCTCAGACATTCATTATTATAAAAAATAGAAAATGCTGATACTAGTGATAAAAAGCATACATTTCAAATGAATTAGTAAAGTTGAGACAAAAGTAGGAATTATTGGATCCAAACATGACAAATCTATAGCCTCAGTTGGCTATTCATTGAAATTAAGTATTGATTTACTTTATAAATGAAGACAAAGGATATGTGTGTGATAATAAAAATTGGTTATGGAAAGTTATAAGTGGAATGTCTAGATCCTTTCTGGCTTCTGAGAACAGAAATCTTCACCAAACCTACAGTAGCAGGCAGATCTTTTGTCCTACATTTGCCCAAAGGAAACTAAGATTTCTCCTTTTATATTGCATTGGCATATAGGTTTCCTGTTTAGTCATTTGTTTCCCTAAAGTCTAGCCCATAAAAAATTAGTGTTGTTTTATAGGTCTTTGAGATAAACAAAATATGTCCTTGATACCTTCTTTCAGCATACCAATTTATGTAACAAGGCATAAAGTAACGAGGATGCCGGTGAAATTATTTCATTACTATGTTTGAAGAGAATTGGCATATTCAGAAAATATTATTTTACATTTTTTGATTATCAAAAATGTTCTTACAGTGTGTGTGTGTGTATCTCTATGACAGCAAGGTGTATAAATTAAAAGACCTGAATTAAGGTTGGTGTATATTCATCTTTCCAGACCTTTTCTATACATATCTATGTATAATTTCTTCTTCTTTGGTATGATTTTGAATTTATACTACAATAATGTTTTTATTAAAAGTATTTTTCACTTTAAAACTGCTACAGTGCAAATTATTATGTTGTTCTTTTTCTAAACAGATGGATAATCAAATAGTAGTTTCTGACTATGTCCAGATGGACCGAGTGCTGCGAGAGGAGAGATCGTACATTCTAAACTTAGTGAAGCAAATTAAAAAAACGGGATGCAATGTTCTTCTCATACAGAAGTCTATTCTAAGGTGTGGGGCTATTTTCTTCACTTCTTAATAATAATTGATTTTGGATCACCTCTAGCAATTTTTAAAGAAATATTTGAGATGGGTAAACCACTAGACATCTAATGAATGCATTTGGGGGCATTTGTTCAGGTAAGTACTCTAAAGTGGGTTCTCTTCCTATCGTGATAATTTAAATGTGGGATATATAATCTTTCTAGATCAAGATCCTAAATATCAAGTAAATGCTTTGTTTTTAAAAAGCTAAGTTTGGTCTAAAATTAATTAGCTAGCTAAAAGGCATTTATTTAAGTGTCTGTGCAGTTGCTTGCTTTGAAATTTAAAAGCTTTTCAGGGAGAGAACAGTAGATAGTCCATGAATTGAAAGAATCTCCAAAGTTTGAATTGATCCCCCTCCTTTTTTTTATTTTCTTTTAATAGGTAGACATTCCTGTGTACTCTTTTTTAATGTTATGCCAAAAAGTACTATGAATGTTCATTTTATATAGAAACCGTGATGCATAGTTGGAATACCTAGTTCTCACTCCAAGTCATATAATAGCTAATAACCTTGAGTAAATTGCTCTCAAAATTCAGTTGGCTTATCTGTAAAACAGGGATAGTAATTAATATTCACCCTTCTGATATCACAGAGCTGTCTTGGATCTTTCCAGATAATTTGTGGGAAAGTGTAAAATTTTGTTCTTGAATTAGTCTTATGTCATTCTAAATTCAGGAAGTACCAATAAAGTTTAATCAGAGATGCACTCATTTAGTGTTAAGAAAAATGATATAATTATTATGTTTTACAAATGGTGTCATTGGGTATGTTTTAATATTATCTATTGGAAATCTTAAGGATTTTGAGCTTATAAATTTGGTAAGCTGATATTTAAAGCATCTCTTTCACAAATAATTTGAGTCATCGGTCATTTAAACAATAAAATAATGAAAACCTTCAAGAATGGTTGAACAGCAAAATGTTTTAATGTAGCATTGGCATAATTACTGATTTTGTGTTTTAGAGATGCTCTTAGTGATCTTGCATTACATTTCCTGAACAAAATGAAGATTATGGTGGTCAAAGATATTGAAAGAGAAGACATTGAATTCATTTGTAAGGTAAAGTATTCATAACATCTGTCTGCGTGAAAATGTCCAATAATCAAATGTTATCTTAATTTGTAGATTTGACTGTTTTTTCTAGACAATTGGAACCAAGCCGGTTGCTCATATTGACCACTTCACTACTGACATGCTGGGATCAGCTGAGTTAGCTGAGGAGATCAATTTGAATGGTTCTGGAAAACTGCTCAAGGTAACAATATTATAATTAAGCTTTATTTCCTTGGGTTTGTTTATTTTAACCCTTACTCCAAACACCTAATTTGGAATTTGTTTACTAAAGATTACAGGCTGTACAAGCCCTGGAAAAACAGTTACAATTGTTGTTCGTGGATCTAACAAATTGGTGATTGAAGAAGCCGAGCGCTCCATTCATGATGCCCTATGTGTCATTCGCTGTTTAGTGAAGAAGAGGTAATATAAACTAAGTAACAACGTTAAAACTTTTATATTTTGACTTTTTAAGGTATAAATAGTAAATGATTTAAAGTAGCTTTCTCTAGGATAAAGTAAGCTAAAAATGTTTGTGAATTTCAGAGCTCTTATTGCAGGAGGTGGTGCTCCAGAAATAGAGTTGGCCCTACGGTTAACTGAATATTCACGAACATTGAGTGGTATGGAATCCTACTGCATTCGTGCCTTTGCAGATGCTATGGAAGTCATTCCATCTACACTAGCTGAAAATGCTGGCCTGAATCCCATTTCTACAGTAACAGAACTAAGAAACCGGCATGCCCAAGGAGAAAAAACTACAGGCATTAATGTTCGAAAGGTAATTTAATCTTTATTGCAGAAAAGGTTAATGAAAAAATTTTAATCTTCATAATTATCTCTTGAGTGACAAGCTTTGTAATTAAAGGTAATCTGGGATTTAAATATGAGACCTTCAGGTTCATTGAGAATGAAGATGATGCCTTAAGTGAAAAGTATTATTTGTTCATTCTGCCACATTGACTGTGTCACTTGGCAAGTTATATAGTCTGTGCTTCAGTTTCCTCAGTTGTAAGTACAGGGACAATTAAATAGTTCTCAGGCCTATTGTGAGGTCAAATAAATGTATTATTAACAAGAAAGTTCTTACAAAGATGCCTGGCAAAAACACTTTAAATATTAAATATTCCTACTGTTGTGACCACCAGCCTAGTACAATCACCAAGGGTAAATAAATAGAACAGTGATAATTTCCCCTTTTGTATTAATGTTTTATTAATGTCTTTTCATTGAGGAGAGAAGTAATACTTAATGAGAAAAAAATAACAATCTAAAGCGATGTTTTTTTAATAGTACAGAACTCTAAAGGAGGGTACTACCTAGTTAGCAAAAGCTTTATGAAGATGCAGTTTGGGTTGGTAGGAGATAAGGAAATTTCAGATGGGGGAGCAAATGGTTTCAGGTGAGAGGAACCAAGAAATTACTAATTTTTTCTGGAGCAGAGGTTTTATGTTGGTGATACAGTGGACTTTAAGGTTGCAAAGTTCAGATAAAACCTAAAATTTGGGGGCCCTTGAGTATTGGGGCAAGTATGGGTTTTTTAAATTACAGTAGTTTAAGCCACTGAAGTTTTTTTAACCAAGAAGCTAAGATGATGAAAAGAGTATTTTAAGGAGGAAAGAGGAGATAGGGTTGGTTGTTAAGGCCATCAACAGTAATCCTTAGGAGAAGTAATCCTAGGATAGTGGCGATGAGAATTTCAAAGTGAGATTTGAGAGAGTTGGAAAGAGCAGACCAGACTTGGCCATATTCAGAATTAGGATTCAGAGATGATTTGATTATCAAAGATCTAGTAAATTTTAATCTCCATGATCCTCTACCTAATTTTTGCCAGGTTATTTTTAAATTAAAGATATATACAAGTTGTTTGGAGTTAGAATTGGGGGACTCCAACATTAAATCATTTTTTCCAAATTTTAATTGAAATTCAACCTACAATGTAGTAAAAAGCTTAGTTAGTAGAGTATCTTACTCTTGACTAGACCAAGGGAAAACTACACTTGTAAGGCCTTGAGTCATACTGGTAACAGTGTAGTTGGTGTTATGTATAATTTCAAATACTAAAAGTAATTTGTGCTAACTTTCAGGGTGGTATTTCCAACATTTTGGAGGAACTGGTTGTCCAGCCTCTGTTGGTTTCAGTTAGTGCACTGACTCTAGCAACTGAAACTGTCCGAAGTATTCTGAAAATTGATGATGTGGTAAGTATATATAGATTATGAATTTTCTTACAAGGTCAGAAAGGGATTTTGTTTTTAGAGGTTTTGCGGGTAGGGGTCTGTAAATGTTAGTTTACTGGTCATCAAGGTAATAACAGTTCATTACAGTCTTTTTCTCACTTGTAAAAATAGGTGATTTGGATAATTCATTTAAATGTCTTCCATCCTTAAAGTTCTGTCGTTTACAGGTTTTGAAATACAAATTTTTCTCTTATCAGGTAAACACTCGGTAATCTGGATAATGCTGGCCAGCTGGCACAATTATGGCCACTATAGTACAGCTGGAGTGGAAGATCACTCACTGGCGTTCCTTATGTTTGGAAGAGTGTATCCTCTATGATTTCCTGGGCCTGGTCTTCCAAGTTGGCAGTTTTTTGAAATTTTAGAGACAAAATTCAATGAAAATATTAAATATTTGGTTTCAAAAGGTGGACTACTTTATTACCCCTTCCCCCAGCAACATTCCAGATACTCTTGAAAAAGCCATATAAGAAGGGGGTGGAAAATGGATTCACATTTACCTGTTGACTTCCTTAGGATCTTAATCCTGGGTACTTTAAATGTTAATTTTTTTTAACACGAGAAGAAAAAAATATATATGTTACCCTGATAAATCCAATTTACATAAAAATATCAATGTAATGTTATATGCTGTTTGAAAAGTTAACAGTATAGAAAAATACAAAGTGAAAAATGAAAGGCTCCCTTTATAATCTTAATCCCTTTTTCCAAGAGTAACCACAGTTGTGTTCATTGGGATTCCTTCTACAAATAAAAGAATGCATATATGTAGCAAATATTATACAAAAGGGAATCTTAACTGACATGTCTTGTTTCAGTGGTTTTAAACATTGCTTCTACCCTGATCAAGCATCATCTCTCACCATGTATAGTATAAAATCTAATCTCTGTCCTCACTTAAGCCTCTATCAGTTTTGCACACACTGTAGCTAGTGACTTCTTAAAACTTGCCAGGCACTCCATTTTGTAAAAGCTTTCACAGCTTCTGATTGCCTTTCAATAAAGGCCAGATTTCAGGTGGACTATACATTGGGCCTGTACAATCTGGTACCACTCCTGTATTTCACAAGAAGTATTATAAAAGCAACTGGGGCTCTCCACATTTATGGAAAATTTCAGCCAACGAAGCTGAAGCTTTTTTTTGTATCTGACAACTCAAAATAACTGATTTGGTAAATGGTAAAGTTGTAAATGGTAAAGTCTTAATATGCTTAGATACCTATTTGTGGATTGTCTAAAATTTAGTAGTTCAGATTATTGTCTCCCCTTTTTAATGGATATTAGATACTCACTGTAAAGTAAAGTTTTGTGTTGTTTTTAGCTGTGTAAAACAACTGAATAAGGTACTCCTAAAAACTTGTCAAAATACTTCTCTAATCCAGATTATTTATATTGGAACTTTTATTTATTCACAAGGTTGTGTTTTAACTGTAGAAAGCCCTAAAAATCCTCAAAAAAGCTGTCAGAACTAATAAAGTAACAGGATGCAAAGTCAACACAAAAATCAGTTGCATTTCTATACAACCTGAAAAGGAAATTAGAAAAATAATTCCATTTACAATAGTGTCAAATAGAATAAAATAATTAACCAATGAGATAAAAACCTTGCACAGTGAAAACTACAGAACTGCTGAAATGACGAGTGGAAACATCCCATGTTTGTGGATTGGAAGACTTGGTAAAATATCAGTGCTATCCAAAGCGATCTACGGATTCAATACGATCCATATCAAAATCCCAATAACATTAGAAATAACCCATCCTAAAATTCATATGGAATTTGTAGGGAACCTGAATATCCAAAACAATATTGAACAAAACTGGAAGTCACACTTCCTAATTTCAAGACTTAATTACAAAGCTACAGTAATCAAAATGTACTGACATAAAAACAGACATTTAGACCAATGGCAAGCCCAGAAATAAGCCCTCACGTATATGGTCAAATGGTTTTTCACAACGGAGCCAAGATCATTCAAGAGGGAAAGGCCAGTCTAACAGTGCTGGGAAAACAATGTCCACATACAAAATGAGGTTGGATCTCTACTTAACACTATACAAAAATGAAAGTGAATCAAAGATCTAAATGGCAAAATTCAAGTAAAACAAAAGCTTCATGACATTGCATTTGGCAGTAAAAGTTTTTGTGCATCAAAAGATACTCTGAACAGCAAAAAGCCCTCAGAAAGGGAGGAAATGTTTCCCAATCCTGTATCTGATACGGGATTAAAATCCAGAATATGTAAAGGGTTAAAACAACCCAATTCAAAAACAGGCAAAGTGCTTGAATGGACATTTCTCCAAGTCATCTTTATTGCACATTCCTTTAATTTCTTCCATTTCTTCAGTTCCTGTACCTATTTTTGCATTCTTAATTAATTTTTCCCCTTGGTTATTAAGTTGGATTATTTTCCCTTTCTAAGGTGTTAAACTTGGCATGAAGACTTTCCTACTTCTCTCTATATTTTGAAAGACTTCCTCCAACAAACCTCTTGCACTTCTAACTCCTTGATGTCTGCTTCCTAAAGGACCCAAAATGACAGCCAAAAAAAAAACAAAAAAAAAAACCAAGTGACCATTAACTGGTGAATGGATAAACTTAAAGTGATAAAGACAATGTAAATAATGTAGATTATGTCTCGTCTGTAACATTGTGAATAGCACAACAAAATGAAAATTCCTCCAGTGTTGGAAAATTATCTCTTCCAGCAAATAAAACTATTCAGTAATGAAAAAGGAACAGAACAGACTACTTGGATATATACAACATGGATGAATCTAAAAAAAAAAGTATGCCAAGCAAAAGGAGCTGGGAGCAAAAAGTACATACTGATGATTCCATTTATATGAAATTCTAAAACAGTGAAAGGGATGGAATGAAGATTAGACTGGGAAGGGACACGGGATTTTTCTAGGATGATGGAAATGTTCTATATCATAATAGTATGATTTCATGAGTGAGTGCATTTATCAAAATTTATCCAACTATTTTTAAGATCTGTTCATTTGTATATGTTACATCTCAATACAAAAGTGCAAAAATAATTCTTCCTATGATTTAAGATGTCATTTTCTTGTAAGTTTGTCCATTTTTGCTTTATATACTTTGAGGCTGTTATTAGATATCTGCAAGTTTAGAATATTGCTGGTAAATGGAAACTTCAGCTCTTCTACACAGACAACTGCCCTCCATTCTGTTCTGTTCTTTTCTGTTCTGTTCTGTTCTACGTTTGCCTAGTCATCGCTTTGCAGTGCTTCAACATGTAGACCTGTCTTGATGTTTTGGGGATAAACTTAACACTAAATCTCAAGAGAATCAGCTGCATGTGAATGAACGGAAGTCCCTCCTATGGTCGCTTGGGGCGTCCATGCCTCAAGGGCTTCTAACTCTGGATTCTGCTCAGAATCGAGCTGGTTCAGTGTGCGAAGCAAATTTCAGCTCAAAGAGCCTGAAGGAGATGGGGAGTGGAGGTTTTGCAGGTCCTCACACTCCAGACCTGCGAACAATAAAGGCTTGGTAAGAAGGGCTCAGATGGATTCCAGACAGCATACCATAGCTTTATGGTGACCATGCCGGTTGTAGAGCCAGGGGCAGGAGGCGGCGGGAGGTTGAGGTAGGGGGTGGGGTGGGGGGGCAAGAGGGAGTTGCATCAGCCTCAGAAAGTAGGGGTTAGGTATCGGATAACTGCGACAGCAACATGCAATTTTCAGGCTGTCTCAACAGCCACGTGGAGTAAAATGAAGGTGCCATTTGAATATAGTGGGAAAGGGGGAGAGGGAGTATGTCTGTGGTTACAGTCGGAGCTCGCGCCCTCTAAAGCTAACCATTATACAGTTGAACCCAAGCTGCAAACACAGGGTTCATACACCTGTATTGTCATTCACTGCTGGGTGGGCCAGGCTTCCCCAACTCTGGGCTTTTATTGGTCAGAGCAAGAAAAAGCTTTTCTAGCAGCCTCCTTTGGATTGGTAGATTTTTGGTAGCTCTTGTCAATCAGAGTAGAATGTACCGCACTCCTTTCCATTCTCTGGCTCCAGGGGGAGCCATGTTAGCAAGATGCAAATCTTGCCACAGTTCTGAGACTGCCACACAACAGCATACCCTGCTTTCCTCTGTCACTGCCATCTCCTTCTAACATTATTTCAACGAATGAAAAGGCGCTTTTTTTCTTTTTCACAAATCAAGTTGTTTCACTAGTATGATGTGCAAAGTCTGTGTTTACGCGGTGAGGCGCGAAGCTGATGAAGAGGTGCCCTGTTCCACCGGGCCAACCCTCTAAACCAGCACAGACTACTAACTCCCTCTATCCAGTAGGAACCCGCCTTGAGTCTCCCGCAGCGTGAGAGAATTTTGAGTGACTTTTGGCCCCTCGCGGCCCCTGTAGCGTCCCTAGTTACCGTACCCCTAGTAACCCTCGCCCCAAGCAGGGAGCCGCTGGGTAGCCTGAGGCCGCGCCAGCCTCCCCGGCCCTGGGCCAGCGCGGGCGCTCAGGCCTCGGCGGCGAGGTGATGGCTGCCTCTCACCGAGCGGCGAAGCTGGCGGCCAGCAGTCTCCAAATCCCGGTAGATCCCATCACCGGAGCGCGGGTCGCCCAGTACGAACGCGAAGGCCCCTTAGAAGCTCTGGCGGCTGCGGCCTTGGAGGAGGAAGAGGAAAAGCAGGAGGCGGCGGTGCGGCCGGCGCGGGCGCCGGTAATGTAGGGATGGGACGCGGGCTGGGGCTGCGTGCGGTCTGAGGGCTGAGCGTCCCCGCTGGGCTGAGCGATGTGCTGGGAAACGCGGCGCCCTGTCCAGATCCTCCCTACCCGGTAATTCTGGCCCCACCACCTTCTCTCTGTTCTCATGGAAAGCATTCAAAACCGAGGCGTTGACGTGTTTTAATTTTCCCCAAAGAGATTGTAAAAATTTATTGTAGAGCATTTACTATATTTAGGCTGGAGAGTGCAAAGTACAGAACTTTACTCCTTATGCTCCAGCATCTGTCAGAAGTAGATACACCCTTTTTAACTTGGGGAAAACTGAGCTACCCGTAGAGGATAATCCATAAAACTCGGGTGAATCAACGGTACTGTCAGAGGTATCTTTTGTTGTCACCTTAAGGTCTTGGTTATCAGTGCATCTGATAACACGGTGCTTGAAAGGCGATGTTTAAAACCATCAAGAGTTCAGTGGATAGATCAGACAGATATAGTTAAGCATCTAGAGAAGCGAATTACTTAGAACCCAGTGTTTTCTAAATGGCTCTTCAGGATGGGGTGGGATAGCCTTTTCACTGATCATTTTTCAGTGTCACATGTGTTCTGAACACCTGTCCACCAGGTAGAGGGAGAGTCTGCCATCTGTTGTATTCTTTTAAAATATAGAAACCTTGAATTTTAACTGTCAATCTGCAGATATAAACCTCCTTGCCCCCAGTTAAAGAGTCTTAATGGCATTTGTCCAGGCCTCTCAGACAAAACGTTATGGTCTAGCGCTAATAGAAATCACTGGACATTTTGGAATTTAATCTCTTTAATCTACACTAAAACTGTTAATCACAAAATATGTAGCAACACCTCTTATGGTCAGCATTTCACCAACAGACATAAACTACTTAAGATTATCCAGAGTAAGGCAGATTGAGACCCCGAGCATGAACCAGAGTGAGAGTTGTAGGACCAATTTCATTCATGATAAAGTGTCCCCTCAACACAAGTTTCAGTAGCCAACAAAGGAGACAAAATGATGGAGGAAAAAAATTTGAATGGAGAAAAAGGATTTGGAGTCCTAGATTATGACCCATTCTCTGCCATTTGCTAGATGATATTAAGATGTAACTTCCTTCTATCTCAGTTTCCTTATCTGTAAAGGCACTATAATTGTCTCTCACTGTTGCCTCGCTGGTATGTTATGAGAATCAACTGAAAGAGTGCGTGTCATAGCTAAAAAACAGTTAGTATAAATTAGTAATAATAATAATTACTGCCAGCAGGATTGTCATTTGAACAACCTGCCCAAAGATTAAATTCTACTTTGGGGGGTAGAGGAGTCAGTCATTTTTATAGTTGCATTATACTTCCAGAATGCTTTGTTAAACTGCAAATTTGTATTAGAGACTTATTACCTTAGGGGGGATTAATTTATCTAATGAACTAGTTTCAAAGGAACAGGATCCTATCCCAAAAAAAAAAAGGAGGTTTATTTGTATAAATTTGACACTGTTCTGAGACCACCACACTTACAGAATCTAGAAAGCTTAGGGAAAAAAAAAAAAAAAAACACTGAAAAGGCAGGAAAGAGTGTGCAGGAGCCAAGCTGGCTTAGGTCTCCACCTTGATCTTTAAAGGTTAATTTGGCTCATCTATAAAATGTAGCAAACTCAGATACCATACCTACCACACAAAATTAATTAGAGAACCAGCTGTCACTGTAGGCCCCTAGGCCCCTTTCAGTCCTTTGGTTTGCCAAAGCTCCCAATCCCCACCCCTTACAGGACTCTGCCCATGTTGGGCACTGAGGCCAGTTCTTTGAACTTAGCCTCAGTTGAAGATATCAGTTCATAGGCGTTGTTATGTGGTTGATGATGATACGAGTAAAGGAGTATTCTATAATCCACAGTTAAAATGTCCCTGACTTTCCTAATGAGGTGGCCTTCTCTTTTTCATCAAATATTGGGCATTTATTAAGTGCTAGTCACTGAATATTCATTGGTGAAGGAAGCAGACATAGCTCATGTCATCACGGAGCTTCCAGTCTGGTGGGGAGGTTAGATAATAAAAACAGATGATTATAAGATGGGAAAAATTGGGAAAGAAATGAACAGGTTACTATGATTTTAAAAAGTAGTAGGAGGGAAACTATTTAAATGAGTGAACATTTAAGTCGATGACTGATAGATGAGAAAGAGTAGCCATTTGAAGAGTGGGGTGGGAAAAGCATTCCTGGCAGAGGTAACAGCATATGAAGAGACCTTAAGACAGGGAAAGGAAGAGCTTTGTGTGATCAGGATGTGAAAGCCAGCAGGACTGGAAAAGAGGGGAAGAAAGGGAGAGAAGAGGAGATGAGATTGGGGAGGCAAGCAGAGCCTTATAGAACTAAGCAACCAGTTGAGTGTTTATTGTAGGTGCAGTGGGAGGTCTTTGAAGACTTAAGAAATCAGATATGTACCTATTTACATTTTTAAAATAGGACTCCAATGGCTTTGTGGAGAATGAATTGGAAAGTTTGACAAAACATAAGTAAGGAGATTGGTTAGGAGGCTGTTATAATAAATCAGCGGCGTGGACCTACTATCCAGGGGAAATGATAAAAAGTGGACAGATTTTTTTGAATAGCAAGAATTACTGTTAAAGATTGGATGTGAAGGCCAAGAAAGAAGAATAAAGAATGCTTATTCCCAGGTTTCTAGTTTGACCAGCTGCATGGAGGGTAATACCACTTACTGAATTGGGTATAACTTGGGGAGGAATGGGTTTAGAGGCTGGGTGGGAATCAATGTTTCAGTTTTAAACATGATAACTTTGGGATGCCTGTGAAACTACCAAATGGAAATGTAGACAAAGCAGTTGGGTCTATGAAACTGTAGTCCTGTGGGATCTGGACTGGAGATTTCTATCTGTGAGATTTCAGCATTTTTCAAACAGTGGGAATGGATAAAATCACTTAGGGAGAGTGCAGAGGAGGAAGAGAGTGCAAAGAAAGGGGACTTGTATAGAACTCTTTAAAAACCTAAACACTTAACAGGTAGAGAAAAAGGAGACAAAAGAGATTAAGGGCCAACTACAGTGGTAAAAGGATTATCACAAGAGTATGAAAGTCCCCCATTCGTTGGTTTTAATGATGAGGGAAAGGGTCAAATGCTGCTAAGAGAAGAGACATTTCATCTCTGATGCAGGAGGAAAGGAGAAGTGGCACAAGAGCAGGCAGTTTCATAGATGGGAAGGTGAGGGAACTCCCTCCAATGGTTTTCTTAAAGAAATAAAAGAGTTATCATGGGCAGTTGGGGGTTGGGAATTGGAGCAAGTAGAAGGGCAAGGGAAAGGTAAGCAGTTTTGCTGGGGAGTGCCAGAGCCACCTTCCAGAAGGAACAGGGGGAGGTGCCAGAAAAGCCAATTAGTCATTAGAAACTGATCAGTTTTAATTTAGTAATATTCACAAAACATTTTTTTAGTTATATTTTAATTATGGAAGTAATATATGAACACATTCTCCTTTTAAAATTTCAAATGTTACAAATAAGGCTTAGGCTCTTTTAACACCTCTCCCTGCAAAGAGAAAGTCTAGGTCCCTCCTACCCCTCATTGGCAGCCACTGTTTTGAAACTGATGTATATTCTTCTGGGCTTTCCTTGTATCTTGTGTACATAATATTTTAATATATGGTAACATTTTATATATGCATACTGTTCTGCAAGTTGCTTTTTTCTCTTATCATTTATTGGGGGTTTACCCATGTTAGTACAGGTAGCTCTACCTCATTCCTTACAAATCCTTTCAATGCAAAAAAATTTTAATAAAAATTCCAGAATTGCAGATGATACAGAAAGACAATACCACAAATAATTGTGAGTGCTGATCACTAATGAAGCACATGTGCTGGAAGGAGTCATCATCTAAATGGGTCAAGCCAATCTAGGGAAGATTATCCTCTAATCTAGTGGCTACGTGTACAACATTCCACAAAAAGCCAAACAATTAAAGGGAAAGAGTGCTATTTTAGGCTCTTGGAAAATAATGTGCTTAAATCTAGTTTATTTGATTTACTAAAATATTTTCTTCTGTGTGGAGACTATTAAAAATGAAATTAAGAGTTGGAAGTTGCTTATTAACCATTCATCTGTTTTAGGTAAAACACTGTGGAATCAGTTTATCTGAAAAGGTCAGGCTAGTGTTAACAGTATGAAGCAGAAATGGAATGAATACTGTAAGAAGTCAGTGAATAAGTTAAATTTATTAGACCTTCCACATCTTTTCAGAAGCTTCACATCCTTCTATATCTTTTTCAAACAGTTTTCCAGGACCAAACAAATTTTATCCTTTTTGTGTAAATGATTGTTGTAAAGCCTTCTTTTAAGGGATGGTCTAAAAGAATGAATAGGGAGCATATGGATGCTTTTGCCTAAAAACAGTTCTTTGTCATATCCTCCCTGTTTTAGTTATATGTTTTGGAAAATAAGCCCTTTCCTTAGTACTTAGTTGAATATATACCTCTTTAGAGCAGTCAGTATTTCTTTGAATGATTCAGCCCTTTGTGAGGGAATACCTGTCCTCTTGTCTTGGTGGAAACTTACAAATTTTTTTAGCTGTACGTTCATTCATCCGACAAATATGTATTGAGCATCTGCCTTTGGCCAGGCACTTTTCTAGGCACTGGGAACAAACTGTGAACAAAGACAAATCCTCACCTTTGCCTTTGTGACGCTTACTTTTTGGTAGGGGCAGGCATACAGTACACAAATAAGTGAAGATATGTAGAATATCAGTTGGTGGTGAGTACTTAAAGAAGAAAAGGGATGCTGACAATGAGTTGGGGGAGAGGTTATAACTTCAGTTAGGGTAGTCAGTGAAGACCTTGTTGAGGAGATAACGTTTGAATAAAGAGGGAACAGCATGTGCTAAGGTCCTGAGGTGTTTTTGTAGATGCTGTGAGCTTTGGAAAAACTGCAAACTGGAATCAGCCACTGCTACTAGAATGAACTGTTGCTGCTCAGGGGTCACTCAAGCAGAGAACTAACAGGAAGGAGTAGGTCCCTTTTTTTTTACTCCAGCCTTGCGGTCTCCTTCTAGCCCCACTTTTGGCATAGTCTAGTGGGTAGCAGCTGGCAAAGCACAAATGTGGTTTGTAGAGTCCCATCCCCAGCATCACATTGCAGGGTACAGAAGGGTAGCATTGGAGCTGAGAGACAATAGTTTAACACACTGACACACCTACTTTACATATCAAAGCTGATGTTAGAAATGTTAGTGCCCATGTCACATGACTAAGAAGTACAGGCTTGAATAATTCTGAGACTATCTGTAATCTTTCTCCTAAGCCATGAGAACACTCCAAACTGAAACATTACTTAACTTCCGTTCAATCCTTTCATTTTCTAAAGCTTATAAGGCAGCTGAAACCAGGTAACCAGGAAGTAGCACAAGAAATGGAAACCACCTCCTGCTTGCCATAACGTCCCTTCCCAGCCTTGCTTCCCAAAATTGCTTTATGCATTTTGTTCTCCTCTTACCCTCCAACTGTGTCACTTTATTCTCCAACATGCTCCCCACCACTGCAGCTTTTGCTAATGTCATTTTTTTTGTCCGGAGTACTTTCTCTTTTCTTTCCCCCTACACGCTCTCTGTTCCTCTAGATTCTTCCATTATTGATTCAGCTCAAATATCACCTCCTCAAGGAAGCCTTCCTTTATCTTACAAACTCAAACCAAACAAAAGCTCTCTCCCTTTAAATATACTTACCTCCTCTTACTGCTTATTTAAATGTTGATGTTGGCCAATACTTCCGTCCTCAGATTCTTGTCCTATTGCCCACACTTTCTGCACATCCAAGGATGCACCTGCCACTTCTGTGTGCATCTTTCCCATATCACCATCTTCAACCCAGCCTTCTTACCAGGTCTCCAAATATATTTACCCACCTGTTTCCTGGGCATTTGGCTGTCCTACTATCTCCTCAAACTCAGTACATCTAAGAGAGAGATGAGTTTCCTTTTCCTAAAACACTCTCCTTCCCTGTATTCTCTATATTGATGAATGGCAGCAGCACCATCTACCTAGATGGGCAGCACCCCAAATGAAAATCTTCAATTTCTTGCCCACAATCCAGGCCATTATTGAGTTCATGAATCAGCTTCCTAAATCTACCAAGGCAGCCTCCTTAATGCTGCTGTCCTAATTCTGCCCTTAATACGTCTAACTCAGACCTTTGCAGTAGTTCATTAACTGCTACCAACCTTTCTTCCTTCACTAAACTCTATCTGCTACCACAAGAATCCTTCTGAACATTATTGATCATGTCACTCCTCTGCTCACATCCTTCGAGCTCTTAGTTGAGGCTGTTGACTTGCCTTCATCTGTTTTCCTATTCTTTCGTGTGCTCCATATGCCCTGTTCCCTACCCCCACTCACACTATTTACCTCCCTCTGAGCATACCATGGTTGTTCCTTCCTCTTATGGCAAAAAAAAAAAAAAAAAAAAAAAAAACTCTTCCTGCCCTTGGGAGGAATGTGGTGTGTCTTTGGAACCTAACACGTGGGATTTGAATTAAATGCCAGCTTTAGTACTTACTAGCTATGTGGTTGCAGATGTGTCACCTAAATCCTCCAAGCCTCAGTTTCCTCATCAAGAACAGAGTACCTGCCAGTTGCATCATCATGTGGTAACATATGATGAATGTTCTAGCACCGTGCCTCAGATTTCTTTGTTTTTCACTGCATCCCTAATCTGACACAATTTGTCGTCATACAACCTTATGTCTCCGGTCTAGCTCATCTTTGCAAATTCTGCCTCTTCTCCCCCTACCACTCCCAGTCTTGGTGATTGATATTGTGACATACATGATCACTCATCTCTCTCCCTGCTCAACTTGGAGCAGCTCATAGGCAGGAATCAGTAGTTCTGTCTTATTCAAAGTCTGTTGTTGATTATGTACACATCCTCTTCTAAACTAGCTGGAAGCTTCTCAAAGGTGGAGTTTTTATCTGATTTGTATCTTTCAGCATCTAACTGAATGCTGGCTGTCCCTAAATATTTAATGAATGAGGAATTTAACAAAGCATTCATCACTACAGCTAAGAAAGTAGTGGTGAGGAGCACATATAGAAACAGTAGAAGACATCAGAAAGTTATCTTGGTTGTATTGTATAACAATAAAGCGATTCTTGGAGTCATAGATTTGTTGGTAATAAATTTCTGCACAACAGTTCTACTGAAGAAAACTTGATTTCCTTTATTCATTTTCTCTAAGTTACCCCAAGTGGCACAACACTCACCTCTTGTACACTGTTTTTAGCCCATTTTTAAAAACGCCATATCAGTAACTATTACATACAATTGACCCTTCTGAATTTACCCATTGGGAGAAGCTACTCAGATTTATTTTGTAATATCTTGTCTGATTTGGTCTATAATTTTCTATGGCAAATATGCTTTTTAAAAATTTTGAGTCTACTTCAGGCAGTAGGCTAAATTTAGACCATGGTCAGCAGCCTATTATGCATAGTATCATAAATAACTTCAACTGTTTCTCAACTGAGAAAATATTAAAATTTCTATATTTATGGAAAAAATGGGGTTTTACCTCTATAGTTGCTTCAATTGAAAGAACTTTGAAAGGTATATGAAAAGAATGAGGGGAGATCAGTCAGCCCCTTCCAGGCATGACCTGTATATCGAATAACTATACTATGTGTAGTTACTATACTACTCTTGTTCTCTTTTCACACCCAAAATTCCTGTCACATAGAGGAGCTCCTGCTCTTGTGTCCCACAGGAACAGCTGTTCTGACAGTCCCTCCCACCCCCTTCCACACCTTCCTACTTCCTCTTCAGGTCTCTGCTGGACATCTCCCTGGCTTCTTGATAAGCCCTGAGAACTTTGTTCCCTCCATTCTCCAGCCTTCATTCCCCTGTTCCCCTATCTTCCCTCCACTGGGACCCCCTTGGGGCCTATACTGCAGAAGCCCAGCTGGGCAAGGTTGTTGGGCTGTGGTTGCTTGGTTTGCAGCAGGAGGAACTGTGTTTTCTTCATTTCAGTTAAAACTTAAAATTCAGAAGGAGCCTCTTTATAAAGGGTGATTTGGTTCTATCCTGTTATAGTGTATGGGTTAGTACAAGGTCTGGGAATCTAACCATTCTTTATAAAATGGATTAAATAGCATTTATTTTCTGGCAACTTGGCCTGTTTGTGTGTCTCTCTCTCTCTCTCTCTCTCTCTCTCTCTCTCTCTCTCCCTCCCTCCCTCCCTCCCTTCCTCCCCCACCCCTCATTCTTAATAAAATGTCATTAGGGGAAAATGTACATAGCCCACAAGTAACTTATAATCCATTAGTGTATGTACAAAACCCACAAATAAGCAGCAGCATTGGGAATCAGTGTCAAATTTATTTGTCTTTCAGTTCTAAACACCATTTAACAGGTTTTTTCCTTCTATCAGGATGATTTTAACACCAACATTTCTGGAGTAGCTGAGCAAACACATATAAGCAGTGAAGACCTCGTGGACTTTTCCGGTATTTACTACTCTAATGAAGAATATTTCAGGAAACTAGAAGAGCTGAAGGCTGCCCACATGGAAACTATGGCAAAGTTAGAGAAAATGTACCAGAATAAATTAAATTTAAATGAAGTTCAGCCAGTGATCATCAGGGAAGAAGCGCCTAGTGTCTCCTCTATGTAAGTTCGTACATAATGTTATTTGTGGACTCTAAAATAAAATGTATACTTAAAAGTACAGAACAAAATTATTTCAGAATATTTTCTCTCAAATATCCCTTATACTTTTCTCCTCCTTATACTTTGAATGATATATGGAGGTAGGATTTTATTCAAAATGTTTAATGGTTTATCAACCTACTAGGTGACTTTTTGCTTTGAGGGTCATTTTGTGTCCATTTGGTCTTTTTTCTTTGATCTGTCATTCATAGAACTGTAGTCATGTAGCAGAATATTTAGTCTGGGCATTTTTAAATTATGAATATTAAAATTTAAAAGCCCTTCTAATATGTAGATTAACATGAGCTCATTAAAGATACGATACAAAGAGTTCAGGACTAAGACATAGATCTGATTCAAGCTTTCCAAATAGTCTGTAATTTTAAAACCGATTTCTTTTTCTGCTATAAACTCTTCTATTTTGAAACTTGAAGCAAGTCCTTTAACTCATCCATTTGGTCAGTGCTGAGTGAACACCTCCCATGTGCCAGACCTTGCCTGGACACTGAGGAATCAAAATCAAGATGCCCTCAAGAAGCTCAAAGACTAGCTGAAAACCCAAAATTGCAATAGAACATGATGTAACAGTGTTATGAAGATGAGGAAGAAGCAGTTGATTGTGTCAAGGTGTCAGTGGAGGGACATAGGCGGGAATTTTCTCCTGAAGTCATATCTGAGTTCAGTTTTAAAGGAAGAATAGCTGTAGCAGATGCAGGAAGCAAGGAGTGGCCTTCTAGGCAGAGAAACCACATGTGCAAAGGCATGGTGGCATGAAAAGTCATGGTGTGTGTGAGGGATGTGACTTAAGAATGGTGACTAGGGATAGGGAGAGAGGAGAAGTGGAACTGAAAGGGTAAGCAGGGGCTAATCTTGAAGGGCTTTATAATCTACACTTGACTTCATAACAGTAACAAACCATGGAAAAGTTTCAAGAGGGGAATGACATGATCAGATGTATGCTTTAAGATGTGACTCTAGAAAACGTGTGGATAAATTCAACAGAGGTTAGACACGAGGAGCCTTGGCTGTCTCAGGTTCCTCCCCTATAAAATAAGAGTGTTGAATGAGATAATTTATAAGCATCTTCCAGCTCTATTCTAAATAAAAGTGATCATTTTTATAAGCCCTATCCAGCTCCTATCTTCTGATTGTAACTTGATCTAAGAAAATATGTAATTCCTAATTTTTATTTTTGGTCACATACGACTGAAAGTGTAACCTAATTATTCCCCTCACTTAGGTCTGTATTGGAAAAGAATTCCTATCACCCTATCTCGTTAACAACATCGCTTTCAGAGCCTGATTTAAGTCATGCTTCCTCCTTGATTATGACTTCCTCTGAAGATGAGTTGCCCAACTTAGAAAAGGAGTATCCCGAGAAAAATAGAAGGATGACATATGCGAAGGAGCTCATCAACAACATGTGGAGAAACTTTTCTGTTAAAGATTATATTCACTATGAAGATGCTAACCTTCCGGCAGTTGAAAAAAAAAAGAAGAAACCAAAAGAATGGGTGCCAAAGATTACAGTACCTGAGCCTTTTCAGATGATGATTAGAGAACAGAAGAAAAAAGAAGAGAACATGAAATCTAAATCAGATACTGAAATGGAACAAAAACTGCTCAAAAAACAAGAAGAAGATTCAGAGTGTAAGAAAAAATTCCGAGCCAATCCAGTTCCAGCATTTGTCTTTCTCCCCCTTTATCACGATATAGTCAAGCAAAATGAAGAACGGAGAAGGACTATGAAGGAGAAATATAAAGAAGCTCTTCTGGCCTCACAAAAGCCATTTAAGTTTATTGCAAGGGAGGAACAAAAGCAAGCAATCCGGGAAAAGCAGCTGAGAGACTTTTTTAAGTCTAAAAAGAAAACAAATCGATTTAAAGCCAGACCTATACCTCGATCTACTTATGGTTTAATTTCCAATGACAGGTTAAAAGAAGAAGAGCTCTACAGAAACAATAGGACACAGCTGAGAGCCCAAGAGCTTTTACTTTATTCATCTCCTTTACCTCGCAGACCAGCTCGCAGAAATTTTGCTGCAAGGAAGCCCAAGTGTCCTGAACAGGCTGAAAAGTTGAAGGGTAAGCACAAGGTTAGGTGCCGGACTGCTGATTTTGGAGACGTTCCTAAGAGATATCAGAAACATCCCTCAGAAGAGAAGTATCTAAAACCCCTCACAGTCTGTAAACCACCCAATCTTCACGCAGCCTCACATGCACCTACTAAAAGAGAGAAAATTTTGGCAGACGTTGAAGCAGATGAAGAAAATTTAAAAGAAAAACGTTGGCCTTATCTGTCTCCAAGGCGCAAGTCACCAGTAAGAAGTGCAAGTGTAAAGCATATACCATATAACTGCAACCCTCCAATGCCCACAGTATCTTCCAGAGGAAGAGAACAAGCCACAAGGTAAATAACTAGGATACACTGCTAACTGACTTATGGGTGCTAAAATAGTGTGTGCAGCACTATTGATTTTATGTCGGCGACTTTGAAAATATGAAGAAATTATTATATCTGGTAATATATTTTACTATATAATATAGGACATTTTGCCAGAGGGTGTTCTAAGAAATGTATTTTCCATTTTATGAATTTTTGGGGATAGAAAAGGTTTTAGTCAGCCTATTGATCACCAGTTTCACAAGTCAGATCCTTCTCAAAAGTTTACCGTTTTCATCCTTTGAATTATCCTGTGTTAAATCTTTGCTAAGCAACATTCTCATTGGCTTAAAGTGAATTAAGCCTTAGTTTATTGCCCTCAGGAGATCACTTGAGGAAAAGAAAATGTTGGAAGAAGAGAGAAATCGGATCCTTACTAAGCAGAAGCAAAGAATGAAAGAATTGCAGAAACTCCTGACAACCCGGGCTAAGGCTTATGACTCACATCAAAGTTTAGCTCAAATGTCTAAATCCAGAATAAAATCTCTGAGGTATCACAAAAGAATCCTGAACCTCCAGATCACTGATTTTCAAACTTTCTTTTTTTAATCAATATATACCAACATATATGAACAGATTAAGAATAGTATTAGTATTTTAGTTTGTGGATTCAAGTTACTGTCAGTTACTTACATTCAACACACACTGACACACAGTAACATTCGTTCACTCACCTCATGATGAGAACCAACATGCATATTCACACACCTGATGGTGAGGGCAATGAAGCCATGTTAAACAGAAACGTATTATATTGTGGCCATAGTTAATATCTCAGCATCTAATCCTTTTCTTTATATTATCGATTGTGCTATATAATATTGAGGAAAATCTTGATCTATACAGATAAAGCTATTTTTTAACAGCTTGCCACATAACCTCAGAATATTCTTGAATAAACAGATATGTCAAAGAGCTTTGTTCTAAGGTTTGCATGAAATTTGATGACACAAATTAACACATTGGTGTTAATTAACATCAATTATGTGATGTGTCAATTAACACGTGTGTTAATGTTTAGTGGTATATGTTGCATTTTGTTACACTTTTAATATAAATGAATAAAAATATTCACAGAACCCCTTTACAGAATGCTGGAATTATTCAATACAAAGTTTGAAAATCAGTGTTCCAGAGGAACATTTTTATGTTGCACATAAACATAAAAATGTTCATGTTTAAGTAGGAAAATAATTCCCTCCAAAGCCAGGTAAGTAATATGCTTTATTAATTTTTAATCTAATCTATAAATGCCCCCAAAATCTATATTTGCTTTTAATTACAATTATTTCTTTTTAACTGTTTATTATGTAATAATAATAATTACATTCCTCTACAATGTATATTATATATGTTCCTTATAATGTGTATCAGTGTGATTCATTGATGGAGGAAACTTAATTTATGAACTTGAGCTAAAAATTCTTTATAATTATACTATTCATCCTTAGAAAGTAAACTGGGTTTTTCATAATACCAACTTGTATATATTTAAGCATAATTATCATTATATATCATAATTATTTTCTCTAATCCATGAAATGTAATTATCTTGGTAGAGTTAGTATATTTTACATAGAGAAAATAGCATAGTTGGATTCATTATAGGATCTTACTCAAATAATAAGTACATTTACTGTAAATTTATGTATTTGGTTCCTGTTTCTCTATATGTTTATAGTCCCACACTCCCCATTTCTCCCCTGACCTGTTACCATTTAATTAACTTTGCCACCAACCTATAGGAGATCTCATTTAAGGGAATAAAGAAGAGTAAGGTCCTGTTTTCAGCAGCAACTTCTTAAAGAGAAGATATCTAATTTGGACTAATTTTCTTGGTTTCATATACTTATAAATGAGATAGAGGGTATTCATTCATCGCTTCAAGCCAGTTTGAAGCCCCTTAATACATTATATCTTAAAGATTTCAGAACTGTCAAAGTACCCAGACTGCTCCTAGGAAATGAGATGTGTGCTTTCAGAACCTAGTGTTTTTATTCTGCATTCCATAAAAATTTACCAGTCTCAAAAAGGAATGGTGTTAAACTGTAAACTGAGCTGATAATTTAATTTCTAATTTGTCATCTGAACTAAATGTTATATATGGAAGTTCTTATTTCTTTTTAAAATTCTATTCCCTTTTATTTGATTTTAGAAAGAGTGAAAAGGAAAGGATGAGAGAATACCGACAAGAACTAGAAGAAAGAGAAGAAAAATTAAAAAACAGGCCACTACTATTTGAAAGAGTTGCTCAGGTTGTGTTTGTTGGAATTTAAAAGCTATTGTCAGCATTTTTTTTTTTAACATCTCCAGCTCTTCATTTACAGTTCATTTGTCGTATGTTATATAATGTATTGAAACATTGTTTCTGTGACAGCTTCACCAAATTAGTCAAGTAAGTAGTTTTGCTTAAATCTGAGCATTGAATCTTGTCGATGAAGTGTGTAAGCTTGATGAAGAGCATGCTGCTAATCTAATGATTTTCAAAATAATAGTGTCACAACCTGTTTTTAATGGCTGGTCTTTTTTCAGTACCAACTTGGCCAAATATTAAGGTGAGGCTTCATGATATGATTTGGAGGTCTTTGGAGAATTAAAAAATGAGACAAAATGCCTTATTGAATCAGACTTATTTCTGCCAGTGGTTTTTTCTTTTTGAGCTATAACTGATACAGTACTGTATAAGTTTAAGGTATATAGTATAATGACTTCACATACATAAATTGCAAAATTACCACAATAAGTTAACATCTATCACCTCATATATAGTTAACAAAAAAATTTTTTTCCTTATGAGAATTTTTAGAATTTATTCTTAGCAACTTTCAAATATACCATACAGCAGTGTTAACTATAGTCACCATGTTGTAATTTACATCCCCGGGACTTATTTCTCTTAATACTGGAAGTTTGTACCTTTTGACCATCTTCATCCAGTTCCTCCTGGTAACCACAAATCTGATCTTTTTTTGAGTTTTTTTATTTTTAGGTTCCACATATAAGTGAGATCATACAGTATTTGTCTTTCTGTCTTACTTATTTTACTTAGTATAACATCCTCAAAGTCCATCCATGTTGTTGTAAGTGGCAGTGTTGCCTTCTTTGTATGGCTGAATAGTATTCTACTGTGTATATATTACCACATTTTCTTTATCCATTTATCTTTTAATGAACTCTTAGGTTGTTTCCATGTCTTGGCTATTGTAAATAATGCTTCAGTGAATGTAGGAGTACAGATATTTCTTTGACATAGTGATTTTGTTTCCTTCAGATACACACCAGGAAGTGGAATTGCTAGATCATGTGGTAGTTCTATTTTTAATTTTTAAAGAAACCTCCATACTGTTTTCCATAGTGGCTGTACTAATTTACATTCCCACCAACAGTACACAGTGATTTCCTTTTCTCTACATCCTCACCAGCATTTATTTCTTGTTTTTTTGACAATAGCCATTCTAACAGATGTGAGGTTTTATCTCATTGTGGTTTCAATTTATACTTCCCTGATGATTAGTGATGTTGAACACTTTTTCATTTACCTTTTGGCCATTTGAATCACTCCTCTGGAAAAATGTATCCTCAGTCCTTTGCCCACTTTTAAATTGTTTTTTTGTTGTTGTTGTTGTTAGTTTTTTTGTTTTTTGTTTTTGTTTTTGTTTTTGTTTTTTTTGCTATTGGCTTGATGAGTTCTTTATATATTTTGTATAACCCTTTATCAGATATATATTTACAAGTATTTTCTCCCATTCAGTACGTTGCCTTTTCATTTTGTTGATCAGTTTTTTAAGGAATTCCTTTTCATTGGAAAAATAATTTGGTTTTATGAACAGTGAATCCCAATTTTATTAAATTATACTGTCTTACAATCTTTCCCTTTAGAGGGATTTGTTAATTTCAGATCATCTTCTCCTTAAGTACTCATAAGGGAGTACTTAAGAGGTTCCTAGGTGACATGGCTTAACAATAGGATAACTAGAGGTTACAAGTGCTGTATTGTGTGAATTTCAGGCTGTTATATTTGGAGCTTTCTGCCAGCATGTGCCTGGGACAGATGAGTGTTATTATAACACTGTCCTTGTCAATGACTTGTTGAGGACTAGGGACATGTATTATGGGTGAATCTACATATTACAGTCTGTCAAAGTTATAGGAACCCTTTGATTTGATTTGGATATAATTTTATGTAGTGCTTGTCATTTTAAGTGGTAGGTTTCTTTTTAATGTCTCAGTTTCAACTTTAGGGTGAAAAATCATTATAAGCTGTTCTGCATTACTCAGCATAAAGTGATAAACTTTGGCTCAGAGCAGTTATCTCCAGGTCACAACTGCAGGTATTTATGTCCACTTGTCAAGATTTCCCACAGGCATCTACATTCATCTTGCTTCAAGCTAGATTTTCCTCTTTGATTTCCTGTTTTGGTTGGGCCACTATTTGGATGACTGAGAACCACTTTTCCTTTCCATTCAATTGTCACTGAGAGAACTGACAAGTTTTCTTCCTAAATAATATTTGGATCTACGTTTCTCCATTCCTGATGGTAAAATGCTAGGTGAGACCTCTATTACTGCCTTAGTTAATAAATTGGTTTGACTGATTTTCCTGCCTTGTTCTTTGCAAAGCCACCCATTGTCTCTTTCCGTTGATATACCCATTCCCTTGTGAAGATGTTAGCCCTAGGTAGTTAATTAATAACCGCTGATAACAGTGGCAATTGCAGAGGAAGAAACTGAAGTTCAAAGAAGGTAATTCATAAGATTTATGGTTAGTCAGTAATAGAACTAGGATTGGAATTCAAGTTACTCTGCTTCCAAACACTTAACACTAAGCTGTCCTGCTTTCTCCCAGAAGACAAATCCAGGAGTCTTAGCATGGTATACAGAATCCTCTATGATCTGATCTTTGTTAAACTATTTAGTTCATCTACCGCTGCACTCCCGCAGCCCCACTATGTACACCCTTTATTCTTAGGCCATATAAGACTAGTAGTTTTAAATTTGAAATCTTTATTCATTCTGTTTCTGAACATCCTTAGAGCCTTTTCCTATCTTTCCTCCTGCTCACTTCCAGTCTTAGTGTAAAATCACTTCTTACACTATTGGCCCCAGTTGGATTGGGGGTGCCCTTTCCTCTGTGTTCTTTTATTACCCTTTGTATACCTTTTTCTTTGCTTCTGCCACACGTATAGAAATTATCTAAGGATCTCTCTCCCTTCTAGCTAGTTGCTTTATAGGTGGTGGTCAAATCTTTATATTCCCAGCATCTAGCACCTAGGACAACGTCTGGCACAGAGGAGATGTTAATAAATAAATATTTGTTGAAAAAACAATTTTTATGATCAAATTAGCCAGATAATGACCTATCATTTTCTTTCTGGGATTAGACCAGGTTGAGAGCACTGCCCTGATGATGTATTAGTGATGAGTCTCAGCATTAATAAGCAGTTTTGCCATGCTGTCAAATCCTACTGTTTCTAAACACCAGGGAAAATGTGGCAAAATAAGTGATGTGTATGAAGTTAAAACCATAAAGGAATTTTAAATGTTGAAAATATAGTTTCATAGCTAATATTTCTTCTACCACTTCTAATATATGTTGTTCTCTTTGCCTAAAACGCTTCTCTTTCCCTACATACCTCCTGCCTTCCATGAAGGCTTGTCACAAGATAGTAATTATTAAATAAATGAAAGGATTACTATGAACTAAACTTACAGTTATAAAAAGATTTTTTTTTCCCCTTCAGTCCTAGGGTATTGATAATAGACAAACTTTCATCACATGTTATTTTGGTTTCCTGAAGAAACAAAGCCAAAATTTTTTACAGGCTATTTGATAGGGAAATAAATAACCAGGCAGTTATTTTAACTGTTCCTTTTATCTCGTAGTCTTTATCATTCTTTTGCATAGTGAAATGCAAGGGGGAAATGTTTGTTTCAGTTAGGAACAATTACATACTATTCACCTTGATATAAAATATTAAAAGGTAATTCTATATGCAGAGTGACTGGCAATGACTTTTTGCTTTGGTTTTGTTAGCATAAATTAGTACATTTTTTTCTTGCAGTCTATTTTGTTGTGACCTTTGGTGCTAATTAAGAGTGGTTATATAATAAATTCACTCACAGCTTTATTCATTACCCATTTGTAAGTGTTAATTGTGGTTTTACTGCTGTTGAGTTATCCCCTAATCTAAGCCTATGATCCAGTACAGAACAAACTGTGTTGTCCTGTTTCTTGGACATTACAGGGCTTATAAACTAAGTAGATGTTAAATTGAATTTAAACCAAATTCAGATGAAGGCTTAAGAGCACTAACTTTGATTAGTGTTTTAATCTCTTTTATATTTAATTTGCTTAGATCAGAATATACCATCCTTAATGCATTCAGACTTATGTTTGGGATTTCCTTATTCTGCTTTACAGTCTTTGGGGCATAATTCTTCTCACATTACTGTACCTTTCAGTTTCCCAAGGCTTGTCTGTCGGTATTCATAGCCTCTGGATGGGTGCTTAGTTTCTTCTCTAAAAATTGTTATTCATAGTGGGTGCAGTTTAGTAGCAGTTTGAGTGCTTCATTTTCAGTTTTCCAGAGTGTCAGAAAATGCACTGGTGATAGTTTTATCAATTGTAATTGGTCTCTGCTATTTTGATTTCTCCCATGGCACACTAGACTCCATGGTCCCTCATTATGCTGGAGTACCTCGGTTGGGCAAATATCTGACAACTGCACTAGTGAAGTCAGGCTTAGGCTAACTTCAGTCTCCAGGAAGACCACTATACTTAAAGAAGGCAGCATGGTGGAGTCAGGAGACTAGATTCTATCTCTTACTCTTCTTGTGACCTTAGGCTAACCGTGGAAGTCGGGGTAGAGGGAGCATCTTGGGTTTCCTTAGTTGTTAAATTTGAGGGTGAGACTAGCTGTTCTCCCACACCCTTTCCATTGTGGGATGCCACTTGTGCATTGGAACTGGGCCATTCCTGGTCACCTTGCTTTAGCTCTATACTAGGATGTTTGTATCCACTCATAGGAGCTAAAAGTAGACTAAAGCCAGGGAACTAGTGTGAACCCAGTCCTCTTGTAGCTCCATAAAGCCTGTTGTCTCAGGAACTGTGATGACTTCCAATTTGCTTTAGGTACGACAGGTCACCACAACTCCTACAGGTCCCAAAGCCAGAAAGTAACGTTCTGGAGATTTAAACCCAGTTCTAAATTCATGTTCTTTTTGCTGTATCCATTGCTTCCTCTTCAGAGTAAAAGTAAACTGATGATTTCAATGGAGTAGAGATCATTTATAAAAAGTGAAAATTACAGTAGGCACACAAAATAAAAGAACCTCTGACAACTATCACATGAACTATTTTCTTACTGATTTTTCCAGATATCTTCGAGCAGTCATAAAAGTGTATAAAACAGTTACAGTATAAAGAATAATTATATGTCAAAACTTATATGGCCACCCAGGTCAATAAAGGGAGCATTGCCAGCACCCCAGAAACTCTGTGCACTGCTCCCAGATCAAACCCTTTCTCCCCCGCCCCTAGAGGTAACCACCCTTCTAACTTTTGAGATAAGATTTTCCTTATTTTTCTTTGCAGTTTTACCACCTATATACCTATCCCTAAACAATATAGTTTAGTTTTGCCTGTTTGGGGGCTTTTTATAAATAAATCATATTATGTACACTTTTGTGTTTTGCTTCTTTTGCTCAGTATTATGTTCATGAGATCCATCCATGTTGTGATGTATAGCCAGAGTTCATTCATTTTCATTGCTTTATTTTACTCTATTGTCTGAAAAGACCACAATTTATCCTTCCTACTCTTGATAGACATTTATGTTGTTTCCAGTTTTAGATTGTTACAAACAGTATCATCCTGAACATTTTTATACATGTGTCCTGGAGCACATATGTAAGAGTTTTTCTGTGTACATACCTAGGAATGGAATTGCTGGTCAGAGGGTATGCATATTTTCAACGAACTGTGATTACTGAATTTAATTTTCACTGGAGCTTTTAACCAATACATTTTTAATAGCAATTTAAAATATTTTATTCTCATGTAAAAAGGTTTGTCTTTCCTATAGAAAAATGCAAGAATGGCAGCAGAAAAGCATTATTCTAACATCCTAAAAGCACTAGGAATATCTGATGAGTTTGTTTCAAAGAAAGGCCAATATCGAAGAATATTTGAGTCCTTCAGCAATCAAGAGATGAAAAGTTTCACTGAAGATAAAGAAAGGTAACATATATAAGTCTGAATGGTATACCCCTGAAAAAATTCTTACCTGCAGGAAAGCATAAAATTCTATTCTATAATATTTTTTAAAGGTCTTTTACCTAGTTGAATACATGTAAACTGATGTAAAATATATAGATATTTTAACATGTTTGACATTCAAAATATTATACAGTGATGAAGTATCTTGTTTTTAAGGCAAAATAATTTAAATTTCTGACTGGCATAAATAATGAAAATAAACATGCTTTCAAATGAAGTTTAAAGAGTCAACCAAGTTTTAAAATAAATTAGTTCTCAAAGAAATATTTACTTTACAAAAAAATAATGCCTACAGCACCTGATATTCCTAGGTGGTCTCCCATCCAAGTACTAACCAGGCCCCACCCTGCTTAGCTTCCAAGATCAGACTGGATTGGGCACGTTCAGGGGGGCATGGCTGTAAACAGAAATAGTTACTTTTCCAGTTGGCACTTTCAGAGAATTTTCCTGATAAATTGGAGCTTATACACCTGAGGAAGACTGACTACATGATGACATATATTGCAAAGGGTTTGTTTACCTTTAAATCAAACCATTTTTCCTTTGAAAGATTGATAAATTTCTTCTTCTAGATATAATGAAGAAGAAAAAATAGAAGAAAGAGAGAATGAGGAAGAAAATTATTTTACTGATACCAACAGCCAGGATTCTTGCAAGGAAAAAGATGAAGCTGATGAAGAGAGTGAAAAATCTGTTGAAGAATAAAACAGAATCAGCAGAGCCTCCTTTCTGTGTCTGTGCTGTTGTTTGCAGCGTTGTGTATTAGCAGCTGTGCAGGTGTAAGCAGCTGTGCTTGTGTTAGGAATGTGGATGGGAACCCATCCGATGTGTGCAGGGCTCTTGAGCAAAGTCATCTGTAGCCAAAAAGGTCAAATCCAGCTGATTGGCTATTTGGTCAGTTAGAATAAGGCTTTGCCTATCATGTTTTAAAATTGCTACATATGGTCTGTTCATAACTTTGATCTTATTTGTATTTTTAAAAAGTGTTTGAGAATCACAGCTGTCACAAACTGATTAGTTATAAATGTACATCACTTCATTATTTTGGTGGGAAAAAATGGTTTAGCATTGAGAGCAGAGAGAAGTATTGGCCTTTAGTGATTTGTTTGAAAAAAATTTTTCTCATTTTTTAAAGCATGAATTAATAAATATTTTTAAATTATACTATTTGCTCATTCTTTTTCTCTGCAATACATCTCACAAAATGAATCCTCAAACTTGTTTTACTAGGTATTTTAAGTTTCTTATCTGAGCCATTTTTGAAAATAAAATATAGAAAAAAATACATACTTGCAAATTTACATTCATTTCTATACTGAGAGTTTACTGTTAAATTATCCATAGTATCACTTATTTTTATCTTTAATTTTATTCCAAATTATTTTTGATATCTATATTATTATAAAAGCATTTATATTCTTTTTAACCTTGTATATTGACAGATGGAAAGAATTGTAGCATCAAGTTATAATTTTAATAAATATCAACCCTGTTTTATATATGATGAAATTTGTATATAATAACTTGTCCAAGGCAAATCTCTAAAATAATTCAGATTTAACTCTTTAATATGAGGCCCAGTTGTGCTCAACTTTTTACATATTATTGCAGACACACTTTGTCTTTCTGTGCATGATGTTAATTTGCTTTTATGAATCTATCATTTTTCCTCTTTAAGCAGATTCTTGTTTTATAAATTCAAACCTGTCATAAAGATGTGATAGGGTGAGATATTTTCTTTTCTAAAAACAATCAACCTCCTTTAAAGAGGATGAACTAATAAAGGTGTGTATAATAACAGTGTTTCCCAACTGACAGTTTATGTTTTAAATGAAGAAATAAGGTGATTTTTCTCAAGTAAGGGCAAATATTTACCTGTAATTTCTTTCCTACACTTTGTGTTAAACTATTTGTCACTAACATTAGATTGTAAGCTTCTTGAATGTTGGCACCATTCAAAAATTCATCTTTGTATTCCTTTAATATTTTGCACAGGATTGTGCATATATATGGTAGGTACTTAATAAAGGCTTGGATGAGTAAGTAGATGAATATGTTTTTTAATTATATACTTCAAAATGAATATACATTGGATTAAAAACATTTCCCTTCTAATTTATTGAGAACCTGTGAAACACAATCCACAAATTGTGGTATTTTAAATATTACTTGCTTTCAAGGATTTGCTCCTCATTCTGTCTCTTCTCAGTTTTATGAGGAGAGTGTAGGACTTGATTTCAGAACTAATCTTAAGTTTTCTTTTCTTTAAAAATGGGAATAGTACCTGTATTGAATGGCTATAGGAAGGATTAGAGGAAATGGTGTTTGGAAAAGTTCTTTGCGAACTAGGCTATTCAAGTGATAGTGCCACAGGATAGGATATTCCTGAAGAAACTTTTAACTTGCGACACTTTTATTAAAATAAGGTACAATGTGATTTAAATATTATTTGTTAGAAATAATGTGTGAACCCACTTTTTAATGACAGTGATCTGGTAAACATAAAGCCAAATTTAGAAGACACTGGCAGTTTCAAATCATTCTGTGCAAAATCGCTTTTTTTTAGAAAGGCATCATATTGACAGCTGATTTATTTAGTGTGTGATACTACACAATAAGAAGAGAGAAAAAATTTGAGAAGAAAAATGAGAAAATCTGGTATATTACTGTCAAAAGTAAAGGAATAATATGCATGCTTAATCTAACTTTGAAAAGATGGTAAGACAAAAAAATGGCAATAGAATTTGCCTCTGGAACAGAGCCTGGGAATACGCAGTGGAAGACTTAGTTTTTTGTTTTGTTTTTTCCCTTCGACATATATATTAAAGAAAAATATAAATGAGGCTTTAACCTTGTTGGAAGCTACTTTCTAGTCAAGGATTTAGAGTATCTTGACAGCAAGAAAAGATAAAAATACTTATATCTTTTTCTGATACTAAAAAAAAAATTATACATTGTATACATTGTATACAGTTTATTTGAATCAGGGTCCAAACATTGTACTTGGTTAATAAGTCTCATCCTTTTTTAATACATCTCTTTTTTCTTGCAATATTGTTGTTGAAGGGACTTGGTCGTTCGTCCTGTAGAGTATCCCAGTCTGAATTTTGTCATTTAATGTGTTCTCTGCATTTCATATAAATTAGTAGTTAGATCTAAGCTTGATCATGATCTAAGCTTGATCATATTCATGTTTGATGTTTTTAGCAAGAATATTTCATAGGTCATAGTGTATATTTCCATCAGGGAAATACATGATGTCTGATGATCTTTCCTTTTGTGATGTTATCCACCATTGAAGATCATTGCTACAACTCCTCATGCCAATGCCTCTGCGCTCATTTTAGAATTTACCAAAGACCACAAAGTCTTAGTTGTTACAAAAAGGAAAAAAGTGGGGAATGGAGAATTGAACAAAGGTGGTCAAAAGGTACAGACTTCCAGCTATAAGATAAATAACTACAAGGGATGTAATGTACAGCATGGCGACGATAGTTAACACAGCTGTACAGCATATTTGAAAGCTGATGAGAGAATAAATCTTAAAAGTTCTCATCACAAGGAAAAAAACATTTTTTAATGAGATGGTGGGTGCTAACTAAACCTTTTTTGTGGTAATCATTTCATAATACATGTGAGTCAAGTCAGTATGTGATACACCTCAAACTTACACGGTGCTGTATGTCAATTTTATATCAAAACTGAAAAAAAATATAAAAACAAAAAAGATAAATAGACTAAATAGATATTCTAAATGTTAGTGTATCTGCTTTTATAGCTAGGAAATCTTAGAAACCAAAACATTGTTCTTCAACTTCTCTACTTTTTTTCACATTCTTCTGGACACCACAAGTGTCTCGTTTTCCCTTTAGAAATCTGTGCCTCTATCTTATCATCCAATTTTATTGTTGATGTTAGCTGAAGGTTTTTGCTTTTGCATTGTCCTTTTATATGGGAGATACACAAAGATTCAAACTAGACTGCTATCACTACCATCTTCCCAGAAAACTCTCAAGACTTAGTTTTCCTGTGTACGTTTTGAACTGTTTGAATTTTTTTTTTACTGTATTACTTAGAAAAAAAATAATTAAAAGAAGATAATAGACTAGGAATAAAAGTTTTAAGTCCCTTTCACCACTGAAATGAAATGAAATGAAAAGATGATGGTAATAAATACAAGTGCTGTAGAAAAAGTAAGTAGAAAACCTAGATGAGAGGAATAACCGTTGCAAATTTAAATGAAGTGTTTAGGGATAGCAACATTGTGAACAAAGCTCTCAAAGGGTGAGGGGTGGGCCCTGTGGATATTGGAGGAGAAAGTGCTTTCTTTTGGCAGAGAAAAGCCAGTGCTGAGCTCTGAGGCGGGGTGCGCTTGAGATGTTTGAGGAACAGCAAGGGGGCCGTGTGAGCAGAGGGAAGAGGAGGAAAAGACACAGGAAATGAAGTCAGAAAGGAAGGAGGTTGAGGGGAGAAGGGGATCTTGTAAGGATTTTAGCTTCTTTGTGTGAGCAGCCATTGTGGGATTTTGACGAGGGTGACATAATCTGACAACATTTAGTGTCTTTCTGCAGCTGGGTGAGGATGATCTCTAAGTGCAAGGACAAAAGCAGGATGGTCACCTAAGAGGCCTTTTTAAAAACATCTTTTGCTAATCCAGATATGTCTAATTTCAAAGTGAGTTCTTCCACTATACGTTATGTACTAAAGTAATAACAAAGGTGATTATACTTTTAATGTATGGGTAGTTATTTTTTTCCCTAAAACTACTATATTATAAATAAGCCATTAAAATATCCTTTTAAAAGAAAAATAAAAATCCTCTTAAGACCTGCTCACTACAGTTTTGAGTATATAATATTTGAAATTCTTTTATTTTTCCATTAGAAGATGCTCCCCAAAAGAAGGGAAACAGACTTGCTTTAGTAATAGCATTGAGAAATTCAGACTAGCCCTTACAACTCAGTCCACTAGACTAAAAGCAACAGTGAGGCCATCTTGTGAAAGTTCTTCTTTGTTGTTCTTATAATTAAGAATTAAGCACTGGGTCACAGAAATGATACTGAAATAAAGTAGTATTTTTCCAAGAAAAGGATGTGGTAGAGATTGCCAGTTGTTCAGCCAGTATCTATTTTCCCTTTCTTCCTTACTATTAGTCCCTTACTTTTGCTGTAGTCCCCTACAGTTTTGAGTATATAATATTTGAAATGATTTCAGTTGGCAATATGCCCAACTGAAAAAGAAAAAAACTATATGTATTTTTTCCAACCTTCCTTGCAGCTCGGTAGTCATATGATACCATCCTAACCAGAGAGAAGTAAGTAGGGTTTTCAAGGAAAGGCCTTTAGAAGAGAAAGACTTGGCTGGCTTGACATTTTGGTCTTTGCCTTTTCTCTTTTCCTCCTTCTTCCTTCCTGGAACTTGAATGTGATGGTTAGAGTCAGAATAGCCATCTTATAATCACGAAGGAAAGGCCAAGGGAAGTCTGAGAAACTTCGGCCCCCAGACCTTTGATACACAGAATCAATGCTAGCAACTGTCAACCTCCAGTCTGGGTGTTACCTTGTTTAAATCCGCCATTTGTGTTTTCTATTAAATGTAGCAGAACATAGTTCCTAATTCAAGACATATACTCAACCTATCATTAAACATACTTTGGAAAGAAGTGACATTTCTGAATTTTCACAAGTTACATATGCCTGTAATGTTAAACATGTATACTGAGGTCAATCTTTTACATCTCTTTGAGGGATGCTCACTTTTTTCAAGAAGAAAAATATTCCCTGCATTTATATATGAAGAAAGAAATACAAAACAGGGCATTAACACTCTAAAGAAAAACAACAATGGAGCCCTTCTCAAACAAATAACAATATTTCTGTTAATCTCACATTATTAATAAAAAGAAGTATATATTATTACGAAAACAAGCTACCTGGTGGCACCTTATGCTCCAATGGATTAAGCTACAGTATTTTTGTGCCAACCTTAAAAGTTTTTTTTTCTGAAAACCATGCCAAGAAAACGTGTAGCTGAGGAACTGAAATGCTTCATGAGAAACAGGGAGACATAGAAACCAAAATTGGGCAGGAGAAAGCCAAAGTACATTTTTCAAAATGTTCACTGATATAAAAACAGCCCACTAAATAAAGGTAATATCAATGGCATTATGGACAAATATATACATAATTAACAGTGAGTACCATATAATTCATTTTCATTATTCCTTGTTTATCAAGAAATTTTGAGAACTTCTCTTTCTCCCATAGTTTTAATGACATTTTGTAAGTTTATTTTATTCTCAGGGGAATGGAGAGAAACTATTTTGCCTCAGCTTTTCTTTCTGTCACAAGGAGACTCTGAACCAACATTTCCTGTTACTGTGCTATTAGTTCCACTGCTCTCCAACATCCCCAGTTTCCGATCTTGGACCAACTGGGTGAGCTAGACTAGCTCAGAAGGCTCTCTGGGGCCTGCCATCACATTTCTGGAACCATTAAGGGAGTACACATTTTAAGAAAAGGTGAAAGGAGGAGAGTTTGAAAGCAGTAAATATAAGAATCCTTTGCTTATATAACTCCATAGATTTTAAAGTATTTCACATTATATCATTGCAGTCTCACATCCAACCTTTGCAGCAGGTAGAGGAAATTAAATAATCCAGGCAATGTCATGCAACCAGTTAATGACAAAACCTGGATCATTGTCTTCTGCTAGTTCAACTACCCAGCCTACACTCTAAGGAATGTTACCTTTAAAACAGAAGTCAGGATCAGTTGAAGCTCTAAGTTAACTCAGAAACAAGCAAAACAATAGTTTTATTCAAGGAAAGCACAGATTTTGATCCTTAGAATAGATCCCACTAAAGGTGTACAGGAACTTCTGTGTTCAAAATCTTCATAATCTAGAAACTTAAACAATACCCCAAATGTAATATAAGACATCCAGAGAAACTAATGAAAAACTGTTGTCTTATTTTAAAAGTATCTTTTATGTTCATGGTAAACAATAAAATAGAAAGATCTAAATTTTTAAAAGCAGTATCCTTTCAGAAATGTTACATGTGTGTATATAAATATTCCATAATACATATATATGTAGTCTATGATGGATAAATTCTATATTATATATGAGCTATATGTCTATATCCCACAAATGGTGTTACAGATTTCATATGTACTTGCTACCATCTGCATCACTCTCAAAGATGTCACCTCTTTTCAGACAACCTGTCCTTTGCCAGACCTCTTAGACTTTCGACCTTGATTTCCTCATCCCCAGGGATGACTTCTCTTCTACCTCATCCAGACACCCCAAAATCATTTCTTCGATTCCACACTGACTACAACCTCTACTGACTTTTACCGTCATTGCTCCTTCTTTTGTTTACAGCTTTCCAAATGTTGTTAAGCTCTAGAATCATCTAATCTTGTTTTTTCTCTTGTCCTTGTGGCTTTATGCTTGTTTTATTCCTTTATTGTCATTTTGGTAGTTTCAGGAGGGCCCAGATGGTCAGAGCATTCCTCTTTTTGCAATATTCTCTCTTTTTCTGTTTATTTTTCTGGTATTTTGCTTTCTCTGCTAGTGATTTCTATTTCATTTGTCTTGTAAGGGGTTCTGAGGGCTCCATCCATGATCCCCTTCTTTTATCTCCATAAGAGATACCATCCTTTCCCAGTAACATCTACTGCTGAAAACTCTAAAATCCATATCTCAATCTCAGACCCCTCTGCTGAGCTTTACATTTAAGGACTCAAATACATCTTAAATGCAACATGTCCAAAACTAATCTTTGATTTTCTTGCTTTTCCATTAGACAACGCTGCCATCTTCCCAGTTAGTTGATCAAGCCAGAAACCTGGGAGTTTTCATCCTTGGTTCCTGCTTCTTTCTTATCTCCTACATCCAAGCCCTCAGCAAGTCCTATTGGAAATCTCCACAGTCTAAGATCATAGTTTCTTTCCATTTCCACCTACCCCACTCTAGTCCAAATCACTGTCACTGATCACCTATGCCATTGGAATGAAGCCTTTTATGAGTGTGTACCCTATAAGAAAGAGAAATTTGAGCATATACCTTCAATGTATTTTTATTTTTATGTTTATATTTTAATATTTTATTACTTTATATTTTATAAATATTTATTTTATGTATTTATATTTTTATGTTTATTATATGTATGCTACTATGCTAACATTATGTATATTATAAAACATGTATAAAATAGTTTTAAAAAATTAAGATTAGAATATAACATTATCTTAAAAGTAATTTTTAAAATGTAATAATCAAGTATGGTTCTTCATTTTTAGATATGTTGGTTTAACACTTTGTGGTATAGCAATTTGAAAGACTGGTTCTAAGTTGAGTGTATTCAAGCTGGGCTTGATTATTTGTCAAGATACCCCTAGAAGCTCAATGCTCAGTATACAGTATTCACAAATGGTGGTGTTTGTTGTTAATTACAGTGGACAAATGTTCTTATATCAACAGTCTCCTTGATAACTTTAAATTTTTTGGCTTACTCCAAGTAAGTCTGATGAGATCACCATTGTTTTTGCCTCCTTATGTGGCTGATTTAGAGCTTGTACCTAGTGCAGGAGAAGCACTCTGATATTTTCTTGTTCCCCTTGTATTTGTGTTAAGAGTATTATTCTCAATCAGAGGTTTCTTTGCAGGATTTTCTTTTAAAGCCTCTTATACATTTTACGAGGATTGGTTTTAGAAAGCTGCTGATATAATCTGTAAAGCTACCTAATGGGGCACGTACAACCTCAGACACACGACCACAAATTCCATGTGAACAAAGGTGGAAGGCACTGTCCCAGGGTGGCACGTGACTGAGGTCCAGACCATGTGAGCAGACAAAAAAAAAAAGACAGTGACAATCCACATATTAAATTTTGGTAAGCTTTATTTCTTTTTTAGATAAAATTAGTAGAACTTTTCTATTTCTAGTTTCTGCACCAAATGGGGCATCTCACACCCCTCCCACCTGGTGAGTGCATCCTACTTTGGAAATGACTGGTTTGGGCTCGTCCCCCATGCCCCAATCCTTTCCTCTCTTGCTCAGGCCATCAGTTTGGCTAGAGTGAAGAGTTATTGTAAAAATGTGGTTGTAAAGGCAAGGAGGGCAGAGAATAAAGAGCCACTTGTTCCACATCACTGAGTATACACATATTCTCAAATTTGCTAATAAACCAAGTTTACAGTACAGCAGGGTAGAGGTAGGGTGAACCAGAACTCCCCTGTCCACCCTGTGTCCAGTCTGCCCCTATGTCTAGTCCACCCTGTGTCCAAGTGATACTTGGAGATTTGGGCAAGGAATGAAGGGATGCCTTTGTTGTTAGTCAAAGTCAGAGTGTTTTGTAATGGGACTTAGGCAGAGGCGAGGGCAAATATAAGATAATGAGATGAGAAAAATATGTTAATAGGAATAAGACTTCTTTGTGCAGATCAGATGTGGGACTTTAGAAGAACATACATCCTTAACTGTGGAAATGTTTGATTTTATGCTCTGGGAGAAAGCCCATATGGAATGGAAGTCTCACAGGCATCAAAGGATCCAGAGTTTACCCCATCTCAAGAGATTTGTGGGTAGGAGAAACAAGCAAGGCTTGTTTATCTTTCTTCTCTGCAGAGCCAGCAGAAATAGTGTTAAGGGCTCAGAAGACTGCTCATTTTCAGTAGAAGCCCTTGGATGCAAAATTTATAAGACGAAAGAAGGGGATAGGAGTTTCATTACTTTTTGGGGGGAGGATTGGTTTGCCTTGGGTAAAGGAGGGTGTAGTGGGGAAGGAGGGACAGGAAATAGAGAAGAGTTGAAGCAGAACCAGATTTTACATCCTTGCCTTTGTGCATTCAGGATAGCAGGGCCTAGGGCCTGATTTTCCATTCCCTACTCCTCTTTGCTAAGGGAACGTTTAAAGCTCTTGGGTGTGTATGCGTGCGTGCGTGCGTGCGTGTGTGTGTGTGTGTGTGTGTTTTCTCAATAAGGAGGAAATCCCTATATAGACACTTGCCAAAATTCCTCAGTTAAACCTAATTCAATTATTTCTCCTTTTTTTTTTTTTTTTTTTTTAATAATATGGTACAATTTTCAGGGCAGCATAAAACCTAGAGACCATCAAAGGATTATTCAGTTGTTTTACCTTCTCTACCAAATATATTACATAATATTCAGATATTACCACCTGGTTTACACCCTCTGCAGTAAGATCTTTTTATCTTCAACCTTCTGAGTAGATGTAGTTCCTTACCCTCACACAACACACCTTTCGGAGGGTGGGCACAGCAAATACTGGCTTCAGAGGGGAGAGCCTTCTGATCCTTCCTGTGTGCTCTCCCGGGGCAGAACAATTGGCCACCAGGACATGAGTCATAACTCCTCCCATCCCTGAGGCCAATTCAACAGGCAGTTTCTTTTCCACTCTCCAGGTGCATCACGAAGCAGCATGCTAGCATGGTTTTTAAACGGTTTCTCTAAATAACTTTGTAATTGTATGGAATCTCTTTGAGAAAGGTCCTACCAGATCCTGGTGTGACTTACTAGTGAATAATAATTTATAACCATAATGTGCTAATCCCATTTGTAACCCCTAGAGGGAGGAAAAGTCTTGATTATATTGAAGTCTTAGAGATTTTAGGCCTGTTTTGGAGAACTGACCCAGGATTGCCGCCCCCTCCCTTTTTTTTCCCTCTATCATCTGACGAGGCACAGCTCCTTCTCTGTGGACACCTGGGCATTAAGGAATGGCTGTGACCTGATTGGACAAACAGGGAGCTGATACTCTTCAGATTGGCCAAGGGACAAGCTCGCAAATTCAGAAGAGGGAAGGATCTACAGGGTGGCATAAGAGCTTGAGATCACCAAGCTTCTCGATTCTAAGTGGGACATGGAGGAAGGGAAGAGGAGCAGAGATATAGAATATAATTGCAATAACAATTGTCCAAATATAAAGGTATTACAGTATTGTGACTACTACTTTTCAACTCATGTTATAGCAAGCATTCCTTAAAGTTATAGGAAGTATTCCTTAAAATAGAGAATGTTTTTAATTACCTAATTGGAACTGACATCACAACTGACTAGGAGGATTCAAGTCTTACAAAGATAAGTAGTCTATATCTCAATACATTTCTAAAGCAATCATTTTCTCATTAGCAGGTGACACTCCAGCTGTCCTGAGCTGCTGCATAGTCTACACAACCTTTGCGCCCCTTGTCTTTGTGGCTAGAGCACCCCTTTCTCCCCCTACCTGAGTCCAGGAGTCTGTGCATCTTTCCTCTTGTCACTCTCTCTAGGGGTTTTTATAGCACCTTTGACCTTACCATGATAGGTGGCAGCCCTGACTGTCAAGCATTATACACACCTAACAACTCAGAACCTCTCATTGTTCTGTTATAATTGATTGTGATGAATTTTGGGGTTTTGTTTGTTTGTTTGTTTGTTTTAGGCAAGGCAACCCTTGGTTGACCTCACAGATTACAAGGAACTTGTCATCTTACAATCCCATATTTTTTTATTTTATTTTTTATTTTTTACACCTACAGCACCTGGTCTTCCTAGGTGGTCTCCCATTCAAGATAATCAGGCCTGATCCCACTTAGTTTCCAAGATCAGACAGGATTGGTCTTGTTCAGGGTAGCATGGCCATAGACTGATTGTGATGTATATTTGCAGGCAAGACTTTTCTCTCAACTTTCTATACCCAAGCCTGGCCCAGAGCCCAGCATACAGGAATGGCTCAATTTGTATTTTTCAGTAACTGAATAATGAATAGATCTATAATAATCAAGCACAATATATTTCAGCAAACATCTCAACAGTATGTCTCTAAAAATAACTTTTTTCTAATTTTGTTAATTTAATCTTTATATGAACATAACACAAGAGTATTCCCTGGCAACTTTATAATTTAAACATCTTTCTTTAAAATATGGAATGTCTTACGGGAGGCTTTTGATTCTTTTATTTCAACCAGAGAGCTAGTCTATAAATCCATACAAAATAATCAGAATACCCCACAATACATACTAATAAGAACTTCATCTAGGTACTGAGAATACATAGGCAAACAAAAAGAGTCCCTACTCTCATAGAACTTATATCCTAGTGGAGGAGATAAGCAGTATAAAAATTATATGTCAGTCGATTAATAAAAATAAAGCAAGGTAATGGGGTAAAGAGTGACTAGAAAGAGTCTACCTACTTAGGGTCAGAGAAGGCTTCTTAATAAGGGGCCATTTGAGCAAAGACATGAAGAAAGTTAGGGCTGTCGGTGTGCGGATAACTGGGAAGGGCATCTCAGATAGAAGAACAGCAAGTACAGTGACCTTGAGGTGGGACTGAGCCTGGAATTTTGAAGAACTACAGGGAAACTAGTGAGGCCAGAGCAATGAGAGACGGAGAGGGTTGTAAAATGTGAGATCAGACAAAAAGCAGGACCCATATCCTGTGGCTCTTCTAGGCCACAGTAAAGATTTTGTATTTCATTCTCAGAGAAATGGGGAGCTTGAGAGGGTTGAGAACGGAAGAAGGACTTGTGTTTTAAATGGTCATTCTGGCTGTTATATAGGAGGCCAGTGAGAAGACAGTTACAATAATCCAAGTGAGAGATGATGGTGGCTTGGACCAGAGTTGTAGTGGAGGAGATTATGAGATATATTCAAATTTTGGATATATTTTTAAAGTAACATTAAAAGAATTTTAGTGTGGATTGTGAAAGAAATTGATGAGTCTAAGAATGGCATTTCTAGCTTGAGCAACAGAAAGATGGAGTTATCACTTACTGAATTGAGGAAGATTTGGGAGGATATGGGCTTGGAGAGTTAGCAGATGCTATTTATGCCCTGTCCCACCTCCCATCGGCCTGAGTTTATTTGCAGTTTTCTGGCAGTTCCACCCTCATCCCTCTACTTTCATGCCTCAGGGATTTCTCCATTGCCAGTGAGGGGGGAGTTATTGGATAAATAACCCAGCTTCTCTCTTCCTGGGTGGGACAATTCTGAGATGCCTTCTAGAAGATTCCTTAGAGGGTATCCAGTAAGACTGAGCTTCAGTTGCCTACAGTAATAACCTGCTTCTTAAAACATATTTTATTAACGTTTTTCTCTTTCTTTCTTTACTTCCCCTATTTCTTCTCTTGTACTTCTTGGAGTAACCTCCCATATAAGTTAGCTGCATAACAAACTGCTCCCAAATTTAATGGCTTAAAACAACTATTATTTTTGCTCATGACTCTGTAGGTCAGCAATTTGGCCTGGACTCAGCTGGATGACTCTTCTGCTAGCCTTGCCCTGAGTCACTTAGTGGCTACAACCATCTGGCAGCTTGACTGGGGCTCGATGGTTTAAGATGACCTCTACTGATAGATGGTAGATACTAGCTGTAAGCTGGTTGACTTAAGAGGATTCAGATGGGATGGCTCATCTGCTTCCCATGCCCTCATGTCCTCCACTAGGCTAGACAGGGACCCTTCACATGGCAGACTCAGGGCAGCTGCAAAGTATCACGAGGCCTGGGTCAGAAGTCTCACAGTGTCACTTCTACTGCATTCTTTTGGTCAAAGCAAGTCATAATATAGAGCAGATTCAAAGGGTGAAGAGATAAATCTCATGTCCAGATGGGAGGGAAGTCAAAGTCACTTTGCAGAGGAGCAGGCATACAAGAAGGGAAGAAAGTTTAGGCCATCTTTGCAAACAATTTACCCATCTTCCTCATTCCCCAAGTTAACTCTTGCTCTAGGTCTCTGTCTCAAAGTCTGCTCTTAGGGGAGTCCAAACTAAGATGAGAGAATTGGACATGCTAAGTTTGATTTGCTTATTGGAGAAATCCAAGAGGAGATTTGGAATTAGTAGTTGAATATATGATTTAGAATTTAGAACAGAGGTCTGGGCTATAGATATTCAATTTGTGAGTCTTTGTTGTTTACTTAAGTATTTACACTGGTGGGCCTGGATAAGAGCGTATAGAGAATGTGTATAGAGAAAGAAGAGGTCAGAAGACTGAGCCCTGGGCCACTTCATTGTTAAGAGGTCAGGCAGGGGTAGAGGGGCCAGCAAAGGACACTGAGAGGGAGCAGCCAGTGAGGTCCTAGAGAGACAGTGGTGTCCTGGAGGCCAAGGAAAAGCTGTTTCCAAGAAGAGTGATAAACAGTGACAGGGAAAAGCATTCCATATACCCTCTGTGCAAAGTGCCTTGGGGGTCATTGTTTCATATATGTCAGCATTTTATCCATCTTCATTACTTTCTCAATTCACGTATAAGAATTATTTTGCAACTTAAAAGCAGAGGTAAGTGGAACATTTACCTTTGGGACAGGTTTGTAAACATGGAGTTAAGAAGGAAGCCAAGGAAATCAATAGCCAGCAGATTCAGCACAGTGACAAGTTTAGCCTCTGCAATCCTGAGAAACTTTTCACAATTTTAATACGGTTTAGTTCTGGATACAGGAGTTAATATGGGCCTTATGAAAAAACTAGAGGACCAAGCTATTTAAAAATTTATATTTTAAAGAAAGTCAACATTATATTGCTTGTTTATCACTAGCTTGTGATCAAGTATAATCCACACCCCAACCCAAAATGTATTCTGCTGTATTAATTTGCACCTCATTTGGATGGTTTGGTCCCCTCCCTCCCTGAGAAGTAACAATTTATCTTCCCACCTCCAAGTTTTCCTGAACTTATTCTTGTCATGTATTTCACATATAGTAATGCTATAATTTCCTAAATAGTACAGTCTATGCCTAAAAGAAAGAAAAAGAGCCTACTTTAAATCTCAGTTTCAAAGAATAATTCAAAAAAAGTTTCCATTGTCTGTAAACAATTACTAAGAAGCTTTAAATAAGTTTACTGTTAATAACTGAAACCTCGAAATACTTCTTTTGAAAAGACAGAGCAATTTCCCCTCACCCTCCTTTCAGTGGCTGCCAGGTGGAAGGGCCACACCGCTGCCTCACTCCTTTACCGAGCTCCCCGGAATCACCTCCCAAATAAACACTTGCACCCAAATCCTTATCTCAAGGTCTGCTTTTGGAGGAGCCCAAACTAAGACAGTGTTCTTCTGAATATCTGGAATGTCCTAGCAGTGCTGGACCTGCCTGGCAACAAACAGTAGAGTCCAAAGGCAGCTGACTCTTTCATGGCCACATGTCCCTCACTTCAGAGAGCCCTCTCCAAACTCAGGCATCTGTGTTTGCAATCCTGCCCACATAATCTACAGACTACAGGAGTTCTTGTTTGTTTTTTACATTTTCATGCAGTAAGAAGAGACACAACAAACAGACATTTACAACTTCAAAACCATAGTATAATCTATGCAATGCATGTAATCAAAAAAGCTAAATATGTAAACAAAAAATAATTTCATAAATACCTCATATTCTATCATTTCTTCTTTTTCTATTTTTTTTCCTGCTTCTTTATTTTCTCAAGTTGGAGTTTTAAGAGTTTCATTTCAAGAACTTTGCTTAATTTTCATCCTCTGGGCTTTTGTTACCTCATTAGTTTAAGTGCTTTCAAGAGGATGGTTAATGCTTCCACTTCAATTAGCAAGCTCTCCTGGAAGAAAGAACACACTACTGTCATTTCTAAATTAATTCTACAACCTTACAAAATTTGATTTCCACAAAAGAATGTGAAAATTATCTTAGATAATTTAGGTAGCAATTTCATCTGACAAATGTGAGATTCAATTTTTTCAAATAAAAAAATGTGGAAGGCAATATGCTTTCATATGAAAAACACATACACATGATTTAAACTTTTTAATATCAATTACTCATAAAATCTTCTTTCCCTAGATTTACTAATAAACAAAATCTGAGAATTAGTATTAAAATTTCAAGACCGTTAGTATTTTATCTGATTTTAAGGCACATGGTTAATTTTCCTGTTCCCCAGGTGTTTAAAATGAACATTCCACAATGACAGTGATAGAATAACAGGGGGCGAGCTGCAGTCACTGTCACATTGGAAGCCTGCTCAATTCAAAATAATACCAGAACCTTAAACTGAGACTAAAAAATAATGTGTTTTTAAATAGAGCTTCCATACACATATTTAAATAATGATGGCTTCTTCAAAAAGAATGGTTCTCAATATATTTTGAGCCACTGTGGGTCAAAACATATTTAAAACCATCCTTCTGGATTGAAATTGATTTCTGAGCTTAGGGTATATTCTTTTGAGTATCTCAATAGTACCAAATATTTCTTCTTTGAAACCAGGTTAATTTAAAAAAATGGACAAAAGTATTTTGATAACAAATCCAGTCAATGAGATAGGTGATCAAACTAGTGGTATTGATTTAGCAGTAAAATAAAAAGACTGGTGTTCTTGCTTTGCTCAGAAACTGCCTCAGAAATGAGTCTGTAGCATTCAGTGTGTTTGGGGCACTGCAACAGCATCAGTAGCAGCTGCAGCTCCACGAGGGCAGCGCCTGGGACCATTTTGCCAATTACTGTATCCCCAGCACCTACTATAGTGATTGTTGCATAGTGGGTGCTCAATAAACGTTGGTTGAATGAATGAATAAATGCATACATTCACAATGGTACTAATTCAAAATAACTGACACTAATTGAATGCTTATATTTGAAATAGTTGTTTTTAAAAGGAAATCATTTCTATAATTTTCAAATAAACAATAATATGATAGTTTATAGGAAATGCCCCAAACTACTCAATTTAATTTTATTTCTTTCGACATAATACCACTTTATGGATATATTCCATTTTCCAAAATAAAATATCACTTTTACAATGATTATATTAGATAGAGAGGGAAGACAATATCACCCCCATTTTAAAGATTAGAACACTGGGATGCTGAACAGTAATTTGTGCAATATTAGTGTTATTATTTGACTATTTTGGACCACTAATAATATAAATCCTGAGTATACTAATGCCCATTTCTGACCAAAGAACTGTGGCAAAGGGGAGGAGATTACTCATGGCACTGGGGATGGAATCAGCTGCTCCTAAAGAACTGAAGCTGTTCGGAGCAGGGTGGATGCCTGAGAAGGGCAGGTATGCTCCTGGGAAGAAGGAATGTAGGAGTGCATCCCGGGTAGGTACTGTGTCTACCATGGTCACCAACTTATAACTGGAAGAACTGGCAGTCAAACCCAGCTCTTCTGACATCAAATATAGTGCCTGTGTTTTAAGGGAGCGTGCTGTAACAAACAGTTCATTTTATAGCAGTTTTTTAGGGCTTAACAAATTTCACCCAGAGAATATATCAGCAATTTTATTCTGGGTGAAATTTAAATTTGATTTACGTATTTTACATATTTTGATACAGTTTAATACAGTTCACAAATAAAGAGTTGTGGGGAGAATGCAAATTATACAAGTTTTTGTTGTTTTGTCTCTTAATTTAAAGTTGTATTACCTTCCTAGAGTCCTTTTAGTAGTAATATTTTTAGTTTCTTATTAACATTATTTAAGAGTCTACAGAATGTATTTCAGTAATTTTTGAAGTAGTATTCTTTAATATTTCTCCACAGAGAAGGATTAAAGTTTCCTGGGAGCTTCTACCCTAAGTCCTCCGAAGAAATTCCAGTGTTCAATAAATATCACATTTATAGTTAGTATTTTTAAGATACATGTTATGCCAGTGTGACAGACATTGCAAGTGGTTTGCACAGTAACTATTTTCCCTAGTCTTTACTCACAGAATCTAATTCTATTCTGCGCATAGGGTACCCAGTTAAAATATTGAACTTTCAGCCTCTCTTTTGGTTATGGGTACCATATAACATGGTTCTGGCCAGTTCTCAATTCTATAAACAGTGGCTTGGTGGGGTTCCTGGGAACATGCTCATTGTCCTTCCCCTGTCCTTCCTACCTTACTCAAAGATATGACACTTGACAATGGAGAAGCCATCTTGCCACCATGAAGATAAAAGAAACATTCTAAAGATGGAAGACTAGGTAGCTAGGAGGAACTGGGACCCTTGATGACTTCCCTTAGCAGCTGCAGCAGACTGGACTGGCCACCTTTCAACTCTTACCATGTGAAAAACAGATCCCTCTTTGGTAAAGACATTGTTAGTTGGGTTTCTGTTTACATACAGCCAGATGCAATGCCTGACTGACACATTCAGTATTTTCATTTTTGTGTGTGTTTTAAAGCTCCAATAAGAAGCCCGAATAACAGTACAAGTAGTAGCAATTTAATGGCTTCAAGAACCACCAGTCTTTCCCCAGTATTGAGCTATCTGGCAACAGATGACTGAAAGGCAGCTAAGAAGGTAGGCATACATATGATTCATTTAATTCTCGGAGACTTTTTCCTCCAATGAAGATGATCTCTAATTCTATCACGTATCTACTTCTCAAAGAAGGTGGTGTGAGCCCTACGGATTGGTGCTGCAAAAACTGACAGGCTATGAAAGCGAGTGTAGATGCAGTGCAGATTGAAAGTGCTAATATTTTTATCAGAATTATTGTTTTTGTTAGTGTTCTGGTTGCAACACTGCATAGAATTTAAGCAGTTTGCACCAGGCCTATGTTCCCCCTAAGTCTAGCTGATTTTAGAACATGATTTTATAAAATTCAATTTTTTAAAAAAAGAAATGTATGTATTTACTAAAGTAGAAACATCTGATTCTTAGAAACAGATATTAACCCTGTCAGGACTGCCATAAATAGTCTGGTAGATAAAAAAAAAAAAAAATATCTCGGAACTTTTAAAAGTGTGCTGCATAATGGAAATAATACTGTAATGTGAATGGCCTGCTACAGAGAAAAGTCTTGCACGTAGTGGTGTTTTCTATACAAAGAAAGTCATTTTTGCACCTTTGCAAGTAACCATATGTTCTATTTATGATGAATTCTGGAAACATTACCCCACAGAGCCAGTCTTTTCTAGTTCCTGTCTCCCTAAATAGTCTCTAAACAAAGCAATCAAATATGGACTGAGCAACATCTTTCATATACCTTTAATATATCATGATGAACAACAACACTACTCATTTAAATACATTTTAACTAACAGCCTTTGTAAGTCCAAGTTCCACTCCCACTAGAACAGACAACCTAAACTCACCATTCATCCATATAACCAAATAACATGCTAAAAAATTAGAACACAGAAAAAGAAAAGGGTGGGAAGGGTAGATATGTGAAACCTCCCTTTTTTTTTTTTTTAACTAGGTAAAATGCAGAAATTTTGCGACCACTTATAAATTTTTTGTAGACAACTAGATGTTATTTTCTCCCCTCTTATTTCAGCCAAGTCCTAATCAAAAAGGTCCCTTATGATCTGGCTCCTATCCTGCCCACCTCTCTAATTTCCTTATTTCACATTCCACTCCAATGCCACCTTGCACTTTTTGTTGTTCCTCCAGTACACCATGCACTTTCCCAGCACAGGGCCTTTACATATTCCTTTCTCTCTGCCTAGAACACTCTTTCCCCAGATAGTTACCAGACTCACTCTCTTACCTCATTCAGGCCTCTGTTCCAACACCACCTCCACAGAGAGGCCTCTCCTAACTCCAATATCTAAAATGGCACCACCTCACATTCCCAGTTTCTCTCTACCCCCTTACTCTGCTTTTGCCACGTAGATTTATCATTACTAGACATTATATAATATATTTGCTTATTGTCTCTCCTCCATTAAAATGTAAGCTCCACAAGTGCAGAGACGTCACTATGTTCACTGCTCTATCCTGTGGCTAGCTCATATTATTCTAAAATATTTATTGAGTATCTGCTACATTCCACACACTGTTCTAGTTGCTAAGTATATAGCTGTGAACAAAAGAAAAATCTCTGCACAACAGAGTTTATATTCTAGTAAGTGCTTGATAAATATTTGTTGAATGAATCCTCGGAATTATAATCAAAATCCACTAAAATAAACATTGTGCTCCATAAACTCATTAGAACAGGTGTTAATGAAACCCTAGTTTTTTTAGTTTCCAGTGGCTGTGTAACAAATTACAGACTGGATGGCTTATAACAATAGAAATTTATTCTTTCTCAGTTCTGGAGGCCAAAAGTATGAAATCAGTATCACTGGGCCAAAATCAAGGGGACCAGCAGAGCCTTTCCCTTTGAAGGCTCTGGGGGAGAATCCATTCCTTATCTCTTTCAACTTCTGTGGCTGCTAGCATTCCTTGCTTGTAGTGACATCACTTCAATCCCTGCCTCCATCTTCACATCACCTTCTCCTCTGTATCTATGTCACATCCTTGTTTTCCTCTCTCTTATAAAAATGTATGTGATAGCATTTAGGGCCCACTGGATAATCCAGGATAATCTCTCTATCTGGAAAAAAAAAAAAGTCACATCTGCGAAGTCCCTTTTTCCAAATAAGGAAACATTTTTGGTTTCCAACGATTAGACCTGATATCTTTGGGGACCATCATTTAGCCTACTACACTAATATTCTTGTAGCAGGAGAGTTCCTACCAGGGGACTACCAGTAGGTATTTCTCTCTCTCTTTTTTTTTTTTCTGACTTTAACCTTTCCTCTCCTTGAAGAACATGTTTGTTTCTAGAAAACCAAGAAAGAGGCTGACTCGTTATTGTCATATATAACAATAGAATTACATTTTCTAGAGAATCAGTGTAATAATATTTATGACTCATTCATAAAAGTGTTCCATTGTCTTCCATCAAGAAACTCCCACAAAATTAAGTTAATGATCAGTGGAGGTGGCAAAGCAATATGTGAGAACAAATCATTTTATATCTTTTACCATGAGATCCCATTATGATTTGCAGATAAAATATAAAATCCTTACCATTCATCATTTTTAGTGTCATTATTTCTACATCACAAAACTAGGCTGCGACTTCAAGGTTCTTGTCAAATGCCAATAAGCAGAGTAGTGTCCAGCTTCATAGATAGAGCTGAAGCCCCTTAGCCTTTAGTGTGTTTAGGACACTCTACAATTGAAGGGACAAACAGGCATCATTAACAATAAGGTAATTTTAACACTATTAAGCCTTTCTGAAACTTGGCTTAGAGGCCCAGAATTTAAACTTTCTCTGCTTTTTGCCCTCTTAAAAAGAAAAAAGTATCCTATGACTTTATTCAAATTAAGTATTTTCACAGCTTCTTTAGTGCAAAATAATATTCTTATTTATTTAGTAGGATTTATTTAAATATAGTCAAATTTAATCAGTATGTAAAGTCATACTTATTTTTCATAATAATATTTTGCTCTTTAAAAAAATCTCATTATTAAGTAAAATATTCCATTGAGAAAGTCAGGTCTAAGATAGATTTGAATGATTCTCATGAGTCTTCATTTAAAATGGATTCAGGAGAACATTTTATTTCTTGCATTAGTATTTTTAAAAAATAAAATTGTGAGAGTAAATTGTGAATTTCTTTTTATCAGAAAACCTAGTTTTAAAGAGAGACTTTAATTCCAATTTAGTCCATAAAATTTACAGCATATTTTTCTTGCAAATTAAAAATGCTTCAAATATGCTATTTCATTTATTCATGCAACATTTATTGAATATCTATTATATGCCAAGCACAGTATTAGGCACTGAGAGTGGGATATGAAAGTAAACAAGGCCTAGTCCCTGTCTTCAAGGAAGCCTGTAGTGTAAAGGGAACTGTTTCTCACAGATAGTGTAATAGTGCTCTGCTGGGGTTGGCAGAGGGCATGAAGGTGATGCAGAGCCCCACCAGCCTTTGGGACTCCGGGCACCCCTTGTGAAAGGAAGCTGAGGCTTCAAGAATGTGAAGAAGTCAGTCAGTTGCTCAAAGAGACTATAGTGTGTGTGTGTGTGTGTGTGTGTGTGTGTTCCCCAGAGTGAGAGAGGATAGTGCTTTGGAAATGGAGGTGGTTTAACATGGCAAGAAACAAGAGTGATAAGGAAGTTTTAAAAGAAGAGGCATTGCCAGCCCCTGAGTGGCCCCTGAGCTTATTAAAGAATTTGGACTTCAAAAAACATTAAAGGATGTTAAAGAAGGGTAATGATATGCTCAGATCTGCCTTTTGTAATGATCATTCTAGTTGCAGTGAAAGAATGGACTGGAGGTTGACAAGGCTGAAGGAAGAGACCTGTCAGGATGGGATGAGAAAGTTACAGGGGACAATGGAGTTAACTAGACTGGAGCTCAGTGAGGAAGTTGACAGATTTGAAAAATAATTTCCCCTAGTAACATTAAAACAAACAATAAAGTTAAACACTTTCACAGAGCTTTGAAAAATTTTAGTGGTCTATGGTAACTGAGTTTTCAAATCTCTTACTGATAAATTTAATATTATATCTATAGGCACAGGCTTGGAAATGGCTTTCTGTAATTTTTATTTCTCAGATCATATGACATTAGCTTAAGTAAACCTAACCTTTCCACAGAGCATAGAGACACATCCAAGCTGCTCCGCTCCCAATAGATGTAGGTGTTGAAACAGCCAATATCATCATCATTGGCACTTCTCTTGGCTTTCAGAACCAGTAGGTGAACTCATTCGCTGTTATCCCAGCTCACTACCGTGTTGCCCACTCCCACACCTTCCATCACCTGGGGTGAAGGGCCAGATGCAGGTCACAAGACACACCTCAGGAATGGAAAGGTCAGAGAACCTACTTCTCCCCAGCCCACACCACACACATTCCTCTGCCTTCACCTGGGGCAAAAAGGAAGATCTCTTTTGAGGAGATACGATTTCCATGGCTAAGAAGAGGTAACATTATTACCAAAACTGGAAGCATTCAACTGCATGCACTTCTTTTCTCCTCCAGCAGGTGGCAATGAGTAAGTGACAAAACTCCAAAGAGAACTATTCATAGCCAAAGCCAAAAGGGCACTGATATTTAAAATTTTTAATAAAAAGCCAACTTGTAAAATATTTAAACTTTGTTTAAATTGACATAAAATAGAAGGCGTGCAAAAGGTCCTAAGAATTGCAAACAATAATGTCGGGAGCAGGCATCTCAAAATTTTAATAAAAACAGAACCCTAAATTTCATGGCTTTTTATATAAAAAAGATGCTACTGACCAGTGCCAGTGGTGAAACAGACATGACAGTCTGCAGAGGACCCAAGATTTTCACTCTGGGTTGCCTGGACAATGAACTAGCTGTGACCAACAGCCTCCCTAATTCTTTCAAATTCAGCTTCCCATGGCACTGGTGACTTTCTCTCTCTCAGTAGGAGGAGTTGCAATTTCCCATGGACACCCAAAGAGTCCAAAGAGTCCAGATACAGGAAAACTGGCTTTCTCAGATAACTCTTGACAATTGACATCTAAACCTAGACAGCCCAATACCAAGTAGTCTGTGTGAACCACACTGACAAGGATATTCACAACTTTGGTCTTGAAGAAGAGAGAACAAAAGAGGAAAAGACGTTCCCTTCTCTGGAATGCTCACTATGACATATTCAACACAGCACCCTGGCCTCACTGTGTCCACTGTGCCTTCTCTTGCATACTCTTAGGTTTTAAGTTGCCCAGTAAAAGCCTCTTCCTTCATTTGTGACATTGTGAATTTGCCCAACTATCATGCATGATAACATATGCTTTAAGTTGCTTTCCAGATGATGAACATTCCTTGTGCTTGCTATGGTCTCACCACTCTAATCTCTCTGGGGATCAGCAATATACAGAGACAGCAATCTTTGTAATTAGAAGAAGGCAAGTAAAACCACTGTGCTTACTAGTGGAATGTCTTTAAAGTCCTTAAAAAGCACTGTTGGGGTTTGGAATGAAATTTAAGAAATCTATAATTTTCATTTCTCTGTTCTTATCTATTACACTATTGGTTTAATTGATTTGTAAAATTTACCCTCATATATTCTGCCCCACATGTCTATGGAAACATTCAGTTTGCTGAATACCCCTTCTCTTATGGATTTTATGGAAATGCTAAGGCTGAGATCAACTGAAGGAAAGGAAGTCCTTCACTGTGACATCGCTTTTAGTCTTCCATGCTTCAGAATAAAAGAGTAAAAGAACTTATCAGTCATGAAACAGTAACAAAGTGTCATGATTTCACAGTTCTTTGTGCTATGTTTGTTATAAACAAAATCTTTTATCTTTGGCCTACCTACGTAATAACTGAAAAATGAAGAGAATAGCTAAGGTTAAATTATCAAAATCCCTATTGTACCAACACGCAGCAGTGAGTATTCTCTTGAATGTAATAAAGATAATGTGCTTGTGAGAGCTCAAGGGCTCAACTTATTTTTTTGGTCCCACCATGTGACTAAATTTTTCAAGTTTAAATTACTGTTGATTATCTTCTTAACATGCAAAATTACACAAAATCTTTACAAATTATTTTTTCACCTAAAACCCACCATGCTATAAATTTAATTGATTATTTTATCAGAACAAGAAATTAGGTTTTTACAGAGCAATTATGAAAAACCCAACAATGTTCCCTAGTTGAATAAAGATAACCTATTTAAATTAAAAAAAAGATCATGCCATCTAATATATAAACTATATACAAACCTATTACTATATATAAAACTATTATATGACCCTAATATATAAACCTATTATTTTTAGTAATAATTTTAAAAGCAGTTATCTATTTGCATACATCAAAGGCAATGGTTTTCTTTTACTTGACTTTATTATTTGACCTACAAATGGAATCACACTTTTTATAACTTCCTTTTCCACTTAACAATATACTTAGACATCCTTCCTTCTCATTCTTTTAGAAGACTTTATAGTATCCTAATACATGAATATCATTATGCCAATCAATTCCATATTTATAGGCGTTTGCATTTTCGATCTTCTGATATTATGAACAATGCTGCAATATATATCCTATACATATATCTTTGTGTCCTTGAACGATTATTTGTAGAAGATCATTTACTTGAGGCAAAATGTCTGAGTCAAACAGTACAAATGTTTAGATTTTAATAAATATTACCAAATAGTCCTGTCAAAGGGTTGTATATTTTTGTATAAACACTGTATCAGGGAAAGGCAGTGATTTTCAGTCTTTTGTTCCATGGGAACTCTTTCTTTGGAAGAAACCCTTTGCAGAATCCAGAATGGAAAAGAGAAAAAGAGCTTCATTTTGGTGGAAGCTGACACAGGGGTGGGAGGCCTGCAGCTCTGGCCATTAGCCCTGATTTTAGCCTCTTTGGCACCTCCACGTGGCCTCTTGGAGCACAATACAATATGGGCAGTTTCGTTCTAACATAATGTGTCCTCAGACATATTTGACTGGCTGAAAGTAGAACTAACATGATATAAGACCTAAAAGTTATTATAAAATCCCTAATAACACCTCAATTTCAGATAAAATTTCAGTAATTTAGTCCTAGCATGTTATATGTGTTCTTTCATTGGTTTCTTTTTCTTTACAATGAGTATCTGATTATGGATAAGTTCTGTTCCGTTTAGATGGTCAAATGATTTCCATATTTGTCTTAATTGCACTAAGTATATGAAACTTAAACTTGCTATCACTGGGATCAGCAGTTTATTTTTGTTTCCCTTCACTTTAATGAGAAGGACAAAATATAATAAAATATTCAAATAATTATATAAACAAACTCATCAACAAAGGTAGTGACTGTCAAAACTGAACTAAAACTCTTGGCGGTTATCCCCAAACAATATTTAAAAATATGAATTCATTAACTGATATATAAAAACATGAACTGAGAAAAAGGTGGGTTGTTGTGTGACTGTAAAGTACATAGAAGGGCAGGTGGTAAAAATTTGAAGAACCACCTATATATCATTGCCATCAGTGATCTCTTCAGTGGTTTAAAAGCCTGTTTTCAATTTTTTCTTAACAAGCTATTATTCCCAGGGAAACAATGAAAGAAGACTGTACCAGGTAAAGAATAAATGCCCACTTAAGCTAGGGAGTCATTTATACTGGTAATCTTGGAAAACCAGATGCTCCTCTCAGAGCTCTCACTCCAGATCTAAATTTCTGTGAGATTCCTCTAAACGGAGGCCTCTGCATCCTCTGATTTTCCAGGAGAATGCTAGTCTATTTTTTTCTAAACCTCTTTATTTTTATTCTGATATTTGTTAGATTGAAGAGAAATCATCCAAGGTTTATTTCAAGGTTGCTTCACATAGGTATAATTAAGCTTATTATTTTTAACCAACCAGGTATTATCCCCCTTCTTATCATTATATAATGCTTCTTAAAAGCATCCAGAAACCCTGGCTCTTAGAGACAAGGATAGAACAAACCCAACTATCTAAAAAAAGTGGATTTTTAGCCTTAATCAGATGTGTATTGTGAAGGAAGAAAAAACTCAGTAGAAAACACACAGAATGCTAGAATGATTTTATCCATCGATTCAACAAATATACGAGTCCCTATGAAGCAATGTACTAGTTGCTAAGGGAGTACAAAATATATAAACTATGGTCATGGTCACAACCCTGAGTTTATGATCCTACCAAGGCAACTAGGCATACACACCAAAAAAGTTACATGATAATATTACTTTACTACCTTGTTTAGAATAAAATGTGGAACGTGTGGTACAGATTTTAGTTACCATAGAAGACTCTCCCTTTCATATTCTTAGTTCATCAATCCCCTTTTAGTTTCATGTGCCTAGACTTCATGCCCAGCCACTTTAATTAAATCAACATCTCAGAATCCTTTGACCACTTGATCTTTCATATTTGCCTCATTAATCCCCAGGCTTGAGTAAACTCTGCTGTCTGCTTTCTCAGTTTACTCTCCCAGGGTGCTAAGCATAGTGTGAGAAAATTATGTTTGCTGTACCCGATTCTGTATGACAAAGTCTATGTGATATCTCATAGTACCTCTTCCCATTTTTTCAGTTCTCCTGGAGCTTCTGATTCTAGAGGCCCCTTCATCTCAGCAAGTGACCTGACCTCCTTTGCTGCAGAAATCAAGGGCATCAGGCTTGAGTTCACCTTCTATCCTTCCAACCTGAATTTTTTTCTGATCTTCACTCTTTCTTTCCAAAAATATCTCCTCTACCCTTTCCTAATGATCTTCACCCTACAAACTTCCTCCAGAATTTGGCCCAACCATGATTTCCCCTCTCCCATGGGATCTGCACTCTGTCAGTCTCAATTGGCTCCTTCTTCTCAGCCCCCACACATGTTCATGACTGTCCTATTTCCATACCTCCTGCATTAGTTATTACTGCATAACAAATTACCTCAAAATTTAGCAGATTAAAACAACAAACACTTATCTCACTGTTTCTGTAGGTCAGGAATATAAGTTCAGCTTAGTTGGTGGTCCCTCTGATTCTGGGTCTCTCATGAGGCTGCAATCAAGATGTTATGCACAGTTTGACTTGGGGCTGCAGAATCCAAGGTTTAATTTTCTTACAATGGGGCAGCTGGCTTCCCCCAAAGCAAGTGATCCAAGAAAGCAAGTTAGAAGCTCGAACTTATAAAAGGAAGTGGCCTACCATCATTTCTGCCTTATTCTATTTGCTAGAAGCAAGTCACTAAATACAGCCTACACTCAAGGAGCAGAATTAGTCTCTACCACTTAAAGGAAATAATTTCAAAAAATTTAAACCCACCGCATCTCTCAAATATACCATTTTTCAAGCCTGCTAGTTCTTAAAGCTACTTTGCTGCCTTCTTACTCCTCTCACTGCCACTCTTCTCACCATAGTAATCTACTCCCTTACCTTACTTTTTCATCGCCCAATACTCCATTGTCAACAGTCCAGATGATTATAGCCTAACTGAACACTACTGCTATTGAGCATAACATCCAAATTAGCATGGCATTCAAGGCCCTACAAAATCTAGCTACAGGTTACCTTTTCATTTGGTCTCCCTGTTTCCCTTACAGCTTAGCCACGTGGATTTCTCATCATTCTCCAAACACACCCTCTGCTTTCCCACCCTTGTGCCTTTGCTCAGATGATTTTCCTCACCAGGAGGACCTTCTCCTCACTTTCTCACTGTTCAAGACCCAGTTCAATTGCCATTTCATTCAAGATTTCCTTCATCTTCCCAACCAGAAACATCCCTTCCCTCCTCTGCACTTCTCAAGTATATTGTCAACTTTACTGTAGCCATCCCATTTTATACAGGCATTGTATTGGTATATATCTTTGTATTCCTTTAGCATCCCAACAATACCTTTCTCATACTGTCTTTAATCTTTTTTAGATAAATCAATTTACCTAAATCATTAAGATTTAAATTTACTCTTATCAAAAGGCAAATTAAAGTCCTTATAATCTCTAACTCTATTAGACTAGTATATTGAACTAAGGGAAATTGCAGAATGGTATCTGCTAAAGAAGAATACATTCTTCTTTCCTATTATTTAAACAATTTTAATGGAGTGGCTTAAGTGAAATCATGATTATTCTCCAAAAAGGTTTGTTTCTGAGGTATGTTTACATATAGTATTTTTACAATCCCCAGTTAACATGAAATTTCCATGGAAACAGATCACACACACTGGAGAAGAAAGGAATTGAATTGTGTTTGAACTGCATTTTGTCATCTACATGGAGCTATTTGTGCTAAATATTTGAGTGCACAGGGAAACTATAATTTAAAATCACCTAAGTGAAGACATAATATTTAATGCTTTAAAAAATAATACCTGCTATTAGTTTTAAAAATTTGTTTTACTATGTGGAGCTGATTGATATAAAAAGAAGTGTGAATATTTCTTGAATCATACAATAATATCAGCAAATAAAATATGCATTTGCTTCTTTGCTAGTGCAGAAAAGGGGAAGAAATTAAGTGCTCAGCATGGAAAGTGGCATTGTTGTTCTTGGTCTACAGCTAAATAATCTCTTCTGAATATCATTCAGCTTCTAGTCTAAATTTGTTGTCTAGCAATGAACTAACAGTTTACTTCCAAATATGACTAATCAAATGAGGACAGTCTGTTTAAAATACATGTATAGAAACTAAAAGATGAAAATATTTTCACTCACTTAATAGTACTGTAAACCTTTATGACTTAAGAAATGTATTGTTTTCCTATGCACTATGAAAACCTGCCCAAGAACTTAAAATCACTCAAAATATGTATCTTTAAGGTTTTCATTTTCTAATGTATTTGAAATATAAATCTATCTTTATACATCAAAATTTTTAGAAATCTATTCAAACAGCTCAACATGTTCAAGAGGTATCAGATACACTTCAGGATTTTCTTAAAATTCTCATTCAACATCAACTGTTGACTTTTATTTCTACATTACAATAAATGTAACAGAGCAAACAACATAGAAAAAAAAGGAAAATAATTACAAAAGCTGTGCATCCTATTCATTGAAAATGTGAACATAGGCTATAAAGAAGTTAAATCACACTTGTATTACCTGTTCCACAATCATAACAACTGTTGGGTTTTAATGTTAATGAAAGAATGCATTGGTAGAAGACAATTTAATTGTTTCAGTAACTCACTTAGCTTGTTCTTCATAGACCAACTCTCTACACCTAAATTTACCTTGCAAAAAAAGGACCAAATCTCTCACTCTGCTAGGGGCAAAAATAAGTAGGTAAATGTCAAAAAAGCAGCAGAACGCTGCCTATGGGGAATATCCCTTCCATTTGGCCGATTTTAATTATTCTCTGACAGTTATGCTTTAGTGGAAATTTGAATGAAGCCTCTACCTAGTTGGCTGAGTGATAGAATGAGGCGAGTGATAATCTCTTTCTAAGATAGGTTTGCTACATGCTCAGTCACTTTCTCCAGTTAGGTGAGGGTTGCCTCCTAGAGCAATGATTCTATTTCCTCCCAGGCTTTTGTATGATTCTGTTTATTCACATACCTTCAACTAAATTACTGGCAATGATGCTTAGAGAAATAGGAGCTCCAGTTACAGGCTTTGTACCACTTATAGAAACCAAATTTCCTTTTCTGGGACAGCTGTGGCTTTGATTGAAATAAACAGCAGCTTAGAGGCTCAAAGATGATTACATACACTTTGACTCTTCTACAGGCAGGGTCTGTGTTTAGTATACAGAGGGTCATATGCCCAAAAGAAAGGTAAATCTAAAATCCAAGATATGATGACAGAAGCAAAAAGAATAAAAAAGCCAAAATACTCAGGCCTGGAAAGTGACACTGATTAGATTTAATGAGAACCTACCTACCACAGATAATCTATTTTTCCCTTCAGATTCATTCTCTAGCCTACTGTGTGCCCTAAGAGGTGACCTATATCGACTACATCACTGCGCTCCCTTGACTTTTAGTTGGGTTCAGAGAATATGGAAGAGGCCTGGTACTGGTAGGAAATTGGTTAGAGAGTAAGAAAGAGAAGTTTATTTCTCTGGTTCCCTCCCTGCCACATAGCCATAGGTTGGCTGTTTCCCTCTGCTAAAATGACTGTTCCTGTCAGGTGGCCCTGAGAGCATAGCTTTCCCTGAAGGCTTCAGTCACCATTCCTTTCCCTTGTCCTCTCTAAGCCTAAAGGTGGAAATAGCCCTTTGCTGTTACTAGCCATGTGGTACTACAACATTCCTCCTTATTTTTTCTAAACCTTGTCTTTACAAATAACTCCTTTATTAAACAATTCTTAATTACATACTTTGACGGTGCCATCTGTTTCTTGGATCTTGACTAATACAGATGAATTGATTTTCAACAAGAAATCTCAGAAACATAATTCTACATTGCAATTTGACTATAAATAACATCATATTATAAAGGCATTTCCTTGTTTACAGTAGATTTTATGACTAAAGCCTTCCCAAGCCCTGAGCCAATCCTTAAGGTGAGCTGTTTTCTCTCTCTGAACAAATAAGAGGGACTGAGGACAGTCCTTTCTTCCATTCTGGCAATGAACTGAGACCCTAGGCATATTTATGAACAACGAGTCTGTAGCTTTCCTTCAAGTTGTGGCCATTCTGACTAAAACAATTTCAGACCCTAAAATCAAGATCTTAACAATTCTTGTACTCCAGAATAAAGACTCTGACAAGAAACAATATTAAATGTCCAAAGAGGAGAAAGGTTAAAATTACGATATTAATGACAGCTACTTTGTTGGGCACGTACCAACAAAGTGACAGTATCTGTCACTTTCCAGATATTTTATCTGTATCACTTCATTTAACTCTAACAACTTTGGTTATTTGGCATTTTATTGCTGACCAAGGCTGAGAAAAGTTAATTGCCTCTAGTCACTCTGCTAGTTTTGTCAGTCTTGCTAAAGCTTTATCAATTTTATTCATTATTTTAAAGAAGCAATTTTTGAATTATTTTCTTTATTTTTGTTTTCCATTTAATTGATTTTTATGCTCTATCTTTATTATTTCCTTCTTTCTGCTTGCTTTGGGCTTATTTTGCTCCTCTTTTCCTAGTTTTCTTAAGATGAAAACCGAGGTCACTGATTTGAGACCCTCTCCTATTCTATAAGCATTTTAATGCTGTAATTTGTCTTCTAAGCACTGCTTTAGCTGCATCTCACAAATTTTGATATACTGTATTTTCTTTTTTCACTTCAAAATATTTTCTAATTTTCTTTGATACTTTCTCTTTGACCCAAGGATTATTTAAAAGTATATTGTTTCCAAGTGTTTGGAGATTTCCTTGTTATCTTTCTGCTACTGATTTCTGGTGTGATTCCATTATGGTCAAAGACTATACTTTGTATTACTTTGTATTACTTAACACATGATACTTTAATGTGTTAAGGTTTATGACCCAGGATATTGTCTTAGTGAATCTCTCCTGTACACTTGAAAAGAATGTGTATTCTGTTTTGGGGTGGAGTGTTCTAAAAATGTCAATTAAATCTACTGGTATGGTTAAGATCGTCCATATCTCTACCTTCTATGTCTTTGTTAATTTTCTGTTCACTACTTTATCTATTACCAAGAGGAATATTAAAGTCCTCAACTACAGTTGTGGATTTGTATATTTCTCCTTTCATTTCTGATAGATTTTACTTCATGTATTTTGAAACTCTGTTGTTAGGTATAGAAATAATTAGAATTCTTATCTCATCTTAATGAACTGTCTCCTTTTTGGTAATAAAGTGACCTTCATTATACCCTGGTCATTTTCTTTGCTCTGAAGTCTATCTTGTATGATATCGATAAAGCCATTCCAGTTTCCTTTTGGTTAGAGTTTTCAAAGTATATCTTTTTCCCATTCTTTAACATTTAATCTGTAGATCATATATGAAATGAGTGTCTCTTATACAGCACATTCATGGGTCATGAATTTTGTTGTTTTGTTTGGTCTATTTTAAAAATATCTTTTCATTGATGTATTTATGTCATTTACATGTGATGTGATTATTGATATGTTTAAGTTTAGGTCAAACATTTCATTGTTTTATGTTCGATTTCTCTGTTTTTCATTCCTTTGTTTCCCTTGTCCCGTCTATTTTTTGTTCTTTATTTGCACATTTTTTAGTGTTCCATTTTAATATATCAAGATTTTTACTATATCTTTTTGTCCAGGTTTTTAGAAATTGATCTAGGGATTACAATATGCATACTTTTCACTGTCTATATAAAATCAATATATTACTACTATAAGTGGAATGTAAAAACATTACTCCATACCATATAGCCCCACCCTATATATTGTAGTTGCCTCTACATCAAAGCAATGAAAATAAATATTCATATATTTTAAGTTAAAATGTTTAAATATACATGCTTCTATTAAGAATTGCGTCTGGGTACTAGTTTCAAAGATCCACACTTACTGTGCAATAAATCAAACAAAAGCTTATTTTTTCACTGAAAGACAGCTAGAGATAGGCAGCAAAGTTATAAGCAATCAGGCTTCTTCTATGCCCCTAGTGGCATATAAGGTGGCTGCTAGAGTTCTATCCATCATAAATGAACTCCAAACAGGAAGCAAGAGGAAAAGAACAAGAAAGGTCTTTTCCAGAAGTCACACTCAACGTAATCGACTTATATTGTTAAGGGTTGAAAATTTTCAAGTGAGCCAATTTCTGCTTCTGTAATCTGCTTGCTTGTTTGATGGTAACCAGAGTGGTAATCTGCTAACAGCCAATTTCTGCTTCTGAAATCTGCTTGCTTGTTCTAGGCTTTATAAGCCGCCTCTTTTAGGAGCTCAGGACTGATCTCCTCTAACCCTGTGTGGTAGAGAGTCAGTCGCTGGCCAGCTAATAAAGGCTCACAATTCATCTCAATTGGCTCCGTGGGTCTTAGATTCGATCGAACCACAACAATATTTCATTAATTAGCTCTAATAGCAAAGGAGGCCAAGTAGTGTCTTTTGGTTAGCTTAGTGCCTATGCAGATTAAAGTCCATTTTATGCAAAAGAGTGAAACTGGTACAGCCACTATGGAAAACAGTATGGAGTTTCCTCAAATAACCAAGAATTGATCTACCATATGATCCAGCAATCCCTCTACTGGATATTTACCCCAAAGACTTGAAAACTCATATCTGAAAGATATTTGCACACTGATGTTCATAGCAGCATTAATCACAGTGGCCAGGACATGGAAGTAACTGAAGTGTCCTACGACAGATGATTGGATAAAGAAGCTGTGATACATATATATAATGGAATATTACTCAGCCATAAGAGGAGATGAAATACTGCCATTTGTGACAACGTGGATGAACCTCGAGATAATCATGCTAAGCAAAATAAGCCATACAGAAAAAGTTGAAAATCACATGATATCACTTATATGTAGGATATAAACCTAAAAACAACAAACAAACAGGAAAAACAGAGACTCATGGACATGGACAATAGACTAGTGGTTACTAGAGAGGAGTGGGGAAGGGGGAGTTAGATAGGGTAAAGGGGATCAAATATATGGTGACAGAAAGAAATCTAACTATGGAAGGTAAACGTACAGTGTAAATAAATATATGCCTTACTATTAAAGTGTACAGCTGAAACTTACTGAATTTCGTTAACCAATGCCCCATAAAAAATATAAGCAAACAAACAAACAAACAAACAAATAAATAAATAAAAATAAAGCCTGTTTTATTAGTGTTTATAATTTTGTAATGATTCCCTGCTTTAGTGACTTAAAATTAATTGATCAATTAACCAGCCCTAATGGCATTAGATAGGAAAGTATCTACTCTACAACCTATGTAAATGGGATACTGGAAAGCTGATTGGAGTATTTTTTTTAACTCATGTGGCATCCAAAAGGTATAAACTCAGTAAATTCTGAAAATATGAGACTTGAAGGTTGGCCAGAGTTTAATGCTAGAGATGCAGATTTGAGAGTGAGTCTTAACTGGTGAAATGATAGCCTGTTGGATAAACTCATGGGGCAGAAAGAAAAAGAAAGTCTAGGACAATAGCTCAGATAATCATAATTAAACAGAAGAATGAAGTAAAGAAAAATCAGAGGATAGAAAATTATATTATGGAGTTAGAGGGTGAAAAACGGTGATTAGAGATAAAAAGATGAATGAGAACTAATTAAGCGTTTGGTTTAATGAGACTCACTGGAAATATTCAAAGGAATAGTTTCAGACCTAAATATTTATGTTACAAGCTTTTCTCAAATATCTTGGCCTTCCATTCATATTTAAAGGATAATCTGATTAGACTATCTATGTGGGCAGTTTATCTGTTAAAGGACTTTACCGTAAAATAGTGGGATGCCGGTAGGCAGGGACCTGTCCATTTTCTTGAGGGTACTTTCAAAATGTCACTTAAAGGTATTTTCCCTGAGACCTTTTGATTTATCTAAAGAATTTCCTTCATGGGGTACACACACATGGCTACCAGTGTTGTAAAAGCAAACAGTGAAAAGTGACTGGGGTGGGTCTCACTATTCAGTATACAGACTTTTCATTTAATCTGTTTTTTGCTTGACCTGATATTCCTGAATCTGGAGCCCCTCTGGTTCATACTCTTCACCAACTAAATCTTCTATTGCTCAGAAGTGAGGAGTGAGCTAATCACTTGCTATTTGTCCTAAGGATAAATAATAGATTCTAATTTATCTAATATTATTCATTTATCCTAAGGATAAATTCTAGACCTAGAAGTCTAAACTCTGTACAGATTTTTAATCTATCTTCTGGTCTTTCCTCCTACACCCTCCCATTAATGAACTGTGGTATAAGACATATTTGGTCTCTGTCCCAGTTCCTGGCACAGAACTCCTAAAATCTTTGGATTTTCTAAATGATAGGAGTACCTTTTGTTATTCAGAACATGTCCCTTTTGGGCACACCAGAGTTTATGCTAATGAGGTGATTTAGGGGCTGGTTATCAGAAACACCAAGTGATTAGAGGGTTGGAACTTTCAGTCCCACCCACAGACCTCCAGTAAAGGCATGGAGGACTAGAGACTAAAAACTCTTGAACAATATCTGGAGAATTTCTGGGTTGGTGAACATGTGGGGATGCTGGGAGGGTGGTGCGCAAGAAGGAGCCTGGAAGCTTTGTGCGCCTTCCCCCTACCTTGCTGTATGACTCTTCCATGTGGCTGTTACTGAGTTGTATCCTTTTATAATAAAACAATAAATGTAACTAAATATTTCCCTCAGTTGTCAGCTGTTTTACCGAATATTGAACCTGAGAAGGGAGTCATGGGAACCCCAATTTATAGCTGGTCAGTCAGAAGTATAGTTGACAACGTGGACTTGCAACTGGCATCTGAAGTAGGGTTAGTCTTGAGGACTGAGACAGGGTTCTCCAGAGAAACAATCAACAGAATACATGATTGATAGACGGAATAAGAGATTTGTAATAGGAATTGGTTCACACAGTTACAGAGGCTGAGAAGTCCCACACTATGCAGTCGGCAAGCTGGAGAAACAAAAAAGTCAGTGGTATAACTCAGTTTAAGCCTGAAGGCCTAAGAACCAGTGGAGCTGATGGTGTCATTCCCAGAATCTAAAGGTGGGAGAACCCAGAGCACCAATGTCCAAGGGCAGAAAGATATTTCAGCTCCAGAGAAAATCTGCCCTTCCTTCTCCTTTGGGCAGGGAGGGCAAGGGATTGGATGACTGCCCACTTTGGTGAGGTCTAATCTCTTATCAGCCAACTGAATCAAATGCTAATCTCTTCCACAAACACCTCCACAGACACATGCAGCTATCTGGGCATCCCTTTAGGACCGTCAGGTTGACATAAAAAATGAACCATCACAGTCCTTAACCTCAGACATCTGATGCTATCTATAGGCAGAGAGTGTCAGAATTGAGTTAAATCTGCAGGATAGTCAGTAAGTGTCTGAGAACTGGAGAATTGTTTGGTGTGGGATAAATCCTCACACATTTAGTGTCACAGTACTGAGAGTAGAGGAAGAAAATCCAATTTTTCTTTAGAGAGCCTGTGTGGAGTTCTGAAGTATAAATTACTTTACTTATAAATTGGCATTCTCCTCTGCATTCAGCTTCCTTAGCTCCAATAGTTTTTTCATCCCCTTTCCATTTTCCAATAAGAACATGCCAACATCTCTAATTCTCTACTCTCTCTCACTTTTAGTCCTTATTGGTTTTTTACATTTTCTCAATTCAGTGGAGTTGCATAGGAAAACAAAATAAACAGATGTCTAGTCTCTTATTAAATCAAAAGTCACTTTATAAGAGGGAAGGGGGAAGGGAGGAGATAAGTAAGGGTAAAATGAGTCAAATATTTGGTGACAGAAGGAAATTTATCTGGGTGGTGAACACACAATGCGATATATACACGACTTTCTGTTTAATGATACACTTGAAACTTATTTTGTATTAATGTCACCCCAATAATTTTTAATAAGTCATTGTGTAGAATACGTTTTCAAAATTATAAATTCTTTTAAAATTAACGATGGTTATAAAATACTTAAGTGATATGAACAAAATGTTCATAATATATTCCTTTGTTTCAATTTTTTTCCTGATTACAAAAGTATGCTTGCTTATTATAATAATCTAAATTACACAAAAATATCTAACAAAGGGGAAGTCTCTCATAGCCCTAACCCTTAAGGTCACAGATTGGTCTCTATCAAACATATTGGTTAGTGATTCTATATTTGCAAGATATATTATAGGAAAAAAACAAAAAATATTAACAGCAGTTAACTCTCAATTGTAGGGTTAATAGATTTTCCTCTTTCATTTTACCTATATTTTCTAATGCGCCTAAATAAACATCTACTTCTATTTTGAACATTTATTTTTCATTTAAAAAAACTTGTAATATTAAACTTTGTCTCTTCCTTAAAATGTGTAATTATATTCAAACTTTTTCATTTTCTTTTTGAAATACAAATTTTCATTTCATTTAAAATAATATTCCAAGGATAAAATTGTAAAAGGCTCTCTGATAACTATAAAGAGAATTTTAAAGTTATAATAAGTAGTAGCCAATGGGTCAAGACAATCTACCATAAAGTTTCCATTATTTATGTAATTTGTGTTCAAGACAAAGAGTCTGAAGTTTCATAGATGAATATACTCTTGATTTTTCCTTTGATAATCATTCGCCATGTGATCTGGAAATCTTTGATCTGGAAGCCTTACCCACCCGGTTTCCAGGCCTCCAGTGATTTTACTTCTCAAAAACTTAATTCTTTTCCATTCTCTGGAACTCATAACGTTACTTTTACAGCAGGGCTACAAACGAATCACCATAAAGTTAGATAACTAGCCAAAGAGAACTAAATTAATTTTACTACACCCTTTCCCTATTTTTAATATCCTAAAGTAACAAATCAGGGACCCATTTTTTACAAATAATTCACAAAGACTGCCTTAAAAGGACTCGCGTTAATATTTCCAACCGAACGTCCTATCAATACCTCAAACCCAACGACCATTTGTTTTGAATGATAGTCACTCCAAGATTGATTATCAATCTCCACTCCTAACACAAACTTAAGCTTAGTCAGGTCCATCTGTTTTCAGTAACCAGGACCGTGACCCTCATGAGTAACGGATATGGGCATGTTCATCTCCCAGGCCTCTCCACCTCCTGAAAGATCTTCCTAGCGGTTTCGCTGTCCACTGAGATCGCTAGCATGGATTGTTGGGGGCGGTAGGTCCCTCCTTGCCCGCTTTCCAGCACAGGCCTTCTCAGTCCTTCGATAAAAGGAAGCAGGCAGCAGCTGATACGACCTTTCCGCTTGGGTCTCGCCTTCCCTCCTCCTCCGCAGTCCTATACCCGCCGTAGGCTGGGCCTTGGAGGAAAGCCTAGTCTGATTCCTGTTGCCTGCTAGTTAAGGGTAGGAGGACGTTTAACCTGCTCTCTTCTCCAGGACAAGGATTGACCGTTCCCTTCGCTCCGCCCAGTTCCGAGACGGGCTCACCCACAAGGGCGTGGGGGTGACTGACCCGCCGCGCAGAGACGCCTCTGCGCACGCGCGCAATTCCCCCTCCCCGCCCAGCCGGCCTGAAGAGCCGCGGGCCAATCAGAGCCTCGCTTATAAGCGCCTGGCTTATCCGTGCGTTCGTCCTGGATCCCGCGGCATTGGGACGCAATGATCCCACTATCCTACGTTCTTTTCGCCGCATTCCCGCAAGAGGACACCCGTAGAAACGGGGCGAATTCGTAATCCCTTCTGAATGAGGGGAAGCTGGGCGTGTGGGGAGGAGTAAGGAAGGCATTTTCATTTTCAAAAAACAATCTTCACCCTCCCTACCTCCCCTGCACGCTTCTCAGGACGAAAGTGCCCCCAGACCGCGCTCAGGTTAATACATGTTGTGTGAAAGGAAATGGGTGGTAGTTTTTCTGTTCCAAGGCAAGTTTCTGCGGTAATACGGTGTCCGTGCGTTACCCAGCATTCCCGAGGGCCTGCGTGGCATATTTCCGGTCGCTGAACCCCTTCACTTTACCTCAGCCTGAAGGGGTATGCACCGGTACCCGTTTCCCTTCGCAAATAGTTTCCTTGTACTTTCTGATTCTAAGAAGAATACTGCTTTTTAAAAATACCTGCTCCCTGCAAAACTGTACAATAGTAAGTACATAAACATGCAAAAGAAAGTTAAACTCACCCACAGTCTCGCTATCCATAAGTGTTGACATAGTGCTATGTAAACTTGGAGACGTTTCATGTATACTCGAAGCTTTTTATTAATAGAAAACTATGAGCGTGTTCTGTTCTCCCAAAATGTCTCGTATCTTTTCAGGTAAAATAATCGTTTTTAATGGCTAAATGGATGCACTGGCATTTGATGGCTGTATAGGTATAATGTGTTCAAACAATCCCAAAATTGGACTTTTAGGGTATTTACAGTTTTTCACTGGTACAGTACTAGATAACGTCTTATACATAAATGTATACATATTCCTGATTATTTCTTTGCAGTAAATTTACAGAAATATAATTATTGGATCAAGGGAAATCCACATTTTTAAGAATCTAGATAATGTTACCAGGCTCTCCCCTCATAATGTACTTAGTAGTCCCCCACTTATCCATGGTTTTGCTTTTCGGTGTCAGTTATCTATTCAACTGTAGTCCCAACATATTAAATGGAAAATTTCAGAAATTCATGAGTTCTTAATTGTGTGCTGTTATGAGTAATGTGATGAAATCTCGCAATGTCTGGCTCTGTCTTGCTCATGCTATGACTCACCCTTTTTTCTAGTGTATCCATGCTGTACATATAGTGCAATAAGATATTTTGAGGGTCACACCACATTCACATAATTTGTATTATTATAGTTATAATTGTTCTGTTATTATTACTGTTAATCTCTTACTGTGCCTAAGTTATCAATTGAACTTTATCATTGTAGGTGCGTATAGGAAAAAATGTAGTATATATAGTGTTTGTTACTATCTATAGTTGCAGGCACACCGGGGTCTTGGAACATATCCCCAGTGGATAAGGGATGGTTACTACTTTTCCACCAACAGATTAAGTGAATGACAGCGGTATCTTCTTACACTTGCTAATTTGAGTATTATCAATCTTCGTGATCTTTGTCACCATTTAAAAATCTTTTATCATCTTTATCATCTTGTTTTAATTTTCATTTTGTTGACTAAGTGTAAAACTGAACATCTTTCATTTATTGGCTCTATTTTTGTGAATTACTAGGTCATGATATCTGCCTATTTTAAAATTTAAATGTTTACATTTTAAAAATGATAGATTGACCACCTAGGAAAACCAGGAGCTGTAGGTGTAAAAAATAAAAAAATAAGAGGTTGTAAGCTGACAAGGTCCTTGCAATCAGTGAGGTCAACCAAGGGTTGCCTCGCCTAAAAAAAAATAATAAAATAAAGAAAAATGACAAGTGTTTTTTGTATATTATAAATATTAACCTTTAACCTTTATCTGAAATATAACTAGAAATATTTTTTCCATTTTATATAATGTGAGATGGACTAAAATAGCAAAGAATACAATTCATCTCTAAGTTATTTGTATATTGTCAGTTTCAATTAAAATGCAAAGAAATGATACTTTATAGATCTAAAAAATTATCCTAAAATTCACTTGAGAAAAAGTAAATAGTCATAACTTTCAAAGAAAGTTTTTTAAAAAGGAGAGAGGGAAGCAGAGTGGAGGAGGATGGACTATCCTGGCATGATGTAGAAAGACAATAAAGAAAAAGTATATGATAAGGTTATATAAAATGTATGCCATAAAATTATATATGTACAACTTTGTGCTATTTAAAAACTCTACACAGAATTATCAGAATCAGAACCCATAAATGAGTGCAAACAAATAGAAATGTAAAGTGATGGGGTTGTTACCGTGAAGTTTTTTATTTTTATGTAGGCTATCTATAGCTTTTTCCTTTATGTTTCCAGCTTTGATGGAATGCTTACCTGTGTATATTTTCTTCTAGCTTTTTTAGGCATCTTTTAAAAATATATTTTAATATTTAATCTATCTGTAAGTTATTTATGAAGAGGAAGGGAAGACTCTAGCTTGATTTTTTTTTTCCTGAATGACTGGCTGGTTGGCAACACCATTTATTGAATACTCAGTCTTCCCTACAAATTTAAAATGGTAGTTTTATACAGTACTAAATTTCCATATGTACTTTCTTTTCCATTGGTTTATTTGTTACTGGACAGTAATATTGTTTTAATATACTTTTTAATTTTTAAATTTCTGGCAGGAAAATAGACTTCTTTTTCAGAGTATTTCTTTAAGAATTGTCTTTTAAAAATATATTTGATATATACAAGAGAAAATTTTGTAATATATGTAAGTTATATGAAACAAATATATGAAACAAACCACAAATGTAGAATCTAGGCCATTACCAATAACTTACATTAATCTATGTGCTCTTTCCATTCTACTCTGCCATCTCTGCATAGATATATTATTTTTACCATAGTAACTTTAAACTCATTTCCTCAAAAGAGTTGTGATTTTGATTGGAATTGCATTAATTTTATAGATTAGGGAAAATGGGCAGCTCTATAAAAACAATAAATATGTAGTTTTTATTTGTGTTAATTCATTTAATCCATACAACAATTCTTATTATCACTTCATTTTACAAATGAGGAAACTTAAGCATAAGGAGATTGAATAACTTGTTGAAGGTCAAGCAACTAGTAAGTGGAAAAGTCAAAAGTCAAATTCAGGCAGTTTGTCTCCAGAGCCTCTGCTTTTAACCTCTGTTATATTGCCTTTCTACAACATGGGATTTGCTCACGTATAATGGAAATAGCATTCGGTTTGCCTGCACAGTCTCCCAAGTCCCAATCTGCATCCTTTCCCTTGTTAATTAGAAGATACTTTCTTCACTTGGCTTCCTCCCCTCTGCCATAGCTGATTGGACTAAGGATAGGTGGAAAATTGATTCAAAATGGTCCAATCAGATCCTCTCTCCTAGAAATTTGCAATTAGTCTTACCTGGTCTCTTGACTTAGAAAGTTATGACACAAAGGTAAAGCAGGGAGAGACATTTGACCCACATGCAGGTAGTTTCAAGAAAGTAGGCCTAAAGAGAGAGGCAGATGCACAGAGAAAAACAGCAAGAAACCCTGTGGCTCCAGAAGAGGGTGGTGGGGTAGCTGCCTGGGGTTCTGAGGTTTTCCAGGTCCTGCTCTTCCTGTACTAAGGCCCTACATAAAGTACTTCTCCTACTTCAAATAAACTCAGTTTAAGCTTGACTGAATGACTTCTCTTCCATTTAAAACCAGGCATGCCATCTAAAAACATGTGGCCCTTTATTTACCCAAGTTTTCATTTAAAGTTTCCCATTAGCATTTTCTTCATGTAGATCCTGTACATTTCTTGTTCAGTTCATTACTAAATATATTTTAGGTATTTTTGGCTCTTTACAGTGATAATATGTTTATGTTGTCCCTTTTACATCTTAATCTACAAAAGATCTACTTTCATCAGTTGAGACTGCTAAATGTCACTGGCTTGTAAATATGACATTAATCTTTCAAATGCGTTTCAAAATAATATGTTTTCCACTAGGTATATTTTTTAGTTCTAAACTTCAGTTCTGGTGGTGATTCATGTGAGAATGACGATGATTCATCTGATGGAAATGAGCCACAAGGATCCCAAAGAAGTATTGAATTTCCTATAACCTAATTTTTTAAAAAAGTCTCATATATGAATATAAACATCAAGTTTCCAACAATATTTAGCTAATATTAAAACATAAAATGAGGAAAGCTATTTTCAATAAGACCAATTATTTCAGATACAAATTTTCAGTGTCGTAGACAAAAAAAAAATAGAGATTAAGAGAAACTGATATCTCACTCTTTATATAAGCACATAATCCTTTATCCAAACCCTTTGGGCCAGATATGTTTTAGAATTCAGAATCATTGGATTTTCGACAGGAATATAACACATATGCCATATTTTCTGTAACACCTTGGTGGCTTCTGGAGCAGCATCTTGTTATCGAACATTAATATTTGTGCAACAAAAATGCATTGGTATTAACCCTAACTGGGATAAATGGGATATATAACCTATATAATAACCACACATCTGTTCAGGTCAGATTTTGCTGCCTAATGAATTAGCCTCAAACTTATGAAAAGCTTTTTCCTAGAGCTTTTTTTTGATTTTGAAATTTTAGATATGTTTACAGACCTATGAAAGCAAATATGTTTACATTTCAACATCTGGCCAGCTCTGGGGGTCAATTAAAGTTCTTTGAAGGCCTGGCTATGTTAAATGGTCTTGTGGTTTAGGGTGTTTAGTCTGAAGGAAAAAGATTACACTTTTAGAAGAACAAAATACAGACTTTGAAGTAATTATTGAAAAAGTAATGGGTAAAGTATCTTAACTTGCATTCTTGACCTTTGTCATCAGTCGTCATTTCAGTGTGTGGTGTTTTGGTTGAAAAGAATTGCAGTAAACACTTCCTAGAAAACCTTAACATCAAAAAATTGCTATATTTTTTGTAAACCTATCAATAAAGAGATCCTTGATGTTTTCATTTTTTATTTCTAGCACATAGAAGCACTTAGAAATATCCTGACTATAAAGATATTGTTTCATTTGAGTCTTTTAAAGTATCAGAATTAAGAATCCTATTCAATTATCATGTACACTGAATGCTACTCTGTCCGACTGTGCTAGGTGCTGAGGTTAATAGTCTGATGGGAGACAAGCACACATAAATAGGGCACAACAGTATCATGTGATAAGTTATGTGGTAGAGTAAGTACAGTGTACCATGAAACACCATGTTCTGGTGTGAGGGAAGGACTGAACGTTAAGTAAGTAAGTAATTAGGTGAAGTGGGAGGGAAATAAAAAATGTTTCTAAGCAATTTTCAAAGTGTGATTCATAAACCAGCATCAACATCACCTAGGAACTCGTCAGAATGCAGATTCTCAGGCCCTCTTCCAAATCTTCCAGATGTACTAAATCAAAATCTCTGGGTGAGAGCCTAGTAATCTGTGTTTTAATAAGCTTAACCATCCAGGTGATTCCAATGCATACTAAAGTTTGAGAACCACTGTTGAACAGCAAATGTGAAAAAAGCAGAGCACGTAGGCAATCTTGCCATAAATAGCAAGACGTTTAGTGTATCCGAATGGTACACTATTCGATTACTGTGTACACTGAATGCTACTTATTTCGTCTGGATGGGATAGAGATGGGGATGAGAAGGTCATGGAAGTGAAAGATGAGGTTGGAAAGGTAAGCATGCTTCATTTAGGGTCTTATAGGTTATGTTTGGACTTCATTTATTCAACATGTTATATGTCTACCTTATAAGTACAATGTACAACACAGATTTCCTGCTCTCATGTAAGTTTGCCTAATAAATATATGTTAGGTGGTAAAAAAAATGCTATGACACAAGAACTTGAATGAATCCCCAGGGAATTAGCGCTGAGTGAAGAAAGTCAACCCCAAAGATTAACACTGTGATTCCATTTATATAATATTCTTAAAATAATGAAACTATAGAAATGGAGAACAGATTAGTGGTTTCCAGGGATTAAGGAGGGAGTGGAGGTTGGAGGGAAGTAGGCATAGCTCTAAGGAGCAACATTAATCCCTGCGGTGATGGAACTATGGAAATGTTCTGTGTCTTGACTATATTGATGTAAATAGCCTATAATATACATTGTATAAAATGTGACCATTGGAGGAAACTGAGGACAGGGTACACAGGAGCTCTCTGTATTATTTCTTACAACTGCATATGAATCTACAATTATTTCAAAATTAAGTTTTTTAATGTTGTGAATAATAAATCAGGGTATTGAGAGAAGAGGGGATTTATATGAGATAGGCTGAGCTAATGAAATTAGGGCATTACATATGAATATCTGGAGATTATCAGAGGTACAAAGGCACTGATATAGAGTGTGCATGGTGTTTTGAGGAATAGCAAGGACACTATTGGATAGAGTGGATGAGCAAGAGGGAGAGCAGTAGGAAATGAGATCAGAGAGTTAGTGGAGATGGTGGTGGTAGAAACATATAGGGGCTTGTAGGTCACAAATAAGGACTTTTCCTTTCATTCTGAGTAAAATGAGATGCCATAGGAGAGTTTTAAGTAAGAAAGTAATAATTCAACTTACATTTTTAAAGTATCACTTCATAGGGTTAAAAATTGACCAAGTCGCAGGGAGTGGGGGGATGCATTAGGTGATGGTGGTTTGAACTGAAGTGGCAGAGGAGGAAGTGATGAGAAGTAGTGTGACTATGAATAAATTTTCTAGGTTCAACTAATTGGATGTTCTAATGGATTAAATGTGAGTTATGAGAGGAGAGGAATCAAGAATGATTCCAAAGTTTGAGCCTGAGCAAGTGGAAGAATGGTGTTACTACTTTTATGAAATAGAAAAGATGAAGGAAGAGCAACATAGGGCAGAAGATTAGCAGTTTAGTTTTGGACTTCTTGAGATACCTGTAGATATCCAAACAGAGTTGTCAAATAGCCTGTTGGATATGTATCCATGTCTGGAGTTTGGGTAGGAGCTGGGCTAGATATATGAGTTTGGGAGGCAATAGCATATAGATGATATTTAAAGTCATGGATTGGATGAGAACTCTGAGTGTATGTGGATAAAGAATGAGACCTGAATACTCCAGTTTCTAGAGGTTGGAAAGATAAATGCGAGCTCAATAAAGAATGCAAAGATGGAAAGCTCATTGAGGTAGGAGGAGAACCAAGAAGAGGGGTGTCTTGAGGACCAAGTGCATAGGGTGTTTCAGGAAGAGGAGACTAACCAAGTAAGTCAATTGATACTGATAGGTGGGAATGAGCTAAGAACTGAGATTTGTGCTTTAGATTTGACTACATGGAGGTCATTGGTGATTTTTGTAAATACAGTTTTAATGACACAGTGGGAGGAAGACCTGAGTTGCATGGGCTCAGGAGAGAAAAGAGAGTTCATGGAAGCTAAGTATAGACAATTCTTTGGAAGAACTTTGATCAGGTTGAGGAGGTGCAAAGAGAAGAGGCAGTAGATTTATCCTAAGAACAATGGGGAGTCAATGAAGGACTCTTGGTGTCTATCCTTTCAAGGACAGTGTAAAATACTTGATATGACTTCTTTATTAATGTGTCTTTATTAGCTATTATATGTCAGAAAGAGTGATTATATTAACTAACATCTTAATTTTCTGCTATGAAACAATATCATTGAAAGTAAATAACTCACTATTTTAAAAAAAATTGGATATCAGATTTTGATTGCTTTTTTTTTCTTTTTACTATTTTTACACATAGGAATATTTTTAATAATAATGTTCACCCCTATAACAATTATCACAATAATTCCAAATTATATTCCTGTTTTATTGTAGTTAGAGTTTTAGGTTGTAGGTTAGAAGATGGAAAAAGAGAAAGGGTAGGATGAAGCTAGTTGTCACTCTGCAGTCTTTGAGTAATTCCACCTGCTTTTATCCACGTTAATGGGCCCATGTCATTCTGGGATAATAGTTTTACCTGTCCTGTAAGAGCCTTAATTTGTTCCCTTTGTTGCCTTTGATAGTAGAAGAAATACAGATAAGGTAAGCAGGGGTGAAGAAAACAATGTATACTCAACCTGTGCAGTTAGTTCTTCCTACTTCAATGGCTGATTCATAAACTGAGATAGGGAATACAATTTTAGCATATTCACTGAATGTTAAGTGGGTAACTCTACACAGATTTCCTCAAAGCAACTAAAGCGAGAGAATCAATTACTTTATTTCCAAGATCCAAACCCTAAGGACTTGATCTTACTTCCTTTTTGATTTGTGAAAGTTGTTTAAATCTATGCAATCCATTGTTTACTTTTTTAGTGCTGGTGAATTTTAACAGAGAGTCTTCAAAAGCCTTGAGTTTTATTTCCATTTTAAAATCTACTGAGAGCTACACTAACGTGCTTGGGGTTTAATTAACGACATCTTCATGATCTTTCTCATGTCAACTTCAGTCATCGAAGTTATAGAAATATTGTGTCCTGCCTGGGGAATATACTTTACTCTAGTTATACACATATGTCTGTGGGTTATTCCTATTTTTTAAAAATAGTGTAAATGACAAACTCCTTACCGCTGTTTCTGAATCCCAGAGTTATCTGGCTGGTCCCTGCCTATTTTTCCAAATTCATCTTACTCTTTTTCCCTCCTTGATCACTTTGCTCCAGCCACACTGGTCTCCGTCAGGTCCTCAAACACTCCAGGTTCATTCCCACTTCAGAGCCTTTGTTCATGTTGTTTCCTCTGCCTGGAATGTCCTTCTCTTTAAATGGTTAGCATCCTTTAGATTTCGGGTTGTGTGTTCTCTCTTCATTCATTTATCAGTGCTTACTGTATTACAGGCATGTTCTAGATGCTCAAGACAGAACAGTGAACCAGATAAAGATCCGTGTCCTCAGAGACCTTCCCTAATCACCCCGAGAAAGAGCTTCTTTTCCCTCCCCTGTCATTGTCCACCTTCTGGCCTTGTATGTGTCCCTTTTTAGTACTCATCACAATTTGTAATTATTTTACTTCTTTGCGTGTCTTTCCCCTCCCCCAACTGAAATGTAAGCTCTATGATGGCTGAGGCCTTATCTCTCTGTTTACTTTTGTATCCCAGCATCTAGCACTTGCCTGGGATATAATATGTCTCAATAGATATTGAATGAATCAATGAATGAATGAATGATCAGCATCTGAACAAATTTTAGCGTGTCATCTGTTAAGAACTAAAGTGAAAGAAGAGGTAAAGTATGTTTAGTGCAGATTCTATATAGAAAATGTCTAGTTAATCCATAGCAAATTACCTAGCTCATAATAAATACCCATCAAAATAGTTTTTGAATGTATAAATGAATGAATAAATTTGAATTTATTGCCATATGGGATGTTTATAATCATATATCAACCAGTAATTTTTTTTTACCTCACCTGTTTCTATCTCAATTAAAGTTAAAAGTCCTAGCCAAGGAGACAGCAAATGAAATCATTTCCTTTAATAAACCCATATATTTATTTTTTTATTTTCTTAAAGAACTTCTGTCACATATACTCATAGTAGATCTTATAAACTCTGCAAAATTACATTGTTATAGCATACTTAGATTAATGGATTCTCCTTTATTTAAATAATTTTGAAAATATTTACATATCTATAAACTTTAGCATTGGAAAGAAACCCATATGGATTGAACACATACTATATTCCAGACACTTCCCTAAATTATTATCTCTCTTAATCTTCACAACAGTTGAAATAAGTATTATCCTCATTTTACTGCTGCAGGGACTGAGGTTCTGAGAAGTAAAGTGCTCCAAGACAAATAGGTAGTGGAGTGAAGATTCAAATATGTCTGGGATTCCATGAACAAGGCTCTTTTTGTCTCCTTGTGCTTACCAAGTCTCAGATATTAGAGATATAAAGATGGATAAGGCAAAGTTCCTGCCCTCTAGAAGCTTAGAAGCCAGTGAGTTGGTTAGAAATGTAAGCAGATAATTAAAATAGGTTCTGAACTTTGTGTACTGCAGAGCTATTCAGTCTCCTTGGAGAAGCTTAAGCTGCTGATTTAGGTGGACACTTCATTCCAAGTCTTTTTCTCCATTTACTATTATATTTATTTTTCGAGTACTTTTATAGTACTATGTTTTAGCTTTATATATTATATATATATATATATATATATATATATATATATATATACCCACATAATTCTCATTTAACAACACAGTGGGGTAATTACTATTACATCTCCATTTTACAGATAAGTTTGAAAAAACTTACCCAAAGTCACACAGCTAGTACTTAGTAATACTGGGATTCATATCCAAGCAGTCTGGCTGGAGAGCCTATATTTCTGCCACTGGATTGTGTTGCCTCTAAACCTTTCCAGACTGTGGACTGCCCACAGTTACTGAACCAATAAAGCCTGATAGTATTTTTCATGTATTAAGCCTGTAAACCAAAAGTATAAATAAATATTATAGGCTATGTGAACACAGTGATTTTTTTCTAAGCATGGACATTTTTGACAGGACAAAATATCGAGGACTTTTGGTGTGGACCAGCTGTTTCCATGGATGTTTTGGACAGGACCAGATGTCCTGCAAGGTGCCCAATAGCAATAAATGACAGAGAAAGGATTTTAATCCAGATTTTCCTGATTGCAATGGCCTCATTCTGGCCAATGTGTATGTTGGAGGCAAGGTAGATGAGAGGAGAAGAAAAAGACACAGAGAAAAATATACTTGTATCTGTCACAGTACCAAGCCCATGTCTCACACATAAATACTCAAAAATTAATTATGAAATAAATGTATAATAAATATAACTTCCAATTGGACTAGAATGTTTATCTTGGCTAACAAAAGCATTATTCTCTTAATGGGAAATTATACCTCTTTTTAACACACACAAAAAATTACTTACTTCTTTTCCACACTCCCCAAATCTAAAAGTAATTCATAAGATACATGATGGGCTGAGAATATGCATCTATATCACCTCTCACCTAAAATCTAGAAAGGGGTGTGTGTGTGTGTGTGTGTGTGTGTGTGTGTGTGTGTTTAAAGGTTCAGAAATTTTACTCCTTTCAGATCTTTATTGGAATGATTTGGGGATGTACTCTAGCAAAATGAGTAGTGAATCCAAGAGAAAGGAAGATGTAGGATTTAGGAACTAATGTGTGAGAGAAACTGGGAAGGCCTGAGGTACAGTGTACTCTGAGTTACTTTTAATTACCTGTATCCAGGACCTTCATGGCCACACCAAATAGTACGCATTCCAATCCTAGATAGTACTTAGGATTTTCATCACCAATAAGCTTCTCTTTATTAAAGATAATCTAAAATTTTCTTGGACATAAAAGACTCTTCCAACTCAGAATTAAACTCTGGCATATGGCTTTACCCTCTGCTTTTTATAGGATTAGAGTTAAGGAGGTCATGGTTGCTATAAAAGTAATTACATGATATTTTATTCATCACTGCATTTTGCCACTTGCACAACTTTGAATTAAAAGGTGGTTCTTTCTCATAGAGACATATAAATATGGGAACTGGTATAGCAAACTATTCTGTGACATCAGACCAATCTGGCTTTGAGTTATGACTCTGATTTGATCTTGAGTAAGATTTTTTAACCTCTCTGACTCTCTCAGTTTATTGATATTTAAGGATAACAAGACCTATCTCTTAGGTTTAAGTAAGGATTTCAGAAAGTAACATATGTAAAGTAGTTTTGATCCTAGTTGTACATAAGAATCATCCAAGGGACTTTTAAAAACAATACTCAAGTCCTACCCCTAGAAATTTTGTCTCAGTTGGTTTCAGGTTGGTATATTTTAAAAGCTTCCCAGGTGATTCTAATGTATTAACATGGTTAAGAAAAATTGAGATGTATGTGGCTGGTACAAATGAAGTACCCAGTAAATGATAACCTTAAAAAAATTGGGGAAAAAAGGTAATAGAAAGCTTCTAGACAGAGGTAGATTTAACTTGAAACAAATAAAGCTTAAGTTACAGGACCCCTCATCTGCACAGACTCCTTCTAAGGCTTTGTGAGGTGCCCTTGACATTAAGGGAGAACATCAGTAGCCCCAGCCCAGTGCTGGAGTGTTGCCCCACCTGGAGTCACCTGCCTGTGCTATCTAATTCTCTTTCACTTCCCTATTTTTCTTTCTTCCAACTGCAAAAGGAACTTTACATAATAGAAGAGATCAGCCAGATTTCAGGTAGGATAAAAATTATTTCCATGGGAAGATCTCAGTCTATGCGACTAATAGGTAATTCTTGTCATTCTAGTTTACTAGTGTTGAAACCAACACCCAGAGATTATATGAGCTGCCTCAAGTCACAGATCAGCAAATAGTCACAGCAGCAGTGCAGTAATAGAATCCATGAGTCTTGTCTTTCACTCCTGTGCCTCAGAAGACTTATATCTTCTGGGCGATTAAGTAGGTCTGTGCTGTGTGATCATGCATAGACTCCAGAGGATGGTGCCATTGACCTTTCAAAACTTTCCCCATTCCTTGTGTAATTGATATGTCCTCAGGCCTTACTAACTGGTGACCTCAGAATAAGGCCATGCAGCTTAACATCCAAACCACAGCTTTAAGCCCATGGAGCTAGAGGACCATTCCTTTGCTGATCAACACGCTCCTCCCCACCTCCCCCAAATCCAAGCAGTACTTAGGAGTTCATTATCATCTCCATCAGTCCCTGACTTGCACAAGCCTCCTCCAAAGCCCTGGGAGAAGCCCTAGCAGTGTATTCAAAATGGGCATTTGTTTTTGTAAAATTTGTAAAAATTTTTATCACAATCATTGAAGATCCCTGTTTCTTTCTACTACTGTTTCCACTCCTTTACACTATCCCTATCTAAGGAAGTATTGGAGTGGCTGTGGCCCTTTTATAAGATCTGGTTAAGAGGAAGGTGAATACTGTATATGTTGACCCTCAAAAATATTTTAAAAGAGCAAGTTAAGTTGGAAATATGCTATTTTTAAGTTAAGTTGGAAATATGCTATTTTTAGCTGCTTTAGCAGGTATTTTTGACATATATTATTGACAATAAAGGGCACATATTTAAAGTATACAATCTGATAAGTTTTGACTTATCTATAGCCTGAGAAACCATCACCAAATCAAGATAATGAATAGACCCATCACCCCCAATTACACCTTGTACCTCTTTGTAATTCCTCCCTCCTGCCCTCACCCACCAGCCCCAGGCAACCACTGATCTGCTTTCTGTCAGTATAGATTAGTTTGCATTTTAAACAGTTTTCTATAGATAGAATCATACAGTTCATATTCCTTTTCATCTGGCTTTTTTTCACTGAACATAGTTATTCTGGAATTCATTCATGTTGTGTGTATCAATAGTTCATTCCTTTTTATTGCTAAATAGCATTTCATTTTATGGATGTGCTATAATTTTCTTATCTGTTCAACTGTTGAGAGACATTTGGATTCTTTCCAGTTTGGGGCTATTACAAACAAAGCTGCTATGAACATTTGTGTGTAAGTCTTTGTATGGATATATGCTTTTGTTGCTGTTGTGTAGATGCCTGTAAGTAGAATGGCTGGGTCAGATGTATCATCTTATAGTCTCACTAGCAATGTATGAAAGTTCCATTCGATCCATTTCCTCGCTAATACTTAGTATGGTCTTTTATTTTAGTCATGGTCATAAGGGTAGTAAAATCTCACTGTGATTTTAATTTACATTTTGCTAATGGCTAATGATGTAGAGTATCTTTTCATGTGCTATTTTTCATCTCTTTCTCTTCTCTATGAAGTGTCTTTTCAAATCTTTTGCTCATTGAAAAGTTTTTTATGTTGTTTTCTTCTTATTGAGTTTTGAGAGTTCTTTATATATTCCGTATATTCCCAGATGTGATCTGGCTCCATATAGCCAGGATAAAGGAATCACCATGGTTGACAGATTATTTCCAAAGCTGATTACTGAGTCTTGAATAATGCCATATGTTGGACATCCCCCATCCACCCTGCAATGTAGTCCTTACAGAAAAACCACTCTATCTGGTAAAACACTCCCCATGTTTTTCCTTTACTCTCACACTACTACAACGCTTCATAACACTTCTGACATCACATGTGTGTATTTTCCATATATCAAGCAATTGTCTTGATACTAGCTGGATGTTCCATAATTTAACTCAATTATGACACTATCTACCTGGAGATAGCTCAGATCCCACAGGTTAAGGATTCATTCTCACATGACCACCCCTCATTCAGATGCCAATTGCAAGTCTAATTGGCTGTAAATCAGGACCCCTTCCTTGAGTTTGATAGTTTTCTGGAATGGCTCACAGAACTCAGGGAAACACTTAACTTATATTTGCCAGTTTATTATAAAATGATGTGATAAAGGATACAAATGAACATCCAGATGGAAGTGATGCATAAGGCAAGGTATGGGGGGAGGGGTGCAGTGCTTCCATGTCCTTGCTATGTACCTCTCGATAAACCCATCCTTTACGTGTTCAACCTGGAAGCTCTTCGAACTTATACTTTTGAGACTTTTATGGAGGCTTCATCATGTAGGCATGATTGATCATTAACTCAGTTTCCACCCTCTTTCCCCTTCCTGGAGGATGAAGGTGGTTCTTTAGCTTCTCAAAACACTAAACTTATCCAATGCATGCTGAAATGTTTATACTATATATAGGTATGTATGTATACATCAATTAGGAACATCTGCAACTCTCCCTTCTAAAGAACTTCTGGTTGAGGGGAGTTGGGAGATGTCTGGATCAATGAGTAAGCATTTTGGAGGTTTCTAATGAATGCTCTTAGATATATTAGCCTAGCATCTAAACATTTCCAAACACTGGTAAAACTGATAGAGGAGTAAGGGAGTGATCCTAAACAGAGCCAAGAAGTGGGTGGCACAATATTCTTTCCATCCGAAACTTTTCCCTGCTGCTATAATCATTAGTTACATAAAAACAAACAAAAGTTTTACGGAGGGTCACAGAATAGGAAAATTATTGGAAATTAGAGCTGAAATTGTGTGAAGATCAGCTGTGATTGATCCAAGATGGATAGGAGGCTGCAGAACAGAGAAGGAGCTGAAGGAAGACACCGCTCTTGGAATTGACAGCATCATGAAAATTAGTTATATCCCTAGATCCCAGGAATATGAAAATATTTCCCAAAGTTTTGCCATTTTTTGCCTTAACTCCCTTTTTGTTTATGCTACTCCTCTGCTCAAATGAGAATATTCTTTAAATCATTTTTCACCAGATTATATTGCATAATCTTAAAAAACTTTGAAAACAAAACCAAGTCAACCAAAGGAATTTTAAAAATAATAGTTGTACTAACTATACTTAAATTTTAAAAAAATATTTTTAAATCACAGTTGTTTGAGGAACATTTATTATAGGATCGAAAAAGCAATGTACCCCTCGACATCCTCTGCCTTCCTTAATCATATTCAATACAGCACCGTCATCATCATTATCATTATATAACATAACTAAAAGTATTGCTCTTATTTATTAGTGTTAACCATCTGCAAGACACCAAAGTACAAACTTTATACATTATCTCTTTCAATAACTCAGAACATCCCTATATATGTGTTAGATATTATCATCCCCTTTTCACAGGTTAAAAAAACAGAAACACAGAGAAATTTATTTGCTCACTGTCACAAACTAGTAAATGGTAGATTTAAAAATCAAACACAGATGCATTTAACCTTAGAGTCATGCTGATAACTGGCTCACCAATTCACTCCTTCATTCAATAATTGATATTTGTAGAAGCAGATTTGCCATGAACTAGTGAAGCTTAAGTTTCAGTTTCTTCATTTGTGTAAGCCCCTTCCAAAGCCTTGGTAGCAGGGTGTCCCTAATGATGTGTTCACATGGCCATATGTCTGTAAAATTAGCAATCAGCTAAAACTGCTGTCTCTTCAGTCCAACTCTTCCTCCATCATACTTACCCTTACATTATAGGGAATGAGTAGTTGTAGACATTTTGGGGATTATGCTGAACTGGGGATTTGGGGATACATTTAGTTTGGGTTTTGTGTGATACTTTTTGTAGTTCACAATCACTTTAGTGTAGTTAAGCAATTGCTATCTATGTTGGTATAGGAATGGCTTTTAGTAATACTCTCTACCACTGATTGTGCCAACTTACTTTGTGTTGTGACAGTTAAACTAAAAGATTAAAAAGGAGTGTTGGGAGAAGTGAAGAGAATTAAAGCAAATGTTACATTTTTGACATTTTAAATTCAACTTGTATAAGAATTCATAAATCTTAAAATTTAGCTCCTTGCTATTGGAGTTAACTAAACCATTAATGAAATTAGGTATAGTATGATCTCTAATACATTTTAGAGAGATTTTTATTAAGTGGTTTATATAAATGAGCATTATTTTTCTGTATAATGTGCTTATATGAAGCAGCTCATTCCCTTATGGTACCTGATGAAGCATAAATTTGATGAGAAAGAGTCTTGGCGTATGATCACATGTGATGTGTGATAAGTTTATAACATTGGTCCTCTCAGCATGAATTGTCAGATGAGGAGTGAGAGACCTGCCTGGCATATACTTAATGAAACATTTGTTGAATGAATGAGCAAATGAAAGAGTGAATGAATCATTAGATTTTATAGGGTTTATATATCATTGAATTTACATATCATTCTCCAGATCAAGACCCCGTGGTTCAGAGAGACTGAGTGATTAACCTCCTAACACTCAGTGGCAGGGTGAGACAAGGACTCAGGCTGCCTGACTTTCAATCCTGTGCTCTTTAGTAAAATTTCAGATTGTGGATATTTTCTAGAAGACTGTAAATAAATCTCCACCATTTCCAACAACTAAAAGTACTTTTTTATATCATAGGGACTGTTTTCCTTTTATAGTAAAGAGTTCCTCCTTAGAAAATCCAGAAAATAAGTTAGTGATTGTTTTAGATATGCGTTTGTGTTATCTGACCTGATTCTGATAAACAAGATACCAAAGGAGTACTGAGGACTCTTTAGAACAAGGGCTTTTAAACTGAAGGTCTTTACCCGTTAATGATTAGTGAAATCAATTTAGTGACTGAATTTTTTTTAATAGAATGAAAAAGAAAAGATCAGATTTTGTTGCCCCCTGGTAAGGGACTAAGTATTGTTTAGGGAAAACTTTGTATATACCTTGTCACAATATAAAATGTATTTTTCTCCTGTGGGTCATGGCCAGAAAATTGTTTTAAACTAGAGTTGGTGACATAGTGCCTAGAACAGAATAAGAGTATAACATTCGGCTATTAATACGTATTTAGGAAGAATAAGCCAGGGGGCATAAATATAATTGTTTGGGGTTGAGGGACAAGAAGAGAAGAGGACTACCACAGTTGGTCCAGCCCTTAAATGATGAACAGAAGAGGAAAAGCTCAAAGCCCATGTGGTAAGGCTGGAGGTTATAGAATAGGTGGAAGACCCAGGACCCTGGGAAGCCTCTCATTGGATGGAGATTTAGGCTGACCTTGGGCCTGTGATGGAATCCAATTGGAGCTGATATGGACAAGCTTGCAAGGGGCCAGGATGGGGCAAAGATATCACTGGACTTAGGAGAAGATCAAGGATTTTGACTTTAAAGTTCATCGAGCTTCAGTTCTAAGTGTAGTTGGTTTTATTCAGTGCTAGATTTTGAGTCCATTGAGAGTGAGGAGAAAAACACTGGGGAAACTGGAACTGATTCCTACTGGGTTGTGTGGGATCCTACAGGCAATGGGGTAGGGAGGGGCAAGGATGATTCAGTGGGTTTAGGAAGTCATTGCTATTACCTGTGTTTCTTCAGACTGCTTAGTCCATAAAAGTTATGTATTTACAATACTGCAGCGCTATGCTGGATAATATCCAAGTAGGACAATGAGTATAAAAGTGCTATATCCACCTTTTTAATTAATATTTTCCTAGTGAATCTTTTTCCATTCCTTTATTTTTAATATTTCTTTGATATGCTGCTTTAAGTGTATCTTTTGTAAATAGAATAATTATTTTTATTTAAGTAAAAATACATCAGAACATTAAATAGCATTTTGATTAGGAAGGTGAATAACTGTTAAGATTCAAGCATCTTAAAGAAGCAATTATAAGAAAATATTTTAAAATGTTAATTATATAACAGGATAGGTTAAAACAAATAATTCACCAGGTAGCTTGGAATACAACTCAGGAAATCTGAATCTATAAAATTATAATTACTTTAGAGTAAGTGACCACAAAAAAAAAAAAAAAAAAAAAAAAAAAAGCAGGGTTGGGAGCAAATAGTACTATCAGATCATATTAAACCAATACCAGATTATTAGGGAGTTTATATCTACGAACTATAACTGAGAAAAATGATAAGACGTGATATATCTGTTTTAAAAGTAATTTGAGTCCTTGCAAAAGCATCAGAATTTAACTTGAAAATTTTATATAGGAAAAGTTCTCTAAGAAACCAGATTTTAACGAGATATTGTCCTCTAGCTAGGGAAAAAATATCTTGATCTTAAAATTTCTTTAAAAAACCTTGAACTATGGTTATTAGATTTATATAAAAATCCAATGTTATGGCTCCACTCTCAACAATGGATGAGTGTAGTTTTGTTGTTATTGTTTTTATTTATTTTATCCAGTAACAGGATAGATTTTGGTTGAAATATTTATGCGCTCTTACCTGATCCACTTTGTCATATCTTGAAGAAGGCTGAATGAGCATCAGAACCCAACTGGTCCACACTGACATCAAACCTGTAGGATTATGAGCATCATATAACTCCTTGAAATACATTATTATGCACACTGTCATTATTCAGGCAGCTAAATTTTCTTCTCTGATTATCTATGCAGAGGATAAATTTCTTTTCTGTTTCTGTGTTAACAGAAAAAGTGTTAAGAGTAGATGGTCACCACCTTGAACACGCCCGATCTCCTCTGATCTCGAAAGTTAAGCAGGGTCAGGCCTGGTTAGTGCTTGGATGGGAGACTATCTAGAAAGACCAGGTGCTGTAGACATAAAAAAAAAGAAAAGAAAAAAAAAGAAAGAATAGATGGTCAGTGTGGTAAACACAGACCAATTCAATGGGGCCAACGAATACCAAATAAATACATTTTCAATCCCAAGCTAAGCCAAAACTTAAAACTCAAAAAAAATATGTATATATATTCCCAGGTAAAACAGAAATACTTTGTGAGCTATAGTGAGCTAACTTCAACAATAGCATTTAATAGTATGTCCCCTACATCAGTCATGAGTAATTATACCAATGATGTGGAAACACCAAGATATTATACGAATGAAGTAGTAATTAGATCAGAAAGGCTTTAAGAGATAACTCTATCAGAAATCATGTCATCATACTTACTAGACAAATGATCACTGCTGAAGCTGAGAGATATTTGGTGCTTCTAGTCTCTCTACTTTTGTGTATCTTTGAAAAGTAATAAGCATATACCTCAATAAAAAAATATTAATTTTAGGGAGGAGGTAGATAGGGTAAAAGAGGTCAAATATGTAGTGACAGAAAAAACTCTATGGGAGGTGAACACACAATATAAATATACTGTTAAAATGTACAGCTGAAACTTACTGGATTTCATTAACCAATGTTACCATAAAATGATTGATTAATTAAAAACATATATTAATTTTGAAATAAGTGATAAGCAAACAAAAATGGGGGAAAACTGATATCACTTTTTTACTTCTCTAGAAGTAAAAAAAAAAAAGTCAATAATACTACAGTGAGTATAACTGGCATTTACCACATGTAGAATTTATATTCATTAAAAATTTTGCATTGATTTTTGTGTGTATATGTGTGGGCTTCAGTGTTCATAATAATTTATGATAAGCTTGAGTAAAGTATTTTAGGAAGTGTATATTACAATCTAAATGTCAGATATTCTTATTTATTCTGAAAATTACCAGTGACCAATGACACTGAAGCTGATAGAGGGCAGCATGGTCTTGTCATGTTAGCAGTGGATCCTGAGAAATGGCCCGTGATCCCAGTTTTGCTTACCAAAGAAGCATACCAATTATTATTTCACTGACACTCATTAGAGTTCAACACTGTGTTGAAACAGTGTGATGTAACAATTACAGCATAATGGTAGGTCTGTAGTCACACATGCACTAGAATTCTTGCTTAGCCAGTTATTGCCATGTGATCTTAGGCAAATTAACTTAAACTTACTAGACCAGACTCAGTTTCCTCTTCTGTAAATAGGAATGATAATAGCTAACTCAGAGGGTTATTGTAAGGATACATCCTTTTAAGTATCTAGAATAGTTGTCTAGCATATAACATATGCAATAAATGGTAGTTGTTGTTATTACTGTCTGCTCCATTGAGTGTGATGTATTCTCTCTATAGTGGTAAGTAGAATATAGAAAAAGAAATATTTTTCTATTGCACTAGGCATTCTAAGACAAAGATGTATGCAGGACAACCCAGCTCTTGACTTTGGCAGTACTATTCAGATGCAGCTCCTTGAGTCAATTTATCAGGGTCCTTTACTTTTTGGGACTCTAACAGCTAGGTTTCTGCAGCCTCCTAAGGCTGGCATTTTGAGAAATCAGCCAAGTCAAAAGCAGGCCTGCCAAAACCTGTTCCATCCCTAACCTTGCATCCACCATCTCCATAGCTAGACTGCTCTTCCAGGAGTCCTTACTTCCAATTGATCTGACTCCACGTCTGCCCCTGGCACCATGACAATTGCCCAGCGCTCTCAAAGTCAGATGCTAACCACCCACATCTTACTGCTCAGATCAGACCTCCCATTGCATGCCACTGCCTGGTTGGAGTTTAGCTCCTCTCCCTGGGCCTGGATTTCTATGCATCTCCCCAGCTAAGAGAGGGTCCACATTGTCTAACAATTGCTTTCCCACTGCTTCCTTCTCCCAGGCTCTATTTCCAATCCATCCCAGCATGCTACATGACATGCATAATTATCTAGCATGTTGAGGATATTCACTAAATATTTGTGGAATAAATAGTTGTGTTAATGATAGGGAAGGGAGGATATTCAGCTGGATGGGCATGGATGTGGGTAGTTCTATAAGTGATTGTATATTTAATGCTCAATGCCAGGCCTTATGTTGATGCCTTTCTAGTCATTGTGATCATCTGAAGCTCATTCTCTAATATATTTCTCAGGAAAGGCAATGAGACAGCATTCCCTGATAGCAGTTTATTTGTTCCCTTTATGCTTGAGTCAGTTTTGCTCTACAACAGCTATTTCAAACTTAAACATCTCAAACTTCTCAAAGCTCTGATCACTCCCTTCTACCCTCTCATTGACAGTAATGAACCTCTACATTATAGAGGAAATAGAAGCTTTATTTTCTCAATATAAAATATATAAGCCTACTTCTCTCCTTGTTGTTATGGTAGTGAATCTATTCTCTTTAATTTCCCTTCTAATTTAGATTCCATTCCCTCCCTCTTTCTAATTACACTATTAATTGTCCTTTTGTTCTTGTATATTTGACTTTTAATCTATCCTAATTAGACCTTTCTCATCAAGTTTTAAATATATTCAAGTCATTCTCAATTTTTAAAAAAGTCAATTCCACAGCCCCCTCCAGCTATCATTATCACTTTTTGAATGTGTGATTTGTATATGCTGTGTAGCTGCTGTGGTTGCCTTCTCAATATCCATCTCCCCTTCTTCCTATAGAAACTGATTCTGGTAGGAGTAGCAATGGCTCAATCTGAATAGCTACATCTTCCAGCTTCCCTTGCAGGTAGGAGTGGCCATATGACATAGTTCTGGCCAGTGACGTGTATGCTGAAATCAGCTAGAGATTTACAGAAAATTTCTGCTTTCCTGGGATAGGCACCAGACATTTTCCCAGATCTTTTTTTCTTTTTCATATCTGAAACACTAACTTGAGAGTGAGCAGCGATCTTGCACTCATGATGCAAAAAACAGCCACAAGCTGACTGGAGCCACTGCACCAGTCTGAACTGTCACCCTCTGTCATTCTTGTTATGTGAGAAAAATAACTCTATTTAGTTAAACTACTGTCATTAGGTTCCATTATATGTGACCACATGCAATTTCTAATCTATACTCTTGTTCCCTACATAGTCTCGCATTATACTTACTCTCAAACCATTCCATTCTCAGTTCTGACCCATCATTCCACTGGGCTTACCAGTGACCTGCATGTTATGAAATCTGGGGGACATTTTTAGTTCTCATATTATTAAACCTCTCAGCAGCATTTGACTCTGTTGTCTGTGGCCTCTTTTTTTTTTTTTCCAAGTTTCAAACATTTATTAATCAGTGTAAACCCCAACAAAATACAACAACACAATTTTGTGCATTTGGAGGGGAAATATTTCCTGGTTAAGTGAATAACTGTGTGGATGGCTTCTGGAAGACCTTCATTCTAAGCAGCTTTATAATGAAACATTTTATTTAGAAGTCTGGACCTTCTTTCTTCAGTTTGCTGTAATCTACATTCACTGAGTAGAACTTGTATTGCTCATTGAGATCCAGAAGGGTTATTCTTTCTGTCCCAAGAGACATCTGGACTGAATAATGCCTGGCACAAGACATACAATGCTCGCTGCTCCAGCACCTCCAGCTCCAGTAAATATGAAAAGGGGAATCAAGCTTGGATGCTTCTTGGCCTGACCGAGGATCTGGCAGAGAGCATGGTTGTGGCAGAGGTCTCGGGTCTGGCTGTGGCCTCTTTTTTGAAACACTCTTTTCCCCTCGCTTCTATGACCAGCACTCTCTCGGTTTGCGTCTTCACCTTCAGCTGCTCCCACTCTATATCCTTTGTGGGTTTATCTTCCTCTTCTAACCATACTCACCATCTTTCAGCCTCTGAGACATACCATGGCCTTAGTCACACACTTACCCCTCTATCTGGAATGCTCTTCCATCCTTCCTTTTGCCAGCTAACTCTTCTTCATCCTTCAGTTCTCCATCCATTCTTCACTTCCCCAGGGAAGCCTTCCTTGACCTCCTTGTGAGATCAAATTTCCTTATGACTATTCCTTCGCACCTCCTTCATAGTTACAACTTTACCTTTTTCAGCGTGACTCTGAGTGAGTTTCCTCTCCCCTCAGAATGGAGGCTCCGTGAAGGTATAATCCAGCCTATTTTTGCTCATCAATGAATTCTCAGAGCCCAGAATATTCCCTAAGACACAATGTGTTCAATATTAGTCCTTAGATAAGTAAATGGATGAGTATGTAATTATACAGTGATTTATTAGCTTACCTGTCTTCCTCCAGTTCCATGAGAGAAAGAAACACATCTGTTTTGTTCACTAATGTATATGGAGTACATAATACATACTGCATGGCACAAGTAGGAAACATAATAAATTAATTTTTTAAATGAAGAGTAAATGAATGAGTAGAGTTCCAAGAAAGACATTCCAATGGTTCTACCCCTAGCGTATCAATGTTGGGGATATTTTTTAAAATCTTTTTTGATAAAGTTTCTGGTTACAATAGAGCACCAAATTCCTTTACTGCCTCTAGAGAAGAGTCTTTTGGAAAATATTACCTACTGGCTCGTTTTCCTTACAATATTTCATATCTAAAAGAGGCTATCTATAAAAGTGAATCTATATATTTCTCCCCCTCTTCATTGTCACCACTATCATATTTCCCCTGGACTAAACTGAACCACACACTTTTCCTTAAGCATGATTTATTAAACTATAAATGAACTTGGTTGGTTCAGAGTTTTGATTGTATCTCTGGGCCAAGGATCATATCTGTTATGCTATCTCCAAAGAAAGCTAGACACAAATGGATGCATAAGTAATTCTTTATTTTGTTGTGACAGAGGATTACTTCTGTTCTACATTTGACAAAGTATTTTATTTACTTAAGGAAAATAAGTAGTTTTAAGCTAGCAACAAATCTTTGTTTTCAAATGATCAAACTGAAAACTTTCCGTTAAAAAAAAAAAAAAGGCCAATTACCTTTTAAATCTCCCTACCTCCCTCCCCCATAAATTCTTAGTTGTTGAGGTACCTGAGGTGCTCAGTAAGGTTGACAAGAAGGGTCATTTATGCAATTGTGGCAGCCTTGAGAATGCCCCTGGCCTTGTAGTCAGCTTACCTGGATACTGTCCTTCCTCCAAGGTCAAGCTCCTTTCTTTCTTCCCTGACAAACCTTCTGTGACTCTTTGCCCACTCATAGCTGTGCCACATCAAATTATTACATATGTCTAATAAACATATGTGTGTACACATATCTCTTCTCTCCAATCAGCCTGGGAAGGATAGAACCTTTATCTTATACTTTGTCATATCCTCAGTACCTAATACAAAATCTTGTGGATATAATGTTTTGCTCACAATAAGGCTTATTTTCTTTTTTGCTAATAAGATTTACCAAGCACTTACTATTTTGCCAGGCACTGTGCTATGGTCAGTAGGTGCTATTATTTCCTTTTCACTGACGAGGTTTAAGCAACTTGCGCAAGTCTCATAACTAGCGAGCAGTGGACCCAGGACTCAAACCTCATTTACCAGATTCCAGAACTGGTGCTCTTAATCAGTAAACCACCCTGCCCCTCCCCACCCTTGAATATTCCTAGGTACCAAATTCCAACCAGGCTGCATTTTCTCCTGACTAACTTTGAAGACACCAGGTGACCAGCCTTGCTCACAACTAGTTAGGAGCATTTCAGATGGTTCTCAAGTGAAGATGTAAGTCTGCAAATAAGAAAGAAACCATTTTGGAAGCAGCAAGAGGGTTGATGTCTAAAGACTCACATTGACATTTTGATGTGTTTTTAAACATACAGCTTAGGGCTGTAAAAAGGCACTACACTAAGATTTCAGAAGCGTTAAAAATCAAATTGCCTTATAAATTTTTTAGAGCACTGTAAATGACATTCTTTCACCTCTGGGGAAAATCTTTCCCCCAAGCTCCAAGCTTCTTGGTGACTGGGATGAATAAGTTAGCCTCTTCCTTTTCTCCATTTCTCCATTCTCTGTCCCAGAGGGTCAAAAGAAAACCACTTTATTTTAAGATTGAAGCCTGATTTGTTGAAGTTGCTAGCTAGTTAAACTGGAAGCAAGAAAAACCATTTCATGTTGGCATGATAATAGAAAACATTTAACAACATTCCAGTTTAATGATGGAAGATTAGTTAAGGTTATCATCAAGTTTTAACTCCTCATTTAACTTATGAGGTCAATTAATACCCTTCCTGTCAAGAAAAATAAGTTTTATAAAGTCTTGACCATTGATATTTGAGCCAGCTTACCATTTTGTATTTTGACTGAAAGGCACCAAATCATGGACCACTGAGTTTCCTTGAAAGCTCGAGATAAGCAGTTGGAAAAAAGTCCAGGGGTAAGATAACCCAGAGACTTGAACCTGCAGCAAAATGGAGTTTCTCCAAATTAGGCATTAGGACAAGCAGTAGATAAGAGCAACTGGCAACTGGAAATATTCTCGTTATTCTCTGGAGTAGAATCATGCTGGCAGAAGCTTTAACTAACTAAATTTACTCACAAGTTCTCCGAAGGGAATGATCATATTGCAGCCAGGGTCAGTTTTCATAACACACTACTTTAAAAACAAGTTCCTAGGACCTTGTAAAATATTTGACTTCTGATATAAATATTAAAATGCCAGCGTGTTCATTATATATCCCAACTACAAAAAAATATGAGTTAAACTATTCACTGAAAAGGAAACACCAATAATTATAATTTATTAGAGCATACGATCTTCATTTTAAAAGACTTAAAGTCTCCAGGAGGTATTTATCCAAAATTAGCATCCAGTAACAACACCTTGGGATATTCCTGTTTTGGCAGCATCTACAGGCAGATCTAGTTACAGTTAATAAATCTAATTCTGGAGCCACTGACCTCAGGAAGACAGGTGTCCTCTCCAACAGCAGTTCCATAATCTGGTCAATAAGAAATGTGTTTGATTAAATTGTCTTGAAGCCTGGTCTGTTTGCTCAGGGATCTCTGGCCAGCATAGTAGCCGCTTCACAAAGAATTAATGGAGTTTTCATCTCTTCCCTCAATAAGTCGCTCTGCTATTAAGTAAGCATTACATTTCCCAAAAGAAATAAATGCTGGCTTGGCTGAATATACAATACCATTCATCAGTTAATATTAATTAATACAATATTTATTGAGTACATACTTACTGTGTGCCAAATAATTGGCTGGTCATGGAGATACAAAAATTAACAAGGACTCTCTTTCATCAATAAACTCAACTTGGTAGCCCAATAATTATTTGAAGGATCCAGATTTGATCTTCTATCTATATTTTATCCACCCACCCCCATCTTCAAAGCCTATTTCAGGTCTTATTTCCCCATTCATTCATTTAAAAAGACTGTATTGGGTTCCCAAAACTGTGTTAGGCACTGGAATGATGAAAATGAAGTGAATACAGTCCCACCACCACAAGCTTTTAGCCTTGTAGGGCGATAAATGAGGCAGACAAGACCAGATCGTGGAAGACATTTTAAATCAGCTAACCAAGAAGTATGGGTTTTATCCTACAGTAGTGAGGAGCTATTAGACAATCTCAAGAAAGAGAGAAGCATGATTAAATTTTCATTTTAGAAAAATCAGTTTGGCAATGATATAAGAAAAATGGATAGTAAGGAAGAGTGGCTGGAGGGAAGGAATCCAGAGTGGAGGAAAAATCAAATTCCAAAGCTATTGAAAAAATAAAAATAACAAGATTTTAGTAATAAATTGAATATGAAGACTGAGGGAGAGGAGAGGATAAAGTCTAGAATGAATTCTAAGATTCTGATCTGGGTGGCATTAGCAGAGGACAAGGAGGAACAGGGTTAATGGGAAAATGAGTTCAGTTTTGAACACATTTTGTTGCAGGTGCTTTGGAACATTCAGGCATCAACATCAAGTTTGCTGCTGTAAATGTTTGTCTGAAACTCATGAAAGAGGTAAGAGCAGGATGTAAGGATTCAGGAGTCATCACTTTATAGATGGTAGCTGAAACATGATTGTGAATGACATTGCCAATTTCGTAGCCATCTCATACTCCTCCCTAGTCGCAAATGCCATGTACTCATCCAGTGTTCTTTTTAAAATTAATTTATTATCCTTTAATTCATTCCTTCATTTGGTTAACTAATACATATGGAATATCGATATCATATTCCAGGTGACATGAAAGATTCTGGATTTACATAGCTGAATAAACTTTGATTCCCTACCCTAAAGGATCTTATAACCTGGTTGTTGGTTATAAAATGTCTTCCTGAAGGCAAGACTCTTAAGGATTGGGTACTCTTCTATGATGCAGTGTATGCACTGAATCAGAGGCCTTTATATGGTGCTGTGTCCCTAGTAGGAAGGAAATATGTGCCTAGGAACCAAGAAGTGGAAGCAGGAGCAGCTCCACTTCTGTCACTACCAATGACCTTCTGGAGGATTTTATGTTTCCCATCCCTGCAATTCTGGGTTCTGCAGGGTTGGAAGGACTAGTTAGGGAGTACATTATTGCTAGTGGACACAGTGCCTGAGCACTTTGGATTCCTGTGACAAGGGACAAGCAGGCAAAAAAAAAAAAGAATCACCATCTTGGCAGACATCATTGTCCCTGATCAGCTAGTGGAGGCAGGGCTCCTATTACACAATGGAGGCAGAGAAGACTATGTGTAGAACTCAGGGGACCCACATGAGTGCCTCTGGCACTCTGTTGTTGAACTGCAACCTTGAATGGACAAGTGCAGCAATCCCAACCTGAGAAGGAGATTGTTAACAAAAACTCAGACCCCTCAGAACAGGAGCATAGAGAAGCTGCTCCATGAACCTGTGCAGAGAAGTACATCTGTGCAGCACAACGGTGGACTGTGGCAACCATGGGTAGGTATGCTGTTTGAATCTTCCTTCAAGAACTTAGTCATCAGCTGTGAAAGGAGCAGTTAGCTGACAGCCTCAAGTTGCAGTGCCTTTGGGACCTGCTGCACTATTTGGGCTGAGGCCATGTTTTTGCCTAGTAGTTCCCAGCCAATGACTGAACATGGCAAGAATCTGCCCAGCACCCTCACTTATGTTTAGGAACTTCTCTACCCAAACCCCAACTATGGGGTTCCAACAAGAGCAGTTATGCTCTTATATGTTCTGGCTCCCTCAGCCAAGGTTGATTGGTCTAAGAATGGGTACCTGACTCAAGCTAGGCCACTCATAGACCTTTCCTTGTATTTTTTTTCTTTTTTAACTATAATTGAAAAGAGACTTGCCAGTGGAGAAAGGTACATGGAGTAGACTTGGGAATTGTTGGTTTCTGGCCATGTGAGAAAGCCCTTCTGCAGTGAGTGAGGAGGAAGTTAACACAGAAGCACAGATACAAGAGACAGAGAGTGCTTGTGGCATTCAGATTCTTGAGGTCCAGCTGTACCTAGCTCTCCTGGGATCTGATTGTTCCAAACTTTTCCTTCTGTTGAGTAAGATAGTGTAGTATGCTTCCAATAAATATTCTAATTGGAATCAGGTGTCTATCACATGTGACCACATAAGTTCTGGCACACATTTACAAGTATTCTATACCTATTTTATATTAATAGTTAACATTGATTGAGTTGAAGGTTTATTATATCCTAGACACTGGTCTAAGCACATTACAGGTATGAATTCACTTTGTCCTCTCAAACCCTCATGAGTCTACCCAAATGCTTTCTTTCTATTGTTTTCCCCAATTTTCATATAAAGAAACCAAGGCTGATATCACATGTCCTTTTAATAGGGGCTCTAGAGAACAGACTTTGGAGATGTACAATCTTTAGCATTTTAGTCTCACATAGTGATGCCTGCTCAGATCCATGGCTTGAACAAGACACATTTATGACTGCAGGTAGCTTTTAACTCCTCAGAAAGGCCCATTTTTAAGAATAGGGAGAGTAGCAATATACGTAAGCAGACTGTTAATTTCCTATATATATACATGTTGGAACCTTAAACTGGAATTCAAAGTTTGACAACTATGAGTAATTACATGGTTAAAACATGTAAATCAGGACAATCCTGGAAGTCCAAAAAGGATGCCACCAGCGCCTATCAATAGAAACTTTTAGAAGGCCCAATATTTCCCTCACTAAGGCCTAAAATCCAATGACAATGAATCACTCCTTTATGTGAAGCAGCCACATGACCTCTGCTGTCTTTTAAAATTAAACACTCTGGAGAGGTATAATTAGGTGCCTAATGCCTTTCCTACCTCAAGGGTGAGAAGAATAAAAAGGATGGGGAGGAAGGATGAGTGGAGAGGCCTACAGTAGTAAAAGGTTGAAAAAGGCCTTCCCTTCTCACCACTTAACTGAAACCTCTGTTAGTGCCTGGACCCTTCCTCTAGTTCAAAGCTATCCAACAGAAAGTAATGTGTGCTACACATTTAATTAATATCTTTCTAGTAGCCATATTGTTTTTTCTAAAAACATGAAATTAATTTTAATAATATGTTTATTTAAACCAGTATATCCAAAATTTATCATTTCAACATGTAGCAATTAAAATTATGAATAAGCTATTATATTTCATTTCTTTTATTTGCCTTTGAAATCTAGTGCACACTACGTGTATAGCAAATATCAATTCAGATGCTAGCTGTTTTTAGATTTCACAAAAATTTAAATTGAATAAGTAGTTTCACACACTAAGTTGTTCAAAATATACTTAAGGGGGTTGTACTTATTAATAAGTACAAATTTGCAGTTACAGATAGTCATGGGCGATGTAAAGTACAGCATAAGAAACATAGTCAACAATGTGGTAATAACTATGCCAGCTGGGTACTAAACTCATCAGGGGGAATCATTTCGTAAATTATATAAATGTCTAATCACTATGCTGTACACCTGAAACTAATATAAAATAATACTGAATGTCAAAAAATAATAATAATAATTAGACAAAGTCTTAGACATGCAGATAAGCCATTCAAATTTATTGTTTTTGCCTTTTAATTTTTATTTACGAAACAGAAGAAAATCTTCAGTATTTAAATTTGTCTCATTGAAAGACAAGAGTTCTTGCCATAGCTAGAATAGCCATTTGTACTTTCTTCCTAACATTCTTGATCTTAGTAACCACATGAAACTATTTCTAAACTCTTAGTTGGACTTCCAGAAAGAGTTGATTTCAGCTTCATAATATGTTTGTAAGATTAATCTTCTTAGAATATTAATTTATTGTGTCAACACAATATATTTTTATATCTTTACATTTTTGTATCTTTATATTTTTTAAATATATATATTGCCAACCTTATAAAATCAAAATATTTATTCAGATATTAAAGGTCTTCCACAATCTGGCTCAATCCTATTATACAGACTTGCTGTGTACTATTCTTAAAATCTTTCTGCATTGCTCAAATTGATTTGTTCATTGCCCCTCCAAACCTGTTTGCGCAAAAATTATTTTTTATTTTTTTTATCTTGTTATATATTTTGAATATCCACCTCTACTTCACCCAATTCAAATTCTACTTCATCTTTCAAGATCCAATTAAAATCTCCATCTTCCAAAAAGTGTACCTTAGAATATATAGCCTAAAATAAACTCTTACTTTTTAAATTTAAAATCTATATGTACTTAAAATTTTTTTAACTAAATCAAGTATCAGTTTTTAAATGTAAATTTTAACTAAATGAAATTAAAAATTCAGTTCCTCAGTCACACTGGCCACATTTCAAGTGCTCAGTCAGTAGCCTCGTGTGCTAGTTAGTAGTTACCGTATTAGACAACACAGATGGAAAACGTTGCATCAGTGCTGAGAGTGTTATGGAACCATGCAGTTCTAGATGGTTCTAGCCTTTGGTGTACAGTAAACTTCATTCATTATTTGGCTGGGCAGGGTCAGGAAAGTCGGTTATGTACACAAAACAGGCTCCTTAACTTTTCAGAAGTCTTGCGATACTTCTTCCTTTACTTCCAGACTAAGACTTCTTCAGGTCCCCTTCCTCATGCCGCCCACCCCTCATACCTTCAAGCCAGTGAAGAGCAAGAGCTCCAGAGTCAGAGAGCCCAGTTTTAATCTCAGCTTATCACTTACCAGTTGACTTCCAACAGGTTAACTTCTCTAAGCCTTAGTTTTCTCAATAATTAATTGACGATAATATTTTAAAGGATTGCTGCAAGGAGTAAGTGACGTAATATGCACAAGACATTCAGCACAATGCCTGCCACTCAGAAAAGAACAAATGATAGTTACTGAACAAAAAACTCTCTGTATATGCTTCAACAGCTTCCTGCCACCCGTGCTTGGTTATTCCTTTCTATTCTTGAGTGAGACAGGAGTTGGTGGGGTTGGGGTGAGAAGTAGGGAAGGTCCCTGGCATCTGAGCACTGGCATGTGCCCAAACTCAGCCTTGTGGTTAATTTATGGACAGTTTTTGCTGCTATTGCTATCTGCAGCCCTTCCTTCCTCGCTTATCAGTTCAGATGGCTTTTACTCTGGAACCGCAAGTCCCACATGTTCCCCTTCTTTCTACTCTGAACTAGAACAAATGATTAACGATGCAAAACAGCCATCAACATTCTTTCCAAGGACATCTCTGACCTCATTAGGACCAAACCCACAAGCACATTCTCCCCAATCTCTCTACAGTGTGTGACACTGTTACTTCTCCCTCCTCATCCTGGTTTCCTCTATCATCCTGTAGAACATTCCTCTAGCTTCTTTGGCAAAGGCAGATCTTCTCTTTACTGCTCCCTAGGCCTGAGCTTTCCCCAAGGTACAATCTCATTTACCCCTAGCCCCCAGCTTGGTGCTCCTAAACCAAGGACTTCCAAACCTGTACCTCTAGCTCCCATGTCAGATTCAGGCCCAACTCTCTGCTTCCTGCTGGCCTCCCTTCCTACATGACCCATCTCTGAATTCATCCTTGTTCTCTCAAACCAAGTTCCCAGGGAACTCAAGTCCTCTGGTTGCTATGAATTGGGGATGGGAACACACACTAACTCCAAGCTCCTGTGTGCCACATCCTATGTTCGGCATCTCATTTAATCTTCACAATGACTCTTTGAGGAAGAAACTGCCTTCTGCTTTTTACAGCTGGGGGGAAAAAAAACTCAGAAGAGGAAAAAAACAAAATCTAGGTTTATCTGAATCCAGACTTCATGTTCTTTCCAATCCTTAGGACCGCCTCCCATAATTCATTCATTGGGTTGACACTCTGCCAGAATAGCTAATATACCATCTACCCGCTAAAGGTTTGCAGTTTAGTACGAGAAACAGAGACGATAACAAGTAAATACAGTGGCGTGGCAAGTGCTATGATAGTATTCTATGGGAATGCCCAGAAAAAGCACCTAACTCAGACTTTGGGGTCAATAAGCCTCCACCAAAGAGAAAACATCTATGCTTAATCAAGAAAGACTAGTAGGAATTAGAAAGGAAGAAAACAGGGTGGGAAGGATGATCTCAGGCAGAGGGAGCTGCAAGTGCAAATGCCTGGAAGTAGAGAGAGAATCTTCCAACAGTTCTGTGTGGCAGGAGCCAGAGCTGTAGCCTGAGACAGAGGAGCAGAGGGCAACTAGAATCTAGACCAAGGGTACAGGAAACCATTAAATGCTGTTAGCAGAGGAGAGGCAGGTTCAAATACGCATATGTGGAAGAATCACTCTGGCTGCAATGCAGAGAATAGACTCAAGATGGGGAGGACAGGGAGACCAATTATCTGGCCATTGCCATAGTTAAGATAGGAGATGATGACAGTGCAAATTAAGGTAGTGGCTCCCTAGATGAGAAGGAGTAGAGAGAAATCCAGAATGAGGCTGTACCAGTGGTTAATTACATGTTAGATGTGGAGGACAGCTAAGGAATCAAGGACAGTGTTCACATTTGGAAGTCAGCAACTGTGTGGATGATGGTAGAGTCCCTGAGAAAGACGCAGAAAGGCAAGTATGGGGGAATGTTGATGCATTTCACTTGAGATTTATTGATTTGAGATGCCCAAATTAGGATGTCAGATAGACATCTTTCAGTTTGTAGCTCAGGAGAAAGAACTGTTGGGATAGAGACAGAAGTTTGAGTTTCATCAGTGGTAACTTAAGCAATAGGAGTATGTGAATAGTCTGAAGGGATATAAAGTGAGAGGAAAAGCAGGCTGAAGAAGGAACTCTGAGGTATACTAACATTTAAGAGGTGAGTAGAAGAAAGATAGATCACAAAGGAAACTGAGAATAAGAAGCCAGAGAAGCAGGAGAGAAACCAAAAGAGTGAAAGCAAAGGGAGGTGAGGAGTAAAGATGCTGAAAGTATAACCAGTTCCAAGAGTAGGGAAGTTATGGGTTCCTTCACTGAGAGCAGTTGAGTTTGGGTGGCAAAAGTCAGTCTGCAGTGGGTGGAGGAGAGAGAGGATTGTAGGCAAATGTGGATGTGAACACAGACAATTCCTTCAAGATATCTAGTTGCAATAAGTTCACTGGGAAAATTAAATGAGATGGTGAAAGTAAAACAATTAGCACAACGCATGGCACATAATAATGTAATAAATGTTAGCTACTGCTAGTATTATTATTATATATTAAGGAATGTATTTTAAGGAAGAAGAGAGACGGTGGTAGCCTTAGGGAGATGTGAATTTGGGGAGGATTATTTTTTTAAGGCCTCTCCTCTTATCATATTTAAAAAAAAAAAAAAAGAATAAAGCTTCAAAAACTTCGTTAAAGAAATACACGCAAATGGTTCAAAACAACAATCTTCTAAGCCACCCTTTTCCAGATCAGAGGCAACCATTTTAAACTGCTTCTGTGTTGTGGTAACCACCATATCGCTAATTAACTCCTAATATGACTGTTTCTTTCTTTATCAGCTTGAGACATTATTAACTTCCTGATACATTAAGTGAGAATTTAGTTTACTTATACCTCTCCTTCCCCTCTCTCATTCAAAGTAGTTGTATCATCATTCTCAGATTATCCACTGGCCATCTTCAAAACTTATATAAGCTCCATTTTTCATTCCATTAATCATATATAGCATCTCTTGACTGCCTATATATCAGATGAGGATGTTAGCCTACTCTTCCCACCAAAACTCAAAGGAAAGTTTTGTTTTTTGTTTTGTTTTATTTTTTTAAATTTGAGAGAGTCTTGATTAGGCTTAAATGGAAAGGAATCGATGAAAGTAACTAATTGAAGATAAATGACAAAACAGTTGTTGGCTTGAGGTCCCTGGAGAGGTGGAAGAGAATGAGTTCAGAGCCCAGTTTGGGACATCTCCTTCATAATGGCACCACCAGTGTCCTAGCACAGGTCTTAGAAACTTCTGGAACATGTGGAACTCCTTTGTACCCTAGATGCAATTGGCTATAAAATTCCATAGATTCTACCTCTTCAATTACCATCTTTCTATTCTTTTCTGCCCATGGCTTTCAGTATTTCTGGCTTGAACAATAGATTTCCAGCTGATCTTTCTTTCTCATCACTGTCGCCATTCGCACTAATGCCAGGTTAGTCTGCTTAAAGCACAGCTCTCGTCAGCTTACTCCCTTGTCCAAAATCCATTGTCCGGCTTTCAAGACCTTCCACAGTGTGGTCTCAGCCCAGCATGGGGTACTAGAAGATTTAAGTGAGGAGGAGTGAGCCAGAGGACAGGGGCCAATGGAGCATGTTTCCCAGGTACAAGCACAGTTCCTCAGGCCCATTCATTCAAAAAGGGTTCAGGGCCCTTCCAGAAGTGGTAGAGGCTGGTTAGGCACCCCAAATGTGTCTACTGCAGAGCCAAGTAAGCATAGCATGGGCTCTGGTTCAGAAATTCTTTTAATGTTCACTTTAGAAGTTTACAAAAGAAGAAATACAAACAGTGAATAAACATTTAAAAGTTCAACATCACTAGTGGTAGCCATGAGAAAAGGCGTGCAGCAGGTTTTTTAAAGGGCTTCCTTTGTATCCAGTATTCAATGAATCAATAAGTGGAAAATTTAGCTGGCAGCTGCTTTCCCCTCCTTCTCTGGTCTGAGTCCTGTGGGGAACTGGATATGCCTTGCATAGGGCACTAACTGCAGAGAGTATGAAAGGCATGTACCTCTGTGTAAGGGGAAGCTCTGACACTGGGCAAGATTATTTTTAGAGGTGACCTTCGAGGTTCTAAGGAAAAGTAAATAGACAGATGCACATGATTTCCTCTGAGAGGCTTGTGGTAAACAGATTGACATGCATGAGCTCACTATTATCATATGTTTTGAATCCAGGTCTCTTAAAGGGCAAGCTCAGGTGAAGAGCTTTATTCAAAGCTCAAAACCAACCAGGATCAAGAGAGGGGTAACTGAGTGAAAGGTCACAGCTTCCAGCTACTCAGAAAACCACAGGTGAAACAACAACTTATCTATTCCAAATTCTTGGAAAAAGTGTTGTTTTAAATAAAGTTTTGATACTTCCACATGAAAGTACTGCTAAAACTTATTATTAATTTTTTTCCTTTTATTTTGTGTTATTCTATTTATTTTAACTTTGTTATTTTTCCTGTGTGATGTTTATTATTTTTAAATGAACATTGTTTTTTAAATGTAGATAGCAAAAATCTCCATAATCTTTCCCTTATTAATATTTTGCTTTATATCATTGAGATATTTTATGCATATATATGTATATATATATATGTGCGTGTGCGTGTGTGTGTGTGTGTGTGTGTGTATCACCAAAAATACTATCTTATAACCTTTTGTCATCCAGCAGTATATGTTGGGCATCTTTTCATGTTGGTATATGTAGGTCTCTCTCATTCATTCTATTGATGGACATTTAGGTCATTTCCAGTGTTTTACTATTACAAACAATGCATAAGTAAGCATCTTTGAACAGATATCTTTGAGCACTTGCATGAAAGTTTCCATTAGACAGCTTCTGGGAAGAATTTCTAGATCAAAACATTTACATATTTTTAAAGTTTTGATTTAGTTATTGCTCTCCACCTGTCTCCTAAAACATGAAAATAATTAATTTCTCATAACTTAGCACCTAACACCTGCACCTGGCACATAATAGCTGTTCATTAATGGCTGGTTAGATTGAAGCATTATAAATATTAGTTATTGTTCTGGCTGTGAGAAAGTGATGCCTTTGACTCCCTTGAAGCACATTGCCTGGCCTGCCTCACTCTTAATTATCCCAGGAAACTGAGTTTTTTAAGTGCTGGCAAAATGTTAGGTTCATAATAGTAGTTGTAGTAGTAGTAAGGATAATAAAATTAATAGTACGTACCATAATACATAGCACTCCTGATTATCTCCTTGGTGATGAGCTATTGTTGTCACTTGATATCATAGAATTCTAGAGTAGACAGGAATCTAGACATCAAATAGTCTAAATGTCTCATTTTATGTGAAGAACTGAAAGCCCAGAGGGGTCGTAATTGGTCAAAGGTTTGAGAATTAATAGATTCTTCTTAAAACATGTTTATTTCCCACCTTTCTTTCTTGACTTGAATGCATAGATTAAGTATAATTTTATTTCATTTGACTATATCATATAAACAGGGCATATTATTGACTGATATGTTTCCTCAAGTCTTCTTAGTTCTGTCAATTTACCTCCCTACGCTTTCCTTCTTGCCCTTCTAATTTTCTACCTCAAGTCAGCCAAGGATTAGAAATTAGATAACTAAGCTTATTAGAACTCCATGTCAAGTAGTAGGATCTGAGTATGAGTCTAAAATTTTCATATGAGTGAAACATGAGTCTTAATATTTTTTTGTCAGCTCTTTTAGCTACTCAAGACAGCGCGCGCGCGCGCGCGCGCGCGCGTGTGTGTGTGTGTGTGTGTGTGTGTGCGCGCGCGCAAGCGCGCAAGCGCGCACTTAGTTTTAGCAGCTTAGGAACATGTTGCCATTTTCTGGATAGATGAGATGATTATATATATATATATATATATATATATATATAATTGCTAAACACTTAGAAGGTATTCAGAGCCCTTTATTTTATTTTATTTTTTCAGAGCCCTTTAGATTTAAAAATTTGTCCAATTCTAAGGAAACACATAGTCAAAAGGTCAAACGAATAGTCAATGTTGTCAGCATTTAGCCAAGGTCTATTTAAAGGAAAGTGAAGTAAGAATCCTTTTCCATCCCTTTGCTGATATATAATGCCAACTTTGGTTTCATCATCAGTAATTTCAGAAATAGTATCCGTTAGCAGGCAGAATAATAGCTGCCCAAAGGTGTCCACATCGTAATTCCTGAAATCTTTGAATATGTTACCTTAACATGGCAAAATAGACTTTGCAGATATTATTAAGATAAGGATCTTGGAGAGTGTATCCTGGATCATCCAGCTGAGTGAAGTGTAATTACAAGGATCCTTAAAAATAAAAGAAGAAGGCAAGAGAGTCAGAGTCAGAGGACAGAAGCAAGGTCAGAGTGATACTGTTGCTCAAGGAAGAGACCATCAGCCAAAGAATGCAGGTGGCCTTTCGAAGCTGGAAAAGGCAAGGAAACGGATTCTCCTTAGGGCCATCAGAAAGGAGTGCAGCCCACTGCTGACACCTTAATCTTAGTCCAGTGAGACTGTTAGATTTCTGACCCCCAGAACTGTAAGATAATAAATTTGTGTTTTTTATAAGTCACTAGGTTTAGGGTAATTTATTATAGCAGCAATAGGAAATTAAAACAGTATTACCATAAAGCAGTACAAGTTTTGTTTGTGTTTTGTTTTTTGCCAGTTTGAGTTTTTATTGAAACACAACTGTTCTTTTACCTTTTAATCAAATATTTAAAGAATGTGAAAATGTTTAAAGAAAAAAAATAAAGCTGAGAAAGTAACCACATAATAATAGTTAACATTTAGCGAGGACTAACTGTATACCAGACATTGTGATTTACAAAATTTCATTTAAGGCTTACAGCAATCCTGTGATGTGGGACATTAATCTGTTTATTAGACAGACAAGAAAATAAATATAAAGGATGTCAAGAATTTAATTAACTTTAATAAGCAAAGAGATTAGCTGAACTTTCCAGTGGGGAGGTACAGAATTCCATCCTCTCAAATCAAGCAGGGAAAAGTTGAAAGTAATTACCATAAAAATTAGGCAAAGTAAAACTTATAAGATTCCTAAACATAGGTGAAGTCCTAGGTTGTGAAAATAAATTCCAGCTGAAATGCTTTGAGTTCCCTTTTACATGATAGGCAGCTCTCAGGGGCTCAGCCTGTTAACTGGCAGACCAAGTGGCACCCACCCTACCCCCATCTAGAATCTTTGACCAATAACCTTGAAACCATAACCCCAATCTCAGATCTTTGACTGACAACCATGAACACATAACAGCAGATTCACGATGCCAAAATAAATCTGTTCCCCTCCATTGAATGTTATTGGATAATGACTACAACCTCAAATAACATACACATAATGAAGAAATTAATATCATTTTTATAGCTATACCTTTATTTCCCTCAGCTTCTATTTTGGAAAATTAGAGAAATTAATATTATTTTAATGACATCTTATATTTACAAGATCTAGGAACAAATTTTTAAATCACTGTGATGCTTGTGTATGTATACTGTATATTTAAGGTATTAGAAATGTTTTAGAGACTCTCACAGTTTGGAAAAAACCTGACATTAGACTGATTTTTAATTGAAATACTTAGGGTTTGACCAATTAAGGATGCAGGGAATATTTATAGGCTTAAGTGAATTTGATTTAATGTGTAGGTCTGATTTTTATACTGCACAGATGCCTGAGGGAATTTGATCTGCTAGATTTACACTAACACCATAACATTTGTTGAGGGCTTACTACTTGCCAGACACTGTTCTAATGCTTTGCATGGCTACCTTAGGTCAGGCTCACAAACTCAGTGAGTTGTGCACTATTGCTACCCTCACTTACAGATGATAGAACAGAGGCACAAAAAGTTATATGACTTAACCAAGGTCACAGCCAGTTAGTAAGAGAGCTATGTGGCTGGGAGCCCACACTCCTAACCAATGCTTGTCTGTGCTCAGGAAGATTTTACAGGAATACTCTGTAAGGGCTCAGGACTGGGCAAAGAATGGGCCAAGATGATACAGAGTGTAAACATACCTTGTTAGGGGCTTAAAGTACCTGAGACAATCAGATACAGCAATGTGTGAATTTATGGAAATTTAATAAAGTTTATAAATGGTATATAAATGTATAAGAGAATTTGATTTGTTAAATTTGTCTGCTTTTGTGACTTTATAATGTAATGCTTAAGAAAATTCTATCACATTTGTAGTATTTAAATGAAAAGTTTAATATGTTGAATTAATAAGCTCACTCAGCACTAAAGAACAAGTGAAAGTGTTTTATTTTTAACATAAAATTAATAGATTTAAAAATGAATTTGATTTGTTTAAATATTTAATAACAACTAGGCTTAAAATTTACAACCCTAATAAATTAAACAGCAATTAAAAACAAACAGTTTGTTGGGTTCCTTCCCATGCACAAAAAGGTGCCTCTGACATTTGAAATCCCAACTGACAATTGACAGTTATAAACCTAGGTAAAGAGAAATAACTTCCCAAAGTGATAGAATGGTAAGTGGTGGTGCCTCCATTCCAGCCCAGGTGACACCAGACTGCCAAAGCCAGCACATGCTCAACTATTTTCCTATACCACCTCCAGTGTATGGAGATTCCATTTCTATAGAAAACAATGTCAGTTATGAATATATAATCTGGAGAAATATATACCAATATAACAACACTGGTTTTTCCTGGAGTGAGAATTATGGAGGTCTGTTATTTTCTGTAATATTTAAGTAAAAGGCATTCTCTACTTCTTCACCCCATTTTTCAACTAATCTCTTTGCTGACAATTTAAAATTTATAGAATTCTGCACCTCTTTATGTTTTACTACTCTTTGCTGTCAATTAGAATTTTGTAGCCATTTCTTAATATCTACCTCATGGGGGTTTTTTTACATCCCTGCTTATTCTGCAAATACCTCTCAGACAGGTATCATTCCTTGGTGATACCTTTTCTTACACTCTCATCCTCATATACTACCTAGAATTAGCTACTATCTCAGTTATGCTACTTTTGCACCTAGCACATGCTTTTATTATTAATGTATAATATTGAATTATAGTTGGTTTTTTATCTGTCCATCTTCCTTCTTAGAGTATCTGTGTTATATGTCTTTTCCCCAGGGTCTAGCACAGAATTTATTGGTTAAACCAAACATTTTGTAGTTACGGAAGCCGAAATATGCTTTACATAGGCAATTATATAGTTTTTTCTATCCTTGAGGCTTATTCCCTTTTGGTCCTTTAACTCTAGAATTGGGGTATATGACACAATCGAGACTTAAGTTGAGCTGAAAAGTAGAGGAATTCAGTTAAGAAGCTATCACAAAACTAGAAAAATCGAATGATCCGAAAACACATTTCATTTGCAAGTTGAGATTGGAGCCATGTCACACATTAACAACTGGGAGGGAGAATGCTCCATGTCCGGGTGCCCTCAGACTCGCCTGGCCACCACCACCACATCTGTATTTCTAAAGGTCCGGTTTTCTACTTAAAAGAAAGAAGAAAAAGGCAGTAACCAGAAAAATATTTTTAGATAGTTGGGGCCGAGGAAAACCCCAGTTACTTAACATGATCATTTGCATTTTATGCTGGACTGCTTCAATGGTGGAAATCTCGGGTAAGGTTAATGTTTTGGATGGTGCAGCCCTGCAGACCACTTAACCCCCACAACACTGCCCCATCTGTGCCCTCGTCTGCCGCAGTTAGGAGGCCTGCCTGGGCACGGAGTTGGTGACACTGGGGCTGGCACCTCTCCAAGTCTGCAGTCAGGGCGGGAAGGAGAAAATGAAATCACAAGCTACCCTGATTGCCTCATCTCGGGCTGGCGACTCTTACTGGGCACTTAGGCTGTGTGAGATGACGGGCAGAGCCGCCAGTTCGCGGACTGGAAACCCTCTTAAAAGTTCCCTTCTCTGCTGGGGAAGGGGTCGTATTTCCTACGGCGCACGGACTAGTACCGCCCCACCACGCACTGAAAGAGGCCCTGAAAGGATGCCCGGCCCTTGAGTTTTCGTCCCCCGGGGCCCCGCCCAGTTGCTGAGCCTCGGCCCCACCTTCCGCTTCCGCACCCTGAGGCCACGCCCTCTGGGGGCGGCCCTGAGCCCCAGAGGTTCCAGTTGGCTCGGCCCGCGCTGGGCAGAGCCTGGACTAGGGCACTTTCTCTTCCCCGAATTCCCCTGTGTCGCGTTTTTCCTGTTCCTCCTCCTTTTCCGCGCTGCGTATGGTCGCTGAATCCTAAAGACTTGGCAGAGACTAGGTCCAGAAGAACCCAAGGTGCTTTCTACTAAGGGCCGTGTCCAAGCCGGGTACTGGCGGCGGCGGGTGGCTTTGGGGTTGAGTCTCCTTCCAGGCGCGTCTCTAGTGAGAACCTGTTTGGGAGGGTGGATATTGAAGATCCTTTTGGTTATTTCTTGCTACTGGCTCACCAGCTCCTCCCAAGTGGGAGTGATAGGAAATGGCGTAGGTAAATAGATTGTTGAAAGAAGAATGCAGCTGATTTACGAAGTGCCAGATGAAGAAAAATCAGGGAACAAGAACATGGGAGTTTAAAAATTTTTGAGGCGAGTTCACTGTCAATTAAATGGCTAGAATCTCACCGTCAAAGTGTGAAACCATCAAACGAAGAAATGATGATTTAATAGGTTTTTGTTTGAGAAGCCCCAGTTGAGATTTAGAAATATGAAGTTTATCCTCCCCCCCCCCCCCAGTAATAAAAGGTGAGAACAGGGTGTATGCTGGACGCTTGCTGTTTATTATTTCCCTGAACCTTCGCAACTCTATGAGGTCACTATTATCTTCATTTTACAGAGGGAAGAATCAAGGGTTTGAGAAGTTAAGATAACTTGGCCAGGGCCACATGTCTAGTAAGTGACCAGTTCAGGACTGAACTCAAGTCACCCGTCTTTCCAAATTAAAAACCATGCAGAATGCGAGTGTATAAATTTATCTACTTAGATATGCATTTCATTACGATGTTTAATACTTAGTTTAAACGGGTGCATTTTATCTAAATTGTATCCCAGTAAAATTTTTAAAAATCATGCAGAATGAATGTTTTTATGATAAAACTCATCAAAGAAACAGCATTATGATGATTTGGTGCATGATAGTTGCTGAGGAAAAACAGATGGAGGTAATATAGATATTTTATTAACATACACACTGAAAGATTGGTAACACCATAGTCAAGGATTATTCAGGTCACTTTCCCAAATTCAGATACAAATGTACAGACTACCTTGCGTAAGGGACATGCAAGTCTGTTGTGGAAATCAACCAAACAAACATAAAATTGGAAAAGACATCTGAAGTATGTGATGCCAAACCTAACGAAAATACGTTACAAGTGCAAGGCATTAAAAACATATACTTTTGCTAGCAGTATGCGTTAAAGTCACATTTTCTGTGTGTATAATATAGTGAGTATTATACTAAGCATCATGATTCCAAGCTGTTCCACAGAACTTACACGTTTTATTTCCAACTTAAATTTATTTACAGTTTGTCAAAATGAGCAAGGCACCAATTGTTAGTGCTTTCATGTTTGAAGGCTTAGTTTTTTGTTTTTTTTAAAGAAAATATATTGACTCCTTTTTCATTTTATGGTATTCCATTGTGAAGTCTCACCAGTTTCAGAAACATTTTGAATTTAAAGCTTTAATTAAAATTTATAAATCAAATATTCTGTGATTTGGGTATTCTGAGCAATCATGGTTGCCCATACATATGTAAAAACAGGACACAAAATAGTTCAATTCTTTTCACAAGGGCCAAAACTGGCTTTCTTAGGGTGCTTAAACTCACAGTTGTCATCCCCATCCAATACAGATATGTCTATATTGGTCATTTTAACAGCCCCAATAATGACTAACTCCACAAGGCCCCAGAATAGGATATAACCAATGAGATGTCACTGTTAAGAATTCTGCACAAACTTAAATTTTCCAAGAGATTATTTTCTTCAGTGGCAATCGTGAAGACAGTGACATGTCTTGAGTGAAACTTTAATACAGCAATGTGTTATCTATAATAAATGCACATTTTTTTCCTATCTAGTAGTATATCACCTTGAGTTCCTCTATCTGCATGATAAAAATTGAGATACAATTTCAAATGCATACTTCAAATTCTTAAGATGCTTTTTGGCAAGACATGTTAAGAACCTTTAAAAAATTTATGACCTTTGATGCAATAATTGCCCTCCTAGAAATCTATCCAAAGAAAATAGAAATTGAAGCAAAAATTTATATATAAAAGATGTTCACTGCAGTGTCATTTATAATGACAAAGATTGGAAAATCTAATCTGAACAATAGTAAAATCTTTAAACTGATATATCAATTTATGGTTATTTTAAAATATGACCATTTAAAATTAATGGAAATTTTTAAATGTGTTTTGAGTTCATTTGGTCATGTAGAGTAACACCCCAACTTTGTAAAAATACATGTATATGCATAGAAAAAAGACTAGAAGCAACTACATAAAAATGTTAACTGTGGTGTCGCTGAATAGTAGGATTATAGGCCATTAAAAGTTTTTTCATACTTTAAATTTTTTTCATATTCTCCATAATCAACATTTTTTTATAGTCAGGGAAATAATAAATGCTACTTTTTAAAAAGAAAACAATTCTTAGAGGGCTTAATAAATTTTTTGATTCATAACTAATAAAATGAGATATGATAAATAACCCAGAAATAACCTCAAACGATGACTACTTTAGAAATCAACCAGTCTCACTCCGCTTCCTCCTTTCTTTCATTCTTATCCTCAACTAGTTAAAAATGTTTCCTATGGTTGAAAGCCTACTTCTACCAAAGTAGAATAGTATTAAATGAATTAAGTCTAAAAGCTTACACCTACATAAACCTGAAATGTTGACATAAAAAATTAATAACACAAGCCCGAAAACAAATGTATATATAATGACATGTTTCCTTCTTTCTAAAAAAGCCTTAGAGCCCCAGGCCCTGTGCTAAATACTGTAGAAGTTCCATAACTAAGGGTTTTTTCTACGAGAACACTTATATACAGATATATTTAAACTCATCCTAGGAAAAGATCTGAAATGCTACACATGGATGTCAAGATAGTAAGTCTCTGGGTTGGTAGAATTATAAATGTCTTCAGGACATTTTTCCTTGTCAGTATTTTCAGATTGTTCTATAATGTGCAAACCTCACCTTTTGTAAAAATAAAAAGATGCTTCCCAAAGCTATCAGAACTGGTCTTTTTGAAACCTTCCTAACTTTCAATTAGTAAAACAAATATCAATTACAGTAAGCTGTGACAGACTAAATAATATAGTTTTATGCTCAATATCTGCATAATACTTAGGAGGAAAGAAATAAGTCCTTTGAACTTATCTATGAAGCAATTTAGGAAATCCTCTTGGAAAACTCAGTTGCACAACTATTGAAATAGATTATTTAAATAAACATCTTCCATTGGCAGTTGTATCAATGGAGTCATACATTGATGAAAGATTTAAAACAAGACAGGTACTTCACTAGAAAATTAAACAAACAAACCAAATTTCATGTGGAAGCAGATAAGTCTAAAAGAATGACATCAAATTAATAACTGGTCTTTAAATAAAAACACTTGGGACATTTTTGCATGTCAGAGGATTTTAAGATGGAACATTACCAGTGGGCTAGTCACAAGGCTCATTTTACAAAGTGTATTAGCACAATGTTTTATATAAAGTAGATGTTCAATGTCTTCTTATAAAAATTTATTTTGACTCAGGCAATAGAAAATGTTTCCTAAGTTTAATTTAAAAAATAAGTTTGATTATTCACAGGACAAAATATATGATGCTAAGTTTTTTCCCTAAATTTGAGCATCTGGAGGAAAAACTTTCAATTAATTTGAGTATACATTTAACAAAATGAAATAAAGCCATCTGATTGAGGCAGTATGATGCACTAAAAAGCACTTTGAACACTGGAATCTACTCTCAACATTGTAGCTAAACTAGCTGTGACCTTGGGGTTCATTTTCTAATACTCTAAGGTGATTAAAAAGTATTGTCTCCCTCCAAGATTTCTTCAGGTTTTAAAAGTCTATGATATGAAAACAAATATAGGAAGATTCTAAAAGGTGAAAAGAAGGAAGACCATCTGGGGATGTCAGGACCCAAGGTACAATACAGAGGTGAAACCTCTGGATTGTCTTTCTACCTCATATATCCCAGACTTGGAGCTGAGAAAGCTGGCAACTAGCGCAAATGAAGGAAAGCCCCAACAAAAGCCTGCTCTCTAGCTAAAGGACCTGGAAAAAGGCAGCCTAGCAAGACAGAATAGGTGCTATACTCCAGCCAAAGATGACAAAAAAACTGTGGTCCCAACCCCACCCACACCTGTAGAGGCCAAGTAGAAAGCTCAGACTTCTACTTTTGTCAGGCTGTAATTAAGTGCCCCAACCCCTGCCTCCCCCCAACCTCCTGACCCTCACCACCACAAGTATGGTGTCAGAGGAAGCCTAGTGAAGAGTCAGAACTTTCACAATCACTGACCACCTAGTAGTAATAAGGCCAGAGGTCACTTACCCCACCGTTTCAGTGGCAGTGGAGTCCACTTGGGGAGTAGTAGTAAGGACCCTCCTACCTCTCCCTACCAGGGAGGTATTGGTGGAAGCCTAGCAAAAGGCTAGAACTCCTATTTCTACCTATAAATAATAAAAAGCACCCCCAACTCCTGTGCTAACAGAGGCTGTAAGAGTCCAGTGCTCAATTGATCTTCTACCCCCAACTAGTAATAATGAAGTGGCCACTCCCTCACCCCCCATTCTCCTGCTGGAACGGTGTCAGAGGAAATCAGCTAAAACTGAAGGTTTAAATAAAATCCATATGTTCCCCTATGAAGTACAAAAGTTTACCTATTTTTAATTCTGTTGCTCAAGCTTTTGGTGTCATCTCTAAGAATCCTTTGCCAAATTCAAGATTATGAAGATTTACCCCTATGTTTTCTATAAGAGTTTTATAGTTTTAGCTCTTACATTTAGGCCTTTCCTCTATTTTGAGCTACTTTTTGTATATGGTGTAAGATAAGGGCCCAACTTAATTTTTTTTTTTTTTTTTTTTTTTGTCTTTAGCTATCCTTTTATCCAGCATTTTTTAAAAAGAATATCTTTCCCATTGAATGATCTTGGCACACTTACCAAAAATCAGTTGACCATGGATGTATGTGCTTATTTCTGGACTCTCAGTTCTATTGATCTATATGTCTATCCTTGTGTCAGTACCACACTGTCTTGATTACTGTTGCCTTGTAATAAGTTTTGAAATCAGGAACTGTGAGTCCTCCAACTTTTTTCTACTTTTTAAAGATTACTTTGCTTATCCTGAGTTCCTTGCAGTTCCATATAAATTTCAGAATCAGTTTGTAAATTTCAATTTAAAAAACCAGTGGGAATTCTGATAGGGATTGAGTGGAATTGGTAGGTAAATTTCAAGCATCTTAATAATGTTAAGTCTTCTGATCCAGCAATATGGATTTTTCCATTTTCTAGATCTCCTTTAATTTCTTTTAACAATGTTTTATAGCTTTCAGAGTAGAAGTTTTGACCTTCTTTTGTTAAATTTATTCCTAAGTATTTTATTCTTTTTGATACTACTGTTAATGGAATTATTTTCTTAATTTTGTTTTTAGACTGTTCAATTTAAGTATGTAAAACTACAGTTAAAGAGCATTTAAGATCTTACTCCTGGCATTGTTGTCAGTTTGGTTCAAATAACCTTTTATAAAAATTAAAAATAGAATGTGGTTCCATAGTGTAGCAGTTAGCACATCTGCTTTACATGCAGAAAGTCCTGGGTTCATGCCCCAGTGGAGCCACAATCCATGATCTATGGCCATACCACTATGAACAAGCCTGATATCTGATCTTGGAAGCTAAGCAGGGTCGAGCTTGGTTAGTACTTGGTTGGGAGCCCACCTAGGAAGACCAGGTACTGTAGGCATAAATAATAATAATAATAAAAGATAAAAAATATGTTAGTTAAATTAAATTTAAAAAACGATTACTTTTTTGTGTATCAGTCTTGTGTCCTGTAGCCTTGTGAAATTGTTTTCTAGTTCTAATAGTTTTTTAATGGATTCCTTAAGATTTTTTTATATAAAAGCTTATTTCATCTGTGAATAGAGATAGTTTTATTTCTTTTTCTTGACTAATTGCCCTGGCCAGAATCTCTAGAATTTCTAGTGCAATGTTGAATAGAAGTGGCAAGAGTGGGCATCCTTGTCTTATTTCTAATCACAGGGGGAAAAGCATCCAGTCTTTTACCATGCAGTATGATGTTAGCTGTAGGTTTTTTGTAGATGCTCTTTATCAAGTTGAGGACGTTCTCTTTGATTCCTAGTTTGTTGAGTGTTTTTATCATGAAAGGGTGTGAGATTGTCAAATGCATTTTCTGTGTCAATTGAGATTGCCTTAGTCTGCTTGGGCTGCCATAATAAAATACTGTAGACTGAGTGGCATTAACAATAGAAATTTATGAATGTTTCTGACACCTTACTATCCAGTGTCTAATCAAGCAGTAAATGTCATAGAACCTGAGACCGGTAGATCTAGAGCCAACCTGGCTCTAGTCCACTTTAGGACTATAGATGACCCAGGTGGTTAAACAGCATCTTTTTTGGAAAGAGGGATTTGACCCAACCCTAATCATATTGTTTAATTATCCTAACCTTTAGTAATTGATTACTGAATTCCTCCAACATCAGGCTTGATTGTACCTATTGTATCTACTTTTGGTAGATTCAGTAGTGAAGCCATCTGGGCCTGGGCTTTTCTTTGTGGGTAGTTTTGTTGTTGTTGTTGTTGTTGTTGTTTGATTACTCATTTAATGTATTCATTTGTTATACTTCTATTCATATCGTCTATTTTTTCTTGAGTTAGTTTTGGTAGTTTGTGCCTTTTTAGGAATTTGTCTATTTCATCTAAGTTATCTAACTTGTTGGCATATAATTGTTCATAGTATTCCTCCTTGTTGCTTATGCATAAACTGAACTAAATATTCCTGAACATGACCTATGCTTTCCTGTTCTTTTATTTTTACACTTGAAATGCCCTCAACTTAATCTCTACCTGTTGAAATGTATTGAATACCTACTGGGACCAAAATTAGAGTTCTCTAGGGAATACATGAACAAATAGGTAAGATAAGGTCTTAGCTTTTAAAGAGCTTATTGTCTAGTATATTTCCTGAAGTGCATTCTTCAGAAGTCCTACAAGATGCAACTCAAAAATAAGGCTTTATGATCAAAGACATGAGGGGAAAAACTATATCTTTGCTTCTGTAGGTGATTCATAATTCTCATTGACATATGAATTGCTCTAAGAAGTTCCGCCATAGAGAAGTCCAGTGTTTACCCACATGTTTTCCCAAAAGTATTTGACCACAGAACTTTCTTTTCATAACAGCAAGTAAAAATCCAAAGAACTTCTGTTCTATGAAACACACTTCAGGAAACAGTGGCATAGATAAAACATACACCCAAGTAATTACAGTACAAGTCATAATTGAGAGCAAGTCCTTAAAACATGAGTAGGAAGGACTGGAGAAAAGAATGAAGAAAAGGCAGAGAAGGAAACATAAATGAAACATTCCAAGAAATAGAAAAGCAGAGGTGATGGAGATAAGAGTTAAACTAGAGGGAGTTGTCAACAATGACAAGTGCTGCAGAGAGATCAAAGAGACCAAGAAATGGCTCTTAGATTTAACACTCTTGAAGTCATTGTCAACTTTTAGAAGAACAATTCCAGGACAATGGTAGAAGCAGATAAGGAAATAATGAGTGCATAGAATAAATATGTGAGCTCCAAGAAAGCAGGGATTTTTGTCTCTTTTATTTACTGATGTTCCTCATTGTGTAGAACCATGCCTGGTTTATTGGAAGCTCTCTATAAATATTAGTTATATAAGTGAATGAATTAATGCATAGATAAGTGGTGCTTAAAAAAAAGTGGAAGCAGTAGGGGTAATAAAGGAGAGACTAGAATAACGGTGTTGAGGAAAGGAGCAACTTGAACATGGCTTTTAGATGGAGGAGTTTAATGGAAAAGTGGAAATCAGATGCAAAAGTATGGGAAACTGATGTAACACTATCATAATTGAAGCAAGAAGAAATGAGAACAAGGTCACAAATAGTAGAATATAAGGAGGCAAGTCCCACTTAAATAAAATGGACTCATTCAGAAGTCTCTGCAAAAAAAAAAAAAAAAAAAATTATTCGTCATTATATGTTCCATATTCCCATTGACTGCATGAAAATTCACTTAAGCACCGAAGCCAGAAACTCCAGTCTTCTTTAACACATCCGTGTCTTTCATCTTCTTGACTGCTTAAATGGGTACCAAATTTCTCCATTCCTCCCCTATAATGCTCCATAGTCATTCCCACTTTTTATTTACACTGGCATTACTCTAAGTAAGGCATTTGTCATTTTATCCTCTACAATATTTTCATGATTTTCTGATTAGATTCTGAATTTAGTAGCTTTCTGCTTGCAGTTTTTTCTCCATACTGCCATCAGAACTATCATCTTGAAACACGGATATGATTATATCATTTTCCTCTTCCGACGAGCAGCAATAACCATTCCTGCCTATTCTGTTTCTTCATTTATTGAGTGCCTCATATGTGCCAGGTGCTGGGGATGCACTGCTGAATTATGATAAAGGGGCATTTCAATTTAGAGATGACGAAACCAAATGGCCACATCAAAATGAAAAGATGCTCGAAATGTTATTTTTCTACTATTAGACTGGCAAAGATTTAAAAGAATGAAAATATCCAATGTTGGCATATATGAGGAAAAACAAACAACCTCATCTACTATTGGCAGAGGTGTTATTAGATACAAACTTTTTGGAGGGCAATTTAGCAATACATGTTAAAATTTTAATCATACCCACTTACCCTAACAATCATTATCTCTGGGGCTGTGGAATTGTAAAAGACTAACTTTCTACTTCTCACAATATTTTTCACTACTTTTCATAGTATTTCATCTTTATAATGTATATATATTTATTTTTCAATTTGAAAAAACAAAGACAAAAATGGGGGGAAAAAAACGATCTTTGTTTGATGAAGTCACACTTTTAGGTCAACAATCAAGGCTGTTCAAAATGAGTCCCTAGCCCAATTCCAGCCCCACCTTCCACCATTCCTGTTTACATCTCCCTCACTCAAGACTGTCCCCTAGCTGTGCTTTTTCACTCCCCTCTGCCTCTGTGGAATGCCTTCTCCACCTCCTCTATTAATCAAAACAGTACTCTAATCATCTTCCCAAAACAACTCGGGAGTCATTTCCCTTTCTCTGTGAAGCTTGTCCTCCCATCTGGTTTAAATTGCCCCTCCTTGGTGCTGAGGGGGTAGTTTGTTTACACCTCTGGCACAAGAAATTGGCTTGTATTGTTGTTACTTGTGTCCGTGTCTCCCTTGCCATCATTTATTCTCCACTTTATCTGACTTTTCTATAAAATAAATGTTCATTTCAAAATATTTATTCTGTCTTGTATGTTCCATGCATAAATCCACACTTAAATTATACAGCTCTTGGCAATACATAGTTCAGCCCTGTGAGCAATTACCTTCAAGTCACAAAATGCTATTTTGTATTAATCTGTATTTGAAGACAGTGCAGGAATTAATTAAACATGTCTATAGATGCCTGGTGTTTATTCACTGACAATGAGCCGGAATTATTACTTCACTTTAAGCTTTTCTCTGGTGATTTGTTTACAGAGTTGTGCTAAATAGCTGAATTGTTGTCATGACCCTTTGCCTAGATCTTTTCAAAACAGTCATTAGACTTGAGTTTTACATAACAAAACACATGCAAAATCACATAACCAGGAGAGAAATTGAAAACAATTCTTAGAATTTTAAGCTTGGACATGCATTAATATTGGGCTGGCAGTAATGGGTATAGCCTGTGATTTTGTAACTCAACAATAATTAAATCTAACCACATGTAAATGCTGAAGTGTGTATGGTTGCCAAACTGTGATAATATGTAAAATAAACTAATAATCTTAAATGAATTTGATGAATAGGGCTCCTTTCAGTAAATCAAAGAATTAACCACTTTTTGCTGTTTGGGTGACTACACAGTTTCAGGTCCCCAAGTGGGAGTAGTTCTTAAAGCAAAAGTGACAGCCCCATTATCATTTGTAAATTTCCACTAACAAGCCAGCCTGGCAGCGTCTGTTGGCTGCATGGACTGTGACCTTTCTAACAGCCTAGTATTCGTCATTGTTTTGTTTATGAGCATCTATATGTGCCATGGAAGTTCCAGGGAGAGAGTTTCAGAAAAAAGATAACTAAAACTAAGAAATAAATCAAAAGCAAATAGCCAGAAACTACTTTAGCCCTCTCTTTATGATCTCAGGATTTCAGAGACCTTGAAAGATTGATTTCCTCTCACTCAAGTTTCTTATAAAATTAGCTTTGGCTCATACATCTGTAACACAGTAGTTAATTTTACAAGATAAGCAGTACATGGGAAATGTATCTGAGGGGAAAATAGAGTGCTGGAAGCTCAAGAGACACTTAGAAGGTCATAGGACAAAGCTGCTAAGTAAAGTAGTCCTAGTATAGGCCTGCAAATAGCAAAGGGTCTGCTTTGGGTTAATTTCAGTATATCTTTCATCACATTTCACTTTTCTTCTCAGCCAGCATTAAACATAAGTGAGCCTTATTCAAACCTGTTCAATGAGAGCCTTTTGAATTGCTTAGCCGAAGAGCTATCATGATTTAAGTTGTGAAATTGGAACTTTGTATTTTAGCATCCACTTCCCTGTAATGGTCCTAGAGTCTGTTCTAAGCCACAGCAATGAATGTATCAACTAGTTCTTCATGTTCACAGCTACTTATGCCATTCCTAGAAACTAAATGTGCTTTCAGATAAGCACCATTGGCTATTTGAGCTGGAAAGAATGCTAGCTAGTCTTTTAAATTCATCTTTTTCATTCAATCCTCACACTTTATAGTAGGGATCCATGAGGCTCAGAAAGCCTCCTAAAGATCAAGTAGGTTCTTTGGGAGCAGAGCTGGAATTAGAACCAGGTATCTCAAGTAATCTAGATTCCTAATCTAGAGCTCTTTATACTCGCAGTGACCAAACACCAGAATAATTTCTCACGTATACAGTCAGAGAAAGTTTCTGTGAATTAATTAATCTTTTTATTTTAAAAGGTGCAGAAGACTCATTTAACTTTAGTATATGTCAGCGTTGTGAAATTGCTAACAAATAAACTCCCCTAAGAAGCATCTTAGAGTAGTGTTTAAAAAGTTTGATGGAACTGGCCTGTAAAAATGCTCAATGATCCACAAATTATAAATTTTCAAGAGAACATTAACTAGGACTATTGAATTTCCACCTGATTTTCAAAATGCCATGTTGATCAACTCTCCTCAAAGAAATTGCCATCAAGTCAGTCAAATCTATGGGGTTCCTATCTGTTGTGCTCCTAGTGGGTGCAGCAGTTCAACAGGCGAGTTCTGAGGAATATGGAATTTCTGTGGAACACGCAAAGTCTCCTCTTGATACTTTTTCCTAAACGTGGTCTCGGTATTTTCCAAGTGTGTATTTCCCTTAGAACTTTATGCAATGTGAACTTGCATTTGAAAAAATGATTCCATAGTCAAGTAAATTTAAGAAAAATAGTTAACCTAGTTGCTCTTATGATGCAAATTGATTATTCATTCAAGAAATATTTGTTCAGTGCCTACTATGTGTCAGGCACTCTGTTAGGTGCTTAAGATACAGGAATCAACAGAAAGGATGTATCTCTGCTCTCATGGAGCTTATAGACAATATGATGTATGTAGCTTTTTCCTTCTGTTGAATAGATTCTTAAGTTAATACCCTCTTAAGAATTCATTCTTAAGTTAAATTCCCAGAAATGGGACAATGAATTGCATAATTAATAATTTGCAATAATAATAAATGCTTTGAATGAAAAACCCAAAGGGCTATGGGAGGATATAATAAGAGGACTTAATAGAGATTTGTTACCAGAATCTCTTGTGGAGGTTGCTCACCTTAATGAGATTCTAAATCTGGCTGTGGGTGGGGAGAACTTGGTATTTTGAAAGCTCGTCCTGTCTCTTCCAAGGCCTCCCAAAGCCTTCCCTTTCCTTTGTGAGAACCCTGTACCACACCTAGTAGCTCCATTCTGGGGCAGAGCAAAAATCCAACACATTCTTCCCAACTCTAGGTGTTCTAGATGAGCAACAAACAGCAATTGGCCCTAAAACAGAGTCAAGTACAGAAACTTAGGCAGGAGTGATTCAAGGCTCTCACCATTAAAGACTCTGACATTTCCTTTAAATTTGACATGTAAGCAAACATTCTGAAATGTAAAAAATATTCACTTTTGTGTTAAGAACCATGCAAATGTTCATACCCTTTGATTCAGCAATCTTCTCCTAGAAATTTAACTTAAGAATTAATTCAACAGAAGAATAAAGCTGCATACACTAAGCTGATCATTGTATAAGTATAATCACATAAGTATAATCACAAGGAGAAAAAAAGCAAACAATCTAAATATTCTACATTTGAGAACTACTAGATCATGGCATATTAACTTCTTGGAATTATTAACTTGTGGCCATTATGTCAACTGTGGAAAAATATACAGTAATGGCAAGGGAAAAGGCAGAATACAAAATTGTATGCTAAGGAATACAAGCTATATAAAAATGTGTATGCAAAACACAGATGATAAGGTAAAATGGAATCAATTTACTAAGGTGGTAGGACAACAGTATAGAAACTCATTATGAACTGACTTAATCAAAAAGGAAAACATCCTTTGGCTTAAATAACTAAGCCTTCAGTACAGCAGCGGTACACTGCCCTTAGAAATATCTTGAAAGTGGGACACAAACTGCCCTCAGGATTTTGTATCACTCTCTCCACTTCTTGGCAGCAGAGAAGTCTCTTTCCTTTCAACCCAACTTCTTCACAAAATGAGATCTTCATCTTCCCAAGATGAGTTTAGATCCTTTTAAACTCACCTTATATCTTTCTACTGGGATGAAAGTGCTTGCTCAGCTCCAGTTTAAGAACAGTTCTGGGGAAAGGTTGTGACTGGCCTGGCTTCAGTCATGTGCCCATGGGCCAACAATGGCCAAGCTACCACGATGGGTACTCACTTCTCAACTCAACATATGATCCAAAAAAAAAAAAAAAAAAAATCTGAGTCATTTAAGAATACTAACTTCCATTAGAATCCAGTGTCTACAGGAAGAGGGGAGCATTTTCCTAAAAGGAGAGAGGTATTACTTCTAATGGAAATTAATTTGCCTACAGTTCAATTTAACATTTTAGAGAGATATCTCATTCTTTTAGTGCTACTCCCAATAGCAGATTGTGATTTCCTGATGCAGCAAGCTTTATTACAAGGTCACATGGTACAATGGATAGAGCACTACACTGAATGCCAGGAAAATGGATTCTTGTAGCTATACCATGAATCAACTGTATGTCCTTGGGCTAGTCCTCGTCAACATAAGAAGTGTTCAAACCTCTAGAGAATTTTTATAAGAGATTATTTGAACCAAACTGATGACATATTCTAGGAAACAAGATCTTGAATGCTCCAGGGAATGAGTTTGTTGTTTCTTTTATACTTTGGAATTAAGGAGGGAACTTGAGTGAGATAACATGAAGGTGGGAGAAAGCAAGGCAGGGATTGGATTACAGGATAGCTAATAAGATTATGTGCTCTTTTTTGAGAGTGTTTATGCCTTGGAGCAGTCTGGAAAAGAAAATTATTTAAGCATTTCAGAGGTCAGATACACAAGAGCAATGGATAGGGCTTGCTTAAGGCAAAGATAAACTTTTTACTTAAAAAGGTATATGCCTGGGATGTGACTACCCACCACACCTGCCCAGTTAGGAATTTATGATCAGAGCACTTTTCATCACTGGACTTGTCAGTTTTATTACAGAACTTTGTCCACATCCTTAAACCTCTCTGGATTTCAGTTTCTTCATGTCATCTCCATGAAGGCAGGAACCAAGTCTGTCTGAAGTGGAGATTTTCCTTTAGGAACAACTGTGGGGGCTTGGGTTAGGTGGAAGAAAAAGATGAACTGTGATGTGGTTGTAGAAAGGCCTCAGCTGACCTCCGAGAAGCTCTAGGCTTACAATGGCCTTTCAGACTTATCACCAGTTTCAGCAAATGGGCATTCTTTATATGCCCATTTAGACTGGATATGGACTATCCCCATGGAGGAACCATAAACTTGAGCAAGGCAGTTTCCTCAGTCTCAGGAACTTTCTAGACTGAGATTCAGCTAAAAGCTAGTAGCAGCCAATACACCCAGCCACTGGGAGAATGAATGCCTTGGTCCTGAAGGAGGGTATCTGGGCAGCACATCATGGCATCCACTACGATCAGTGTGTTTGTAGCACCAATAGGTACAGCGCCTGGCACAGGATAGGTGCTCCTTTAATATTTGTTAAATGAATAAATTATAAAAAAGGAAAGTGTGTACATCTGTCTCCTGGAGGATATGTGGAAAAGGTGGTGAATCAAAATACTCACAGTTTTGTTATTGTTGTTACTAAATAAAGGGCTGGGAATAGGAATAGAAAAATGTCTACTAAAATTAATGTTGACTGACCATTCTGGCTAGAAAAAATAAAACATTTTTTGTGGTTGAGTTAAAAATAGAAAGCATTAAGGAAGCAGTTACTATAGATATCATATAGAATCAAATTGTGCTGTCCAGTACAGGAGGCTATTTAAATTAATTAAAATTAAATAAAATTTAAAATTCATTGCCTCAGTCACACTAGTCATATTTCAAAGGCTTAGGAGTCAAACGCGGCTTTTGGCTACCACATGAAACAGTAGAGACACAAATCTTTTCCATCATCACAGAAAGCTCTGTTGAACAGCACTGGTGTACGCTGAATGGTTGTGTTTTTTACATCAATTCAATAAAAATCTAATTTACTCTCATGAATTCTGCTACTCATTATTGTGAGACTGCTGGAACTGGAGCTAAAACTTTAAAGGGCTTGGGTGAAAAGGATTGCCTCGAACCCACATTTCTTCTTGGAAATTCAAGTAGGACAGGACAATATTAAAATGGAAGAAATATTTGCTGTCATTTCATCATGTTGCTGACATCTGGATCAGCTGGGTAACCAGGACAAGAGGCCTTGGACTTCTGAAATGTGCTCTCCTCCTGCTCCCCACAGCCAGTGAGACATGACTTCAAGCCTCAAACTGTCAAGATTTAGACATTTAACAACAAGACTTGTGTTCTTTCTAAATGCCTCCTAGAATCTAGGCATTAGTTATGAGACTGATATATTGAAGCCCAGAAGAATTATCTCTTTTTTTGTTCTATTAATTTTTTTGGCCTGTTATATTATTGAAAACTTTGAACATATACAAAATAGCAGATTCATATGATTAATTCCCAAGTATTCATCAAGCAGTCTTAACAATTATCAAATCAGAACCTATCTTGTTTCATTTACATACTGACCCACTCTCTCTACCCAGGCTTAACTTGAAGCAAATTCCAGATACCATATCATTTCATCTGTAAATATTTTCCTATGTATCTCTAAAAGATAGGGATGCTTTTAAAAAATAATATTAACCACAATGCTATTATAATGCCTTAAAAAAAACTTATAATTCCTTAATATCTTCAAATATTCAGTCATCTCAACAAGGTCCATACAATAACAGTGATTGATACATCTCTTAAGTCTTTAAATCTTTAAGAAGTCTTTCATCTCTCTCTTTATTCCTCATAACTTTTTGTAGAGGAGATCAGGTCTTCTGTCCTGTAAAGTTTTCCAGATCCTGGCTGAACTTTGTTCATTGCATCCTCATGGTATAATTGAACATATCCCTTTGTCCTGTAAATGGATAGATGGGCCTAGAAGCTTGATTAGATTCATGTTTGACTTTTTAAAAATTTTGTATCGTGTCCTTCCATTTGGTCGAAGTATCAAATAATGATGTGATCAGTCATTGCTAATCGATTCCTAGAAACATTAATTCAATTTTAGGCTGCAAAACTGTGACATTCTAATTTTATAATTTTCTTCATTTATTAGTTGGAATATATCCATAAAAATGACATGTCTTCTCATTAACTATTCAGTTATCCAGAGGTAAAGTTAACATAGGAAAGGCAGAATAAATGCTTAATTTCTTCTCCTTGTCATCAATTTTCAAAAGAGCCGATTCCTTCCTATCCCCCAGAAGAGTAACTGTGAGCTTTTATTTTCTCAGTATTATTATAAGAGATAAACATATTTGATGTATTTTAGTCTATTGTAGTTGTTTTTCTTAGATAAATTATCCCATCTTTGGCCATTGGGAGCATCTTCAGGTTGGTTCTGGAGTCCTTTTGACATCAGTCATCTTTAATAATTTCTTTATTATCTATTATAACAGCATGTACCTATTTTCCAATTGTTTGCTTTACTATTATTCCATATTCCCCTGCAAATACACCAGTCACTGATTGTGCAGTCTCAGAACCTGAGATGTTTCTTATATAAGAACAGAGTGATGCAGTTCTTTATATCTTCAATGCATTTTGAATAACTTATATTCATTTATTATCTATTTACTAAATAGTTACTGAAAATTGGCAATGTGTCGGGCACTAGTATAATTCTCAATTCAGCAGAAAAGACAGACAATAAAAAATTATATAATTATATGTAAGTGTGCTACAGTGAAAAAGATTGTTAAACTAAAGGAGAGGGTGCAAGGAGAATATATAACACCTGGTCTGTAGTATAGGGAAGGCTTTCCTGAGGAAGAATGTGAGAAGCAGAAATGTCAAGGGTAAGTAGAATGATTTAGCAAAGCAAAGGGATAGAGACAGGACAGCATGTGCAAAGTCTGGAGGTGGAAAATACTTATCACATTCAAGAAATGAAAGGTCTGCATGAGCTGGACTGTGGCAAAGGAAAGAAGGTTCTCCACCAAGCTGGAAATGCATGCAGAGGTCAAACACAGGGCCTTGAGGGTCATGTCTAAGGATTTTAGACTTCATCCTTAAAGGGATGGGAAGCCACTGGAGTGTTTTAACAGAGAAACAACACGATCAGATTTCCATTTTTATGAGCCTACTTACTCTAGCTGTTGTGTGGAGAATGAATTGGTAGGGGGAGAATGAAAATGAAAACTAGAGGTTAATACAGGTAAAAAATCATAAGGTCTCAAATAAGGTGACAGTAGTGAAAATAGAAATGGACAGATTTCAAGAGATTTATGGACAAAAGCTAGCCTGTGCTTACGGGGAAATAACGGGAGCATTCTCACTAAACTCGTGAATAAGACAAGACATCACTTTCACCATGGTTATTTTATATTGTTCTAGATATATTAGTCAATGCAATTGGACAAGAGGAGGGAATATGTTGTGTCAAAACTGGAAAGAAGTAGTTATAAAGTATCGCTATTTATAAATGATATGTTACATATCTGGAAACCGCAAGAGAATCAAATGGAAAATTCATGAAAACAAGAAATCAATTTATGTATATAAATCAATAGTTTTTATGTATACAAATAGCAATCGGTTTAGGGGGGAAAGGGCACTATTTATAGTAGCAACAAAAAAGATAAATTCCCAGGAATAAGCTTACCAGGAAATATGCAACATCTATATGATGAAAACTTCAAATGTTCCTCAGGAATACAAAAGAAGACTTGAACAAAAGGAAAGGTCAATCATGTTCTTGGATAGGAAAGCAGAAGACTCAATCACAAAATATCAATTCCCTCTACATTAATCAACACATTTAGAAACAGATACATCTTTGATTACATTGGCAAAAGTAGTTTGGGTCACCTAATAGATGAAAACAGAAGCCAGGAGATAGTGGGAGGCTGAAATGCAAAGGGTAAGTAGATAATGTTAGCTGAGTGTCTTTTTTATGAGAGTGGAGACAGCACAGCATGTGTAAAGGTCTAGGGCTGGGAAATACTTGTCACATTCAAGGACTGAAAGATGTGCATGAGGTAGGCTGTGGGAAGTGAGGAAGAAAGAGTATGGGAAGAAGCTGGAAATGTAGTGAGTCCAGAAGCAGTGAATAGAAAGTGAGGCAGTGAAGACTTGGGGTGCAGGCAACTCTGTCAGGAAGACTGGTTGCTCAAGGAGTGGGCACTATCTGATTTTCAAGGGAAGTACTCAGCCCCACCCTGGCTCCCTCTAAGAGGGCAACATAGGATTCTTCATTGCTACGTTCAGGATGATGCTGTATATAAACTAGACCTTCATGGATGCCTACTGAGATCACTGGACTGAGGAACCTTGCTCCTTCCTAGTACCCATGGCTTTCATTGTTGGTGACTTAGCAGTACATTTCTTCAGCCCTTCATAGTTATATACTGCTCTTTTCACAGGACAACCCCACACTTGACTTAATACCAGCAGGGAATGAACTTGGCATTGTTTATCCAGGAACGAGATGAGTGTGAGAAACTTCACTCACTCCAGGCCCTCCTTCATGGTGATATCTGCTGCACGCAGGGAGCCAGCTTATCACTGGGTGGAGTTTATGCTTAGGAGTGGAGGAAAGCTAACCTGATATTTGAACAAGATCTTGAACTCATTACCCAATATCCTGCGCAAGAGATTTAACAAATGATGTGGCAGTATAGACCTAAGGAATGTGATTTAACATACTTAACTAATGTCTAATGCCTAATTTCCCATCCCACAGAAGCTTGGGCCCTGGGAAGGAGACTTGAAGTCCATTTCCTGGAACAAAGGCACACAGCAGTCCTGCTTCATGAGCTGCCAATAAAACTGTCAGAATCTATTTAAGAAAATCATGCTAGTCTGGCTGTGTTTATTGAGAATAGCCATATGAGACAAAAAAGAAAAGAGTTTTCATTCAATTCACAGTTATTTATTGAGTGCCCACCACATGCCAAATCCTGTTCTAGATGGTAAGCATACAGAAATGAGCCAAGCAGACAAAACATTTGTCCTCATAAAGCTTACATTCTAATGGGGGGAGATAGACAATAAAGACAACAGATAAAATATGTGTATATTAGAAGATAGTAAGTGCTAAAACTTCAGTTAGCATAACTGAATTGTCTATAGGACATTTTTAGGACACAAATGAGTGTTTGAAGGGAGCCTAGATAAGGTGGATATTCATTATTATTATATTAGATATTAGAGTGGTCAGTGAAGAGCTCTCTGAGGAGGTGACATTTAAGCTGAATCCTGAAAAATGAGGAGCCAGCCTTGTGAAGAGTGAGGAAGGGGGAGAAATGTTTCGAAGGCCTGAGTTAGGCGAGAACTTGGAATATTCAAAAACAGAAAGAAGGTCAGTTTCTGCAGGGGAGAGATCCTAAGCTAGGGGTGAGATCCTAAACATGAGGCCGGGGAGGCAGGCATGTCCCGATAAGAGATGTGGGTTTCTCCTAACTCGTTGTGCTCATTATGGCACAATTATCTATTCTACTGTAACACTGCCCACTCAGATCTCACTGGCTAACTCAGCTGCCTGGCCTGAGCTCAGAGAGAGTACCTCTTAAGAAATTCCCAAGAGTGGCCAAAACAGACCTAATAAAGTCTATGCTCTAAAGCTCACACACAACATTCTTCAAGGAGGAGCTTCTGGGATTTTCACTTGAGTCATTACTTTCACGTTAAATACCCTTTTAATAAATTTTCTTATCTGGTTTCCAAGCCCCTAGCAGATTACAAGCAACAAATTAGAGGGGCAGTGGGGGAAGGGAGAAGGCTCTCTGTTGACATTTTAATTCAGTGAGTCATTTTGCTTGGAAACCACCTTTCCCCATGACTGATCTAATTCTATATCACAAGGACTCCAGAATTCATCTGAACACTCTTATGACATTTACGTTTACTATGCCATGATGTAGTAGCGAGAACACTGATATGCATTAGTACTGAATACAAATCCTGACTCCAGCATTCATAATTCTATGGGACATTGTGTCTCAATCATTTTTGAATTCACCCATAGCTCACCCCCATACTCCAAGCCAAAGAGAATGCTAGTCATGTAATCATGCTTAATAAATGAATTTTAAATGAATAAATGAAAGTATGATCTTGGTTAAGTTGCCCTCTGTGAGCCTCAAATGCCTCATATATAGAAGGGAATAGCATCACTACTTCAGTGGCTTGCTTGGAATGTTAAAAACTATATATGTAGAAAGCACAATGTAAATTATAACACACAGTGTAAATGCAAGATATTTTGCTACTTGAGGCTGAGTCAGAGGTGTCCTTCAAAGGGTCAAGGGAACCTTTAGGTCCCTGTGTCTATGACATGAAGTAGTTGCCACTAGATGGCAATGTTTTCTTAAGTCACATTAAGACATTTTTGTGTCCACCCTAATGATCTTCATTCTGGGAGTTCTCATACCACTGGGAGTATAGACTTTTCCAAGATGCGCTTAATTATGGATAGCTTTGAGGAAATCGGTTTTCCAGTCCTCAACTTCTATGTGTCCTCTTTCCTAAAATTAACCTGCTTGGGAAAGTACCCGTGTTAATCATAGCCCTTCTCCAACTTTCGAAAGGGAAAACCACACCTATTATTCATGCCAAATGTGATTCTGTGGCACCACCAGGTGAATAACATAAGCGGTTAACAAGGAATCAGTTTTTATCTTTTACATACTTCTGTGAAGAGTGAAAGTTGGCTTTAGAAATGAGATATTTTGGCTCATTATTACAGTCTGAATGAAATATACAGTTCAGCAGGGTGACAAAAATAGGTTTCTTTCATCCACTAAGAATTATCAAAGAAAGCTTTTATTTTAAGGAGGCAAAGCAGAGAGAGCATCTTTTTTAAAAATGCTAAACAATAGTTTTTCCACATACTTAAATATAATTATTTTTACCTATTCTCCATATTCATCCCAAAGTCATGTCATTAGCATGAAAGAAAGATGTTGGAATGACCAAAGCAGTTTATTATTTTAGATGTAACTAAAATATTTTCTAGAGTCACCAAATTTTTCATTGCATATTAGCTAAAACAAACCAAATTTTATGTGCTCTTTTAAATTCAGTATATTACTCAATAAGATAGTTATAAATTATTTTTATCAGATCATATATGACATTTATTCTAATTTTAGACAATTCTCATCTTTATTTAATATTGTTTATTTTATTTAATATTATCTATTTCTTATGAACAAAAAAATGGAATTATATGTTACATGCCAGATCAGTTAATTTTTGCGGTCTATATCCTTCCATTTCATTAAATCCATGGGAAAAGTTTTATCATAATGTCTATTAAAATCAGTGCTATTTCTTATCTTTATACCTGAGGCATTTATTTATTGTCAAAAGCAGAACCCCAGAATTTGATAAAAATATGGATGAATTCGATCAAAGAAATATCAGAACTCATATTATATTTCTCACTTTATCAGTAGCTTATACTTTGGCTATACATGACATTATATTATTACAAATTAGTTAATGAAGAAAAGCACATTGATTTATTACATTGTTTTCCTAAGTTTAAAAAATAATTTAAAACATAGATAAATGAATTCTATGTCTACTTTAAATTAACTTGATCAATTTTAATTCTTATAACTACCCTTGAAATAGATCCTATTGGTTCCCCCATTGAAAGGTTAGGTAATTTATCCATAGTCACAAAAGCAAAAAAAGGGCTCTGAGCAAGCTAATATAAATATCACCATGTATTAAAACTTAAGCAAGTTATGCTTTCTATATTCCAACTTTACATAGTAAAATAATCTTGATTATCTGGTTTCCAAGCTTATAGCAGATTAGAAGAAAACTAGAAGTAGGGAGCAGCATCTACGAAGGACAAACATTTTGATATTAGCGAGAATTGACAGTCAACAACCAAATAGCAAGAAAGAGAGAAAAGAGCTATATAAAGCAATCCTCAAGATGAAAAAATGGTACTATTTTAGTGAAGGTGCTAAAAATCCTACCCTACAATACTGTTTTTAATTAAATTAGTATTTAATATCTACATTATCATGACTATAAATATTTTTTACTGAGTCATGTAGTATATAATTATTTAAGTTGGACAACTGTTGTTTTCCCTGGAAGTAATAATTGCCTTGCTTCTCTATTATAGTTTTCCAGGTACCTATTACTAATTAATTGGTGTCAAATTCTGACAATACTGTAAAATGTCCTACAATGTAGTCAAATATTTCAGGTAATATTTTATTTTTTTCTTGGAGACATCATTCTGGAGACTTTTGTTTTTTGGCTCCAGCCTAGACAGGTTCTCAGTATGCCTGTCATTCATGTATATTCCCAGGAATTCTCATCACTACTTTCCTACATGTTCTTTTGTCTCCTGTGTTCAATCCCTTGTTTCATGAATTCCTCTTTCTTAATTTAATTCCTCATTTAGGTAGAACACATTCTCCAATAACTTTCTGAGAAATGATGAGTGGGAAGCAACTTATCTGAGACTTTACATGTCTGGAAACAAGCTATATTCTACCCTTAAACTTGGTTAATAGTTTAACTGGCTATAAGATTCTTCAGAATTTTGATAGCCTTCCTCAGTTGTCTTCTAGATTCTAGTATATAATCTTGGAAAGTCAGATGATATCCTGATTCTCAAGCCTTTATATATTACCTGTTTTTTTCTCTTTGGAAGCTCCATAGTTTCACGATGAACTTTCAGGATGACTGGTTTTGCTTCATTTATGTATAATTTACATATTATAAAATATACCAATTTCAGTGTGTAATTAGATGAGTTTTGATAGATGTATGCAGTAATATAATCTCTACCACATCATAATATGAAATATTTCCAATTCCAAAAAGGTCCTTCTTTACAGTTTATCCTCTACTCCCAACCCCTGGTGCCTGGAAACTCACGATTAGCTTCCTATCACTATAGTTTTGCCTTTTCTAGAATTCAATATAAACAAAATCATATAGTATGTAGTCTTTTATGTCTGGCTTCTTTCCCTTGATATTAATTCTTTTGAGATTCCTCCATTTTGTTGTGTGTACATCAGTAGTTTCTATCCTTTTGTTGCTGAGTAGCATTCTATTTTATCAATGTAATGCAATGTATTTATCCATTCAAATACCCATTAGGGTATTTCCAAATTTGGGCTGTTATAAATAAAACTGCTATTAACATTCATGTACAAATCTTAATGTGAATCTGTTTTTATTCCTTTTGGGTAAATACTTAGGAGTGAAGTTTCCAAGGCATTTGGTAAGTATATATTTAACTTATAAGAAACTACCAAACTATTTTCCAAAGTGTCAAGTGTCTTTCATGATAATATTTGCCATCTGTATATCTTCTTTGGAAAAGTGTCCATCAAATCTTTTACCCATTTTGTATTGGATTATTTATCTTATTATTTTAGGGTTGTAAGAGTTCTTTATATATTCTGTGTACAAATCCTTTGTTGGATATATGTTTCAGAAATATTTCCTTCCAGTCTCTGGGTTTTTTTTTTTCTTAAAAGTATCTTTTAAAGCAGCGGTCCCCACCCTTTTTGGCTTCAGGGACCAGTGCTCCTATGAGAATCTAATGCTTGATGATCTGAGGTGGAGCTGAGGTGGTGATGCTAGCGCTGGGAGGGGCTGCAAATACAGACGAAGCTTCACTTGTTCACCTGCCGCTCACCTCTGGTCTGCGGCCCAGGAGGCAGGGGGACTCCTGTTTTAAATTGCAAAACTTTTTAATTTTGATGAATTCCATGTAATAGATTGAATACTCTTCCCCAAAAATTCATGTCTACCCAGAAACTCTCAGATAAGAACTGAGATGAGATCATACTAAATTAGGGTACGCCTTAAAACCAACAATACTATCTTTATAAGAGACAGAAATGGACACAAAGAGATACAAAGAAGAAGGCTACGTGAAAATGGAGACAGAGATTACAATTATGTTGTAAATAGGTTCTGGTACCAGTTCTAGTACATAGGCGTTTCCCCCACACCAGCTGAGTGTCCTATAATTCAACTCAATTCTGACACTATCCACCCAGAGATAGCATCAGATTCCATAGGTTAAGACCTCAGTCCCACAAGACTGCCCTTCGCTTCAGAAGTCAATTGCAAGTCTAGGTTGTTACCTTTACTTCTGACCAACTAGCTATAAATTGGAGATTCCCACAACCCCCTGCTTGGGTTCAATTAATTTGCTAGAGTAACCCACAGAATTCAGGAAACCCATTTACTCACTAGATAATTAGTTTATTGCAAAGGATATTAAAGCATATGAATCAATAGCCAGATGAAGAGATACCCAGCACAAGGTTCTGAACGAAGAAGTTTCTGTCTTCATGAAGCTTGGGGCCTGGCACAGTGACATGTGGAAGTGTTCTGGTTACCCATCCTAGAAGCTCTTCAAACCCATCCTTTCAAGTGTTTATGGAGGCTTCATCATGCAAGCATGATTGCTTAAATCACTGGCCATTGATAATTAACTCGAACTCCAGGCCCTCTCCCCTTCCAGGAGGTCAGCGGGGTGGGACTGAAAGTTCCTACCCTCTAATCACAGGTTGGTTCTCCTGGTGACCAGCCTCCATTCTTGAGTGGGTTCCAAAAGTCATCTCATTAACATAACAAAAAACACTTTTGCCACTATCCTCACTTAGGATATTCCAAGAGTTTTACGAGCTCTGTGCCAGAAAAGGACAAAGATCAAATATATATTTCTCATAATAAATCACAGTATCACATGCTGCCACAAGCCAAGGCACTCCAGGAGCCATCAGAAGCTTAGAAGCAAGAAAGGATTCTCCCTTGGAGCCTTCAAAGAGAATGTGGCCTTGCCGTACCTTGATTTTGGACTTTTGGCCTTCAGAAATGAGAGAAAACACATTTTTGTTGTTTAAGCCACACTGTTCGGGGCAACTTGTTATGGCAGCCTTAGAAAACTAATACAGTTCAATTTATCAACTTTTTTATTTTGTAGTTCTTCCTTTTTCTGTTCTATTTAAGAAATTTTTGCCTTATACAATGTCACTAAGATTTACTTTCTTTCTGTAGCAGTTTTATAGTTTTAGAGCTTACATTTAGGTCTATAATTCATTTTACATTAATAATTTATATGCTATGAAATAAGAATTGGGGTTAATTTTTTTGCTTATGAATATCCAATTACTCCAGCATCATTTATTGAAAAATTGTATCCATTCTCCATTGAATTACCTAGGAAACTTGATCAAAAATTAGCTAGTAATAATTCTGTGGGCCTATTTCTGGACTCTTTATTCTGTTCCATTGATTATCTTTCTACCAATATCACAATGTCTCAATTTCTATAGCTTTATAAGTTTTAAAAACAGTAAGTCCTTCAACAATGTTCTTTTTCAAAACTGTTTTGGCTTTCTAGGTTTTTAATTTCCATCTAAATTTTAGAATCAGCTTGCCAATTTCTACAATTGGGATTTTGATCGGAATTGCATTGGGTATGTTAACCTAAAAATAAAAAGGCCTTTCAGAGTGAGAGGCAACAAGCTTTTATTTGAGATCAATAAAAAAAGCTATTCAGGACATACTGATTCAGGCAGAAGCCCAAATAGTGTTTCCATTAAGAGACACTATTTATAAGAAAGGGAAGGGGAACAATTACATCAATAGAAGGAAGACATTTCTATTGGTGCAGATACCATAACAGTGATGTTAATCCTAAATAATGTTTTTAATTTTCAGTCTGGTAGTCATAATATCTGCTTTCTTGTTATCTTTGCAAACAGTTCTTTGGGGCACTATGGTTGCTTTAGTACCACTTCAAAGGTTATTTTGTCCTTATTTATCATTCCAAAGGTTTGAGGCATAAGACATACAAGGCAGTTCCTCTGGCATGGTAGCTCCAGTTCCATTTTAAAGTGGCTTCATTTTGTTGTTGTTGTTGTTTTTTGTTTGTTTGTTTTTACAAATTAGTGATTCTTAATGAAAGACAATTTTTATGCCCAAGGGAATTTTAGGCAATGTCTGGAGACGTTTTTGATTGTCTCAGCTAGGAGGTGCTACTGGAATCTAGTAGACAGAGTCCAAGGATGCTGTTAAACATCCTACAATGCACAGCATGGTCTCTCACAACAAAGAATTATTTGGACCAAAATGTCGATAGTTTTACTGCTAAGAAAACTTGCTTTGAAATATAGAATAATTTTTAGGAGCCATGACATCTTAAAGATGTAGAATCTTTTGATCCAGAAGCTAAATATTTTTCTCCACTTACTTAGGTATTTAATTTCTCTTAGTAACGTTTTGTAGTTTTCAAATTCATCACTATCAACCATCACCACTAATTCCATAACATTTTCATTATCCCAAAGCTATACCCATTAAACACTTACTCCCTATCCTCTTCTTCCCTCCCTGCTGCCTCTGACAACCACTAACCTACTTTCTGTCTGTATAAATTTGCCTCTTCTGGATATTTCATATAAATAAAATTATATAATATGTGGCTTTTTGTGTCTGGCCTCTTTCTCTTAGCATAATGTTTTTAAGTTCATCTATGTTGTAGCACGAGTCAGTACTCTATTCCCTTTAAGGCTAATAATATATACCACATTTTGTTTATCCATCCACCAGGTGATGGATATTTGGGTTGTTTCCACCTTTCAGCTATTGTGAATGGTGCTGCTGTGAACATTCACATATACGTTTTTCTTTGAACACCTGTTTTCAGTTCTTTTGGGCATTTACCCAGGAGAGGAATTGCTGGGTCATATGGTAACTCTGTGTTCAATGTTTTGAGGAACTACAAAACTGTTTTCCACAGTGGCAGCACCATTTTACATTCCCACAAGCAATGTACAAAGATTCCATTTTCTCCATATCCTTGTCAACTCTTGTTAATTTCCTTTTTTTAAAAAATTGTTGTCATCCTAGTGGGTATGAAGCAGTATCTCATTGAGGTTTGTTTTGCATTTGCCAAATGATTAATGGTGTTGAACATCTTTTGGATAGCCATTTTTAGGGAAAAAGACAATTGAATTTTTTTCTTTTTGTTGTTGAGTGGTAAGAATTCTTTGTCTAGCTACTGGACTTTTATCAGATATATGATTTGCAAATATTTTCTTTCATCTAATGAGCACCTTTTCTCACCCTCTTGATGGTGTCCTTTGATGCATAAAAGTTCTTAATTTTGATGAAGTCCAATTTATTCATTTTTAATTTTGTTACTTGTGCTTTTGGTATCATATCTAAGAAACCATTGTCAAATCCAGGGTCACAAAGATTTAGCCTTATGTTTTCTTATGGAGTTTTGTAGTTTAGCTCTAATATTTAGGTATTTAACTGTGTTGAGTTAATTTTTATCTATGATATGAGGTAAAGATCCAACTTCATTCTTTGGCATTTGGATATCCACTTATCCCAGTACCATTTGTTTAAGAGCCTATTCTTTAATTGTCTCATTAATTGGTATTAACAGTCTTGTTGAAAATCAATTGACCATAAACATATGGGTTTATTTCTGAACTCTCAATTTTATTTCATTGATCTGTATCTATCCTTATGCCAGTTTTGATTATTATAGCTTTGTAATAAGTTTCAAAATTGGGAAGTGTGACTCCTCCTGCTTTGTTCTTTTTCAAAACTGTTTGGCTATTCAGGATTCCTTGCAATTACATATGAATTTTAGAATTAGCTTTTCCAGTTCTGTAAAAAAGGCCATTGGGATTTTGATAGGAATTGCATTGAATCTGTAGATTTCTCTGGGTAATATTTTCATCTTAACAATATTTAATTTTCCAATCCATAAACACAGTGTATCTTTCTATTTATGTATATCTTCTCCTATTCCTCTCAGCAATATGTCATAGTTTTCAGTGTACAAATCTTGCACATTTTATATTAAATTTATCACCAATTAGTTTGTTTTTGATGCTATTGTAAATATTTTTTAATTTTAATTTTAACTTTTTGAGTATTTGTTGCTAGTATATAGAAAAATAATAGCTTTTTGTTTATTGACCTTGTATCCTGTGAACTTGCTAAACTCAATTATTAGTTCTAGTAGCTTTCTGTAGATTCTTTAAGATGTTATATGTATAATGATGTCTTCTGTGAATAAAAAGAGTTTTGCTTTTTCTCTTTCACTCTATGGAAGAGAAAATGAAAGAAATTAAATTTTTTTCTTTTTTTCTGTTCTTTTTTTTTTTTTTTCCTTAAGGAATCATTTAGGACCTCCAGAACCATGTTCAATAAACAGGGCTAGATTCAATCTTACACCATTAAGCATGATGTTAGCTGTAGGCTTATCATAGATGCCCTTTATCAAATTAGGGGAGTTTTCTTCTATTCCTAGTTTGTTGAGAGTATTTAGCCAAATAAATATTGAATTTGAAAATGCTTTAGTTTCATCTATTGAGATGATCATATGGTTTTTTCCTTTAGTCTACCAATGTGGCAAATTACATAATTGATTTTTGAATATTAAACCTACATTTCTAGTATAAACCCCACTTAATCATAATGCATTATCTCTTTTATGTTTTATTGGGTTCAATTTGCTAACATTTCATTAATGATTTTACGTCTGCATTCATGAGGGTTAGTAGTTTTCTTTTCTTGTAATATCCTTGATGATTTAGTATCAAGGTGTTGCTGACTCCATAGAATGTGCTGGAAAATATTCTTCTTCCTTTATTTTCTGGAAAATTTTTGCGTAGAATGGTATTATTTCTCAGTGAAGCCATTTGGGCCTAGCATTTTCTTTGTGGGAAGATTTTTAACAACAAATCAATTTTTTTTAGTAGATATAAGGCTATTTAAGTTATATATTTCCTCTTGAATGAACTTTGGTACTTTGTGTCTTTCAATGAACACATCCCTTTCATCCAAGTTATCAAATTTATTGGCAAAAAGTTGTTTATTATATTATCTTATGATCTTTTTCATGTCTGTAAGATCTATAATGATGTTTTCACTTTCATTCTTGATATTGGAAATTTGTGTCTTTGCTCTCTCTTTTTCTTTCCTTGATGAATTTGGCTACAGTTTTGTCAATTTCATTGATCCTCTCAAAGAATCCAACTTTTAGTTTCATGATTTTCTTTATTATTTTCTTTTCTATTTCATTGATCTCTGCTTTTATCTTTATTATTTTCTTTCTTTTGTGTACTTTAGTTTTAATTTTTCTTCTCTTTCCAGTTTCTGAAGATGGAAGCTAAGGTCATTGACTTGAGACCTTTCTTTTTTCTAACATAGGTGTTTAGTGCTATAAATTTCCCTTTAAATACTGCCTTAGTTGTATCCACAAATGTTGATATGTTGTTGTTTTTATTTTAATTCAGTTCAAAATACTCTCTAATTTCTCTTTTGCTTTCTTTTTTGACCCACAGGTTATACATAGTTTGTTATTTTGTTTCTAAGTATTATGGGATTTCCAGAGATCTTTCTGTTATTTCTTATTTAATTCTATTTTGGTCCAAGAAAACACTTTGTATGATTTAATGCCTTTTAAATTTATTGAGACTCGTTTTATGTCCCAGAAGATGGTTAGTAATATGGTTCAGTCCTAGAAAATGGTTAAAAATATAGTCTACCTACTGAGAGAAAATGCAGTCATTACTATGATAATACAAGGACTGAGAGCTGGACAACAATATGTTTCTTATCATAAATCAGTATATTGGAGTTTGGATTTTATACATCAGTTTGATGAGCTCAATAAATGTGAGTTCCTTCCTGAGAGAACAAGCTGCTTCTTAATATTCTCTATATACAATGACAAAGATCTTAATTGAAAACTGAACATTTCAATCTTCCAGGTATTTTTAAGCATCCGTGTGTTAGTATTCATATATTTGTTTAAGCTTTAGAACATGAGTGAAGATCTTAGGTCTCTGAATAAATTATCTTTTCTTGGATTACTTTGTTTCTCATTTGAAAATTAAAAATTAGCTCAAGTATTAATTTACTATATTTATATACAAATGTATTTGGAGAGGAAGTATTGGTCCATATTGCTCGATATCACTGAATTTAACAAGTTAAGTGGCCAGTAAATGTATAGAGCCTTCTTGAAATCAGCCCCAAAATTTTGTTCATGAACAAATTGAAATTAAATATTTTTAGAGCCATTAGATGGTGTGCAAATACATTGTTGACTCAGGGTATTTTTGAATATGCTGCTAGAGATCATAATGGCAATATCTGAATAAAAATTATTGGCCTATTAAAAGGAGTCATTGCTAGTGTCAAAAATCAAAGCAGAGCAAAACAAAAATGAAAAAAGTGACCTTCTGCTCCATCCACAAAGCAGAGGGGAATAGTTGGAGGAAGAAAACCCTATCCTTTCTATGCTCTCCCACAACCAATATTTAGTCTCTTTAGCATGCCCTGACCCTCTGTCCTTCTGCGACTGGACAAGACATATATATGGTAAAGAGGGTACAGTGACAATAGATCTGCCTAAGCCATCAGGCCCTTGTGAAAACTGTTCTCTCCCACAAGGCTCCCTGGGAATTTCAAGCCCAAAATTTCAGTGTCTTCTTAATGTTTGTATTTAGGACCCACATGGACCACACTAGGCATGGGGTATTTCAACTGCAAACTCTAAAACTGTATAAAAATTAAGTGTTACAGCTCCAATCTCAGGAGCCAATCATCAATTGTTGTGTGTATGCCGGTGGGGGGGGGGCGGGGATTTTTGTTACAGAATAACCACAAGTCTGGATGCACAAGACTAAATTAACTATTCCCATTTATAACCACTCAGTGATAACTCAACCCCTCTTAACTAAACATTCTTGGCACACCATGATAAATTTTATGAAAAAGAGAAAAAGAAAGTATTACTCAGTTTGACCTTGTATTTAAAATAGAGAAATGAAAGAAACATCCCTTGTTTGTGCCACAAGCCTACAAGGGAGGCAGCCAATCTGCTCTGGAAAATAATTTTTCCTGAAGTTCCTTATTAGCTTAAAAAAAAATTTTTTTACAGAGTTGTTAGTAACTCCCTTCACATTGAACAATGTCACTTTATGTCACTTTATGGACATTATTAGAGGAAGAACTATGTATATAATTCAAGAAGAACTATGTATATAAAATTCAATAAATTTTTTTGTGAGAAGTAATGCAGTTAGGAACCAAGCCCTCACAAAACGGAACACTCCTAAGTTTCGTTAATTTTTTTCTTTGCGTTGGTCCAGGGGTAAATAAGAAAGAGGTCACCACATATGATACAAAGAGGAAACAGAGTTAAGAACATTGAATAGGGAATCAGAAAATCCAAATGCTGGTCCTGGCTTCATCATTAACATGTTGGATGAATTGGAATTAAACCACTTAGTCTTCCTGCTCTGGAATTCTTCATCTTTAAAGTGAGAAGATTGGAATAATAAATCCCAAGCTGTGTGTGAACTTCTCCCATCTGCTTCCTTGTTTTTCATGGCTCTCTGCTCTCTGTGTTCTCCTACATCTCCAATGTCACCTTTTCTGACAGTTTTCCTTCCTATTGTCATATAAATGTAGTAGTCCCTCCAGTGAACTGTCCCTGACTCTCTTTTCTCTAATTCTGTCTTGTAATTTTAGTTATAATCTCTGTGGTGGATACTGGGATATCACCCAGATTTCCCCACTGTGCTGAGACTTTCCTTTCCCTATCTACTGGGAAGTTTGAAGAATGACAGCTCTCAGCTGAGCTCCTCTCTGGAAATTGCCTTCATGCAAAGAGAGGTACTTCATCCAAAGTCACATCCCTTTCCTGGGGAAAGCCTGCATTCAATGTTCATTAAGTGTGGGAATGAGAAGGGCCGGCTCCTCTTGCCCCAAGGGGGAATAGATCTTCCAAGTTATTCAAAGAATTCTTCTGGCTTTTGTTGTGGTTCACTCCTTCTCCAGTTCTACAGGTGCTAATCCTGAGAGCACTCCTCAGTAAACCACTTGCACAAAAATCTTCATCTCAGGGTCTATTTCCTGGAAAACCCAACCTAAGATAGTTGGTGGCAGGAGTGGTTCAGGAAGCAGACTCTAAAATGGAATATTGCAAAGGTATTATTTCCTCTTTTTATGGCTGAATAATATTTCATTGTGTGTGCGTGTGCGTGTGCGTGTGTGTGTGTGTGTGTGTGTGTGTACCACATTTTCTTTATCCATTCATCCATTGATGGACACTTAGGTTGTTTCCATGTCTTGGTTATTGTAAACAATGCTACAATGAACATAGGGGTACATATATCTTTATGAAGAAGTGTTTTCATATTTTTCAGTAAATACCCAGAAGAAGAATTGCTGGATCATATGGCAATTCTAGTCTTAATTTTTTGGAGGAAACTCCATACTGTTTTCTAGTGGTTAAAGGGGGGGTCATATATATGGTAACAGAAGGAAACTACACTTCAGGTAATAAGCACACAATAGAGTACACAGATGTCAAATTATAATATTGTACACCTGAAAATTATATAATGTTATTAACCAATGTTACCCCAATAAATTGAATTTTTAAAAATATACCCAAAAAATCTGGATCTTGGAACTGGACCACCCATCTGCTAGCTGACATGAGGACTCCGTCACTGGTGGTGGGAGGAGCACTGCAAGCTCCTGGCATGTAGGATAACTGTTAAGACCTTCACTAGTGGTGAAAGTGGATGGAATACTAGTGGAAGGGGGTGCACCAGCCTTTGAGAAATTGGGGAAAGTACTAACCATAAGGACAATGGAATCAATGGCTCTTTCTGAGTATTACTGATGTGCTGGAGAAAGACATCAAAAGACTAAGAGTGATTAATCACCAATTGAAGGCTAAGTGTGAAAACCAGAGGGCACCCTTGGAAGCATATACAGAGACTCTCATCTCCTACAGCCAGAGGGCAAAAAAAATTTAAGATGGGACCCTGGACTTCATAATAAGAGTAGCAGAACTCAAAGAACTTTGAATTCTCCAGTTTGTTGTGCCAAGGTCAGAGCTCTGACTAGGAAGAAGTGAAATCTTGAGAGTTGGGATGGAATCATTTGGATTAATGCACTTAAGAACCCTCCAAACCCTCTGGGCCAGCAGAAATGGCCCACTGCTCCTGTTCAAGATTAGTGATCCCACTTGCTTATAAATAATTCAGAGGCCTCTCAATCTAGACAAGATATCAAAGAAAGATTTTCAAACAATAATGTAAATTCACATAATTCCATTTAACTGTTCAACTAAAAATGGTTAAAATGGTAAATTTTATGTTACTTTATTTTACCACAATAAAAAAAATTCCTGCATATGACTCTCCCTCAGAGTCTTTTGTCCTATGGAATCTAACCTAACAACCTCTATGAATATGATGAAGATTGCTAGCTTCCACCAATATTCATCTTCTCTTTCTCCTTTATTTTTGGAACTCAGCCTGAGACTGCAAGCAGTCTTGCAGCTGGCCATGGGATATGAGTCATGTGACTAAGTTTGGCCAATTGGATGTGAGAAGTGATATGGACCACTTCCTGGTTGTGCTCTTAAAATAAAAGGTATGCCCTCCACTAGTCTCTGTTCCTTCCTGCTGGTTGGGGTACGGATGTGATGGCAGGAGCTGGAGCCAGAGACAGAAGCCATAAATAGAGGATAATAGAGCCATCCTACCAAACCTAGACTGACTATCTCTGGCTGTTACATGAAATAGAAATAAACTTCTGTATTGTTTAAGCCACTGAATTTGAGATATCTTTGTTACAACAACTCATCTGTGTCCTGACACAGTGAATGACTCCAAAATCCCTTTCTTTAACCCTGACTTCTTTCACAAACAGCTCTTAATTCATATTCCCAGTTTTTAGACTCAGCATCTCCATACCATAATTTACCCTAATGCTTCCTAAACTTCGTTCTTTCTTTGTTCCCTGTTTCTAATAATACCACAATCTCTTACTTGTGAAGAAAAAGCCCTAAACGTTCACACAGTGGAGTACTGTTCAGCTATCAAAAGAAGAACCAGGAGGTAGCCCAAGATACACTGACGTAGAACAATCACCAAGTGAAGAAAGCAAGGAGCAATCAGTGTCTATAATATACCACTATTTGTGTTAGAAAAAAAGACTAATACATATGTAAATATTTGTATGTGCAGAGAATATCTTGGGAAAGATACCCGAAGACTGAATTGCTTCTCTAGCTAGGAGACAAGGTGGCAGAGAACTAACTTCTTATGTATACCTGTCTGAACCTTTGAATTGTGTACTGTGTGCAAAGAACTGCTAGATTGTACAACAAAGGGTGCACTATTCAAACTTTAATCTGTGTAAATGGCACCCTTGAAGTTGTGCTTTGTGTGCCCCGTGCAGCTGTTTATATCAGTCCTATTGTGCATGTTTTATGTACTAAAAAAAAAAAAAAGTTTAAACAATATACTTACTCTTCATTCTGTAGTTTAGACAGAACAGCTATTCTCTGAAACCACTTCAGGTAAAATATCCTAGGATTTTCTAGATAGCTGTCTGGACTGTTATTGACATCTCTGTTACCAGCCATCAATTAAAAATGAGATTTTACCATCATTTAAAAATATTTCCCACTCTTTTCAGGAACTTCCTTCATGGTGGAAATGACCAGGCAGCTTTTTCCTCCAAAGAATGCCAAAGTGAGATTAGGGGAGGTACAACACTAAAATCTGCCTAGAGGTTTAACCCCCACAATTGTCCTCCTGGGAACTGTCAATTATCAGTTATTTAATATGAACCAATAACCTGAAAAATGTTCTTAACTTTTGACCCTGCAAATTTTGCTTCTATGAATTTCCCACATTATCCTAAAGAAAGCATTAAAGATACACATCAAAATCTGTATACCAGAATACTCACTGAGGCTTATTTCTCTTGTCCAAAAAGACATGGTCACAAACTAAAAAGCCATAAATATAAGACTAGTTAAATCTAGCACAGTTCATCTGGGTAATGGAATTCCAGAGGTTAGAAGAGTAATGAAGTGGGGAGATGACTATATTATGTTGATAAATGAAAAAACGAAATAATAAAACAGTAAGTAAGGTACTAACTTTAGACTATCCCAATTTGTTTTTTTAAGAGAAGTATAACTGTACTCAAAGAAGATATTCACTGATATATTAATACTGCTTTTCTTTGGGATTTGGGCTTATTATAGATTACTTTTATTTCATTGTGCTTGCCTGAATTTTCCAAAGTTATTACAATTAATATGTTTTCTCTTAAAATTAAAAAACGTTACCCCCACCCAAAGTCAATTTGGGGGTTCTCTGAGCACTTCAGTTTCCTCCTTCTTGGTCTCCCGTAGTACTTTGAGGCATATTTTCAAATTTTAAATGAGAAACATCAATTCTGTTTTATGTAGAAAATTCTTCCAATTTGATTATGTACTAAAAGCAGTGGGGTGGCAGATAGTAAAGGGGGCTGCTGCGATAAAACAACTTAAATGGGTTCGTTACCTTTGTTACAAGTTTTCCTTCCAGGAAGAGTCACTTAATGATTTTTTATCTAAATGAGTTATTTAACATTTGTAGAGATGACAAACTTCACTAGTCACCAGAACCATATGCTTTTCTCTGATATTCACAAAGTTTTTAAAGTCTAAAACATATGCTGTTTAGGAATGTTTCTCAGACTAGAGAATAATAGCTCTCCCCTAAATAATATATAAGTATCTTTTTAAATTAGCTTTGGCAAAAGGAAATTTTAAAAATAGGATATATGGGTCAGAATCAAGTTCTACAACTTAGTACATTCCTTATAAAACATTTATGGATTTGATTGAAAGATTATTTTAGAAACATTTGTGTATAGCATAAATAAAAATTAAATACAAAAAATTTTAATAATGAAAGACTGAGTCCTAAAAAGACCAGTAGGTGGCATAAATAATTTATTTAATCAAAACTGCCAAAATATAGTCTGTAAAAGATACCTTCCCTGAACTTTCTCTCAAGGAAAAAAAGGTTTTGACTATTTAGACCAAAATTCCCAGTTAAAGCATCACTAAAAAATACTTAGCTTTAGTTATAAATACAAAAATTAAAATTTCAGGAGAAAAAGATCTCATAGATGTCAACTCAAAGCTAGATTATAAACTGTGTGCAGGCCTATCATTAAACTGAAAAACAAAAGATAACATGTAATATGTAATGAGAGCATCTAATCTAGATGCTTCAGCCAGCACACTTTAGCCTTTCTGAAGTGGGAGGTGTGTGTTGATATCAGAGACTTATGAACATAATGTGTTCAAAAGCCATGTGGGTGTGTACCTGCCCCAGTAAATTCCTCTGCAAGAACAACATGAAGCTTCTCCTCTCTTCAAATACAACTGGAATATTAGTCTCAATATTCAGTCTTTACTGGGTAGTAAAAAGGCTCCAAGACACCAACCTTATAAGATGCCTGTTAGCTGCCTTGGATCTGAAGTAGGATATTTTTTCCATTCCCTAACATCTGATGAAATGACCAACAGGAAATGTCTTCACTTGCTTTTGTACTGACTCCCATGAAAATGGCTCCTATCAGAGAAGTATGTCCCAAAGAAAGAGTACACTGAGTCGTGGGATTGGCCTTGAATCCTATTGGAAGAGGAGACTTTTGTCAAAAGTAATCCTGCAGGTTCTTGACTATTGGTAGCATGTAATGCAGAAGTCTGTGAAGCCAGCATGTTACCCAAGACCTCTAGAGCAGTGCTTCCTGACCTGGGACCCTCAGCAGGGGCCACAGGCTTATCACCATGGGTTATAATCTAGATGTGTAAAGTCTAGAACAAACTGCACCAAATTATTAATAATGCTTTCTCTAGAAGGTGACTTTAAAAGAGATTGTCTGTTTTATGCTCACTATTATACTTTTAGCGCCTAGTCTAGGGTCTTATACGTAATAGGTGCTAAATAAATACTCGTTGAATGAATGAGTACTTTTTCGTAATGTTTAAATATTTTGAAATGAGCATATTACTTTTGAAATCATAAAGAAATGAAAGGTTTTCTGGCATTCTCATACTCAAAAAAGTAAAAGTTCTAGAGAATTTTTATATAGGTGAAAACCTAATTACTTTTTCTTCCACAGTCTTCATTTGAATGAATTTGATTTTTGAGTATAAATATTACTCAATATATACGAGCTTGACAAAACCCACCTAACTTAGAGTGTCTAAATCAGACAACAGATGCAATTATGTAAATCACCAATTACTAATTTCAGAGACTTTCCAGGTGTCTCCACTACCTGTTTCAATAAACGCTCCGCTATTACTACACTTTTGCTTTCCTGTGGATACCTACACACAGCTGCATTTTGAAGGATGCCTCTCAAAGTCTTGGTTCCTTTTTCATGTTAGCCAGGAAGAAATACTCAAAGTCAGCAGCTTTTTCTCAAGTAAGACACCCACTGTGCTGCTCTGTGTTTCTTACAAGCAGTCATCAGCTCGCATCCCAGCAAAGCCAAATATTAACTGGAAGGAAACTGGGATGGAGGGATGTAGAATAGAGTTTTCTTTAAAACCCCATTATAAATAATGGTTGGAGCTCAAGGCCATCCTTCAAAAGTTGGATTCACATATAATATAGTTTAAACCATTCAAACTTTGGTATATGTAGATAAAATAGGAACCCGGTGTGTATTTGCTGAATTAATAAATATTGATAGTGCTTCTTAACAAGAGGGATTTATAGACTGAGACCCAGTCTCACTCTCCACCTGCCCAGGGAAGCACTTCTCTGCTCCTAGCACCTGGTAGATGTTGGTACCCACAGGCACTGACAGGCTCAAGAGAGCCTGTATTGGTGTCTTAGACAAAGATATTCTGGTTGAAAGTAACTTGAGGAGACTCACTAGAAGGGTACCAGCCTGTTGGTCCTCACACCTTCAGGTTGGGGCAGTTCTCAGAGAAGGAAGGTTGTAGACTGGAAACATAAAAGGTATCCATTATATTTGGTGTTTTAGACTATTAAGCCATTTTAGTTTAGATTCATTTGGTCATAGGAATTGAGGTTCACTAAAGTTAACTAAAATAAAGAGGATTTATTGTAAAGAATGATAACAAGCATTAATCCAAAAGGAGTCATCACCAGGCTTCCTGTGGCTATAGTGGAGAGTGGTTCTGAACTCAAACCTGCTCAAGGGTCCTCAGCTGCAGGGCCCTGTGGGCGTTCCTGGTGATGCTCCTTCATTAATATGCTGTGAATATGCATTTACGTTATTCTACCTGCCTACCCGCAAACTGGCAGAACCTATTGCACTGGGCAACAGGGCAATTAGCCTGAAGATTGAGAACCTACCCTTGTGAATCAGCTGCATCCCAGAAGGGCAGGGAGCAGAGTCATGGGGAACAGATCATAGCTGTCTAGCAAAGAGGACTGTAGAGGGCCCCTAAAATGTGTTTAGAATACTTGAGTGTCTGATTTAAGAAACCCAGGTGCTATTTCAGGCTACTATGGACTCAGGCTTGGCCTTGAATAATATCTAAAGGTGGAGAAATTTCTTCATAGGCCTCTACACACACATGCACACACATACACTCTGGAAATTAATATTGCCCTAAGACCCTGATGCTATAGTTCCACTCAGGCCTGCCCTGTTTCAGAGTGCTCAGTATACAAATTATGTCATCATAGCCTTTAAAAAGGATGACCATAATGAAATTTCAGGCAATGTGGCAAAGTAGAATTCTAAGAATGTAAAGCAGTAAAATAATCAGTTTGGGCACAGGGAGGGAGGATAGAAGGTGGGAAGGGCCTTCCTAGCAACTGCTAAGTTATACCACATCATCAATTCCTGGGAAGACTGGCCCCTCTGCCCTCCTTCATGCAACTATCTTTGCCTTTCCCATGTGCTCATGTGCTTTAAACTATTATTAGTAATGTAAAGATGTCCTATGTACATAGATATGCCTTGACTTATTCTGAGTGTTAAAACTCATAATTTTTACTTTCTTATCTGTAACTGTGCATTCTAAAGTGGAAGTAGAAGCTCTTACCCTGGTCCCAGCTGTCCTCATGAGTCCCTAATATTGGCTGAATCTCTCACCAGTAACAGGGTAGGTCATCAGAAGAGGAACAGCCAAGTCCCATGTACAAGAGCTTAAAAAGTCATTTAGCAAAATCTTGGAATGGCTGCGATGGCCAGGCACTATGCCAGTGCTGGGGATATGGTGATAGTAAATCAGACAGGTTTCCGCCCTCAAAGAGCTTGCAACCTGAGGCAGTGGCAGGTAAAGGGGGTGAGAGGGAGGTAGACATTAAACAAATAATCACACAAATAATTACTTAATACAAATTGTGCTGAGAGCTGAGCAGAAGAAGTATATGCTGTAGTGGGCAAGGGTAACAGAAGAATCAAATTCCAACGAGGAGTGTGGTCAGGAAGGGCTCTGAGAAAGTTAACTTCTCAGCCGAATCTGAAGGATAAATTGAGTTAGCTAGGGGAAGAATGACGGGGAAAAGCATCCTGGGTGGAGGGGATAGCAGGTGCCAAAGCTCAGGAACAGCAAAGAGCTGGACGTAGTCAGGGAGTTGAAAGAAGACCATGTGTAGTATAGTGAGCAAGAGCAGCAGTGGTCAGGATGAGGCAGTCACTTAATTCTTGTCTTTTATCTAAAAGTTTATTATAAGAAATCTAACATGTTGCTTTCCACAGGAAAAAAGCAGGAGCATGTTAAATGGCTCCAATGCTAACACTGCCCAATATAGGTAGCCACCAGCCACGCATGGCTGTTGAACACTTGACATGTGACCAATCCAAATTGAGAAGAACTCTAAGTGTAAAATACACACTGAATTTCAATGACTTGGTATTGATAATATTTTTATTGATTACATGTTGAAACTAATATTTCTGATATAGTAAGTTAAATAAAATACATCAATACATCATTAAAATTAATTTCACTTGTTTCCTTTTACTTTTTTAATATGGCTACTAGAAATTTGAAATTATATAGACAAACTGCACTATATTTCTGTTGGACAGCACTGCTCTAATGTGTTTACTTAGATGTGAGAAAAAATACTTAACTATGAGGGAGATTGGGTAATTTAGAAAGGGAGATTTAAAGGTTTCAGTCTCAGGAGATCTTTAAGAATGGGCAGCTAGCCAATCTTAGATGACTTAGGAGTTTTGTTTCTCAGAGGCAGGGAAAAAAAAAAAAACTGTAGAGGCTTGTAAGTTTCCTTCCAAGTATAACAGAGTCTACTTATTATCAGGTATAAGTAGGCATAGTCATTGGGAGGGCTGGAGGAGCAGGTTCTAGGTGGAACTTCTCAAACAATCCCCAATCCCCAGAAACCTACTGCTTCTTCTGTGGAGGAAAAACTGCTGCTGCCATCACAGGAAGCTGCTGACCATTGAGCACATTGCCTCCTTTGCCACATCCATACCAGAAATACAGATAATTCACTTCTGATTTTATTTAATTCTGAATTTGAGTCTCCTGTCAAGCATCTGATTGGAAGAACATAAATTATACCCAGCATCTAGCTGGAAGGAACTCTGGGAAATGCAGATTTTAGTGTTCCAACTTTTGCAACAGAGCAAGACATACTAGAAGGAAGTCGCAATGGATACTGACTGATCCAATCCACCGTACTTATTATAAGGGTGGGGAAAATATTTGCAAGGATGCCAATGTGAGAAAAAAAGCTTGGCACATTCAGCTAGGTTGGAGTATACCAACTTGGTGAGGGAAATGGAGGTATCGGGAATGAACATGTACATAGATGAACCTTGAAAACATTATGCTGAGTAAAAGAAGCCAGTCACAAAGGACCACATATTGTGAGTCCATTTATATAAATGTCCGGAATAGACAAATCTTTAGAGACAGAAAGTAGATGAATGATTGTCTAGGGCTGGGGAAATAATGTGTAGATTCGCAGGTGGCGGCTAATGTGTGCAGGGTTTCTTTTAGGGATAATGAAATGTTCTAAAATTGATTAGCTGCACAACTCTGTGAATATAGTAAAAGCCATTGAATTGTGCATTTAAGTGAGTGAGTTGTATGGTATGTTTATTATATTTCAATAAATATATATATATTTTTAAATGGACTTCCAAGCTTCTGAAATAAACAAGTGGATAAAGGAACAATTTATTGAGCTAGGGAAACTCCATTTTCACTAATATAATAGAGTATGTACTCAGACTGACTTTCTTGTTGAAAACAACTAATGTTGCTGGCTTAAATATCAAAACAATCTTCTTAAAAACAGCTTGCTATATGGTAAGGAAAATATTATGCTAAAACATAAGTCAAGGCATGGACCGAAAGAGGTAAGCTACATTTGAGGGAAATTATTAAACTTGGCAAACTTGAACTTTAATTTTAATGAAGGACAAAGTTCAGGACCTATCCAAGGTGGAAGGCTGATAGGAGACCCTGCCCTCATAAAGTCTGGGCCAGAAATAAACCCACCCCATTCCTTCCCTCCAGTGGTCAGCAAGGAGAGTTGCCTTGGTGCTGAGCAGAGCAGAGGGAACTATCCCCAAAAGTTATAACCACAGACTAGCAACATTCCTAGTATAGATTTGCAGCCCAAATTTACATTTCTGGGTAGTCCTACAAACCTCAAGCTACGGATTAAGTTTAAAATGATGCAGGACTCATAGAAAGTGGTGAAATGGTGGTGCATAGCTTCTGAGGCTAGGTCAGAAAAGGCCACGCAGCTTCCACCAGATTCTTTTGGAATGCTCACTTTAAGGAGATTGCCCCTCAGAATCAAGCTGCCTGTCCGTGAGAAGCCCAAACCAGACATAGGTACTCTAGTCACAGGCTGAAGTATGCCCAGACTTTGAGACATTCTGGTCCATGCATCAGGTATGTGAATGAAGAAGTCTCTAAAATGATTTCAGCCCTCAAGCAAAATGAGTTACTCTTGGTGTTCAAGTCTCACTGAGGACTCTAACACTGTGGCAGAGATAAGCATTTCCTGTTGTACCCTATCCATATAATAAGTCAATTAAAATGTTTATTGTTTTATACCACTAAGTTTGCAGTGGTTTGTGATGCAGCAGTTATAATCAGAATGGATTTTATTATTTGGAAATGGATGTTGCCATAAGAAAAGCCTAAAACATTTGTGAGTGAGTGGCAAACAGAAGCTGGAAGAGCCCTTGAGATTGTTAGCAGAAGCCTGACAGGGGTCCAGAAGACTGTCAATGAGGGCTTACAGGGAAATGAGAAAATTATTGAAACCTGGAGGAAAAGAGAGTCTTTTTCATAGTGGTGGAAGTTTAGCAGCACTGTTGCCTGCCATAACATGGAAATAAGAGCTCTAAGTAAGGACCTCAGTGATGTAGTTAAGATTTCTGGGCAGTGTTGAAAATGCCAAATGGGTTCTTTTAGCTTCTGTGATAAGATTTTGAGAGAAAGTAGCTTTAAAAAGGTACAAAATTTGGAAGAACTGTAAAGAAGTCAGGACTTGCCAAGTGTGAAAAATAAAACTACTTCTTGTGTCCAGCTGCAAAAAAATTCTCAAATTTAGAAAGTGATTTCAGGGCAAAGATCAAAGCCAAGTGGACCTGTAAGATCCCTAGTTAAAACCTCAGAAACATCTAAGGTAGTGCCTCATAGAAGCTGCCAGCTAGACAAAGGCCTTGTAAGGATCTCAAAGGTGTGCTTCATAGAACTTCCCTGCTAAAAACAAATTTTCTAACAATAATATAGGTATTGTCTTCATCAGGCACACTGGGGCCCAAGATAGAGAAAGCTTCTGCAATGTAATTCTCCCACCACTCCATCAAGAGGTGCAGCCTAAATCCCCTCCCTTTGAATCTGGGATGGCCTATGTCTCTCTTAGAACCATAAAATGTGGCAGGAGTGACACTGCCTGACTTCAGAGTCTGGACCAAAAAGGGCCATTCAGCTTTCACCTAGTTTTCTTGGAATGCTTGTTTTTAAGATGCTCCCTTTCAAAAGCCAGCCACCATGCTAGGAGGAACCCAAGCCACATGGAGAAGCCATAAACAGGTGCTCCAATCTGTAGTCCCACTGAGGCCAGCCTTTGTATCATACCAGCCCAGGTACCAGATATGAGTGATGGAGACTTCAGATTATCACAGCACCCAGCCATTTAAGTCACCCCCCACATTTGAGTCTTCCCAGCTGAGGGCCCCATCACCATGGAGCAGAGACAAGACATCTCTACTGTGCCCTATCCAAATTCCTAACTCACAGACCTTGTGAGCATAATAAGATGGCTAAAGTTTCACACTACTAAATTGGGGGTAGTTTGATATACAGCAATAGAAACCACAATAGGAAGCATGACACAGTCGAAGAATCAAAAAAAAAGTGGTATGACAGATAAAGGTAGGCTACGATTGGGTACTTGAAGTAACAATCATTTCTATTGTTTTCTACCATGAGAAACAAAAAATCATATAAAGAAGAAAAAGGCAAGATCATGTGAGACAGGTGTGGTTAGGAAAATTATGGATATGGCTTATACCTCTGTATAACCCCTAAACCAAGCGGAGTGTGTTATTCATTTCAGTTTTTCCCATTTAAATACAGAGGCCTCTGACCCTCCCCAGGTTTGCTTCACGTCAGGCTTCCTTACAAATCAGGGCCAAACCAGGGTGGCTCTCTCCCCACCCTGAGCAGCAACCCAGCAGATGTCTTCGCTGGCCCTTCACATGTCCCTGTTCAGCTCTTTGCTAACACCAGGCAACTGCAACAAACCCTAGAGTCGTGGGTCTGTTCCATCCTACCTCCAATAAAACCAGCTCTCTGTTAGTGGCCCCAGTGGTTTGATCACTAGAAAAGAAAAAGCAAGAAATTTTGCATAGTTTCTTTTGGCCCAGATATGATTCCCCTGTCCCCTGGGCCATTTTCCTACAATGAGCATCTATTTCAAGTACACTCTGCTATGGCTCATTCTACCCTATATTGTGTGGCTTTGCATGATTCTGAATCAAGAGGCATTAGATCTTTAGGTCATTTGCGCATGATTTTCACTTTGGAATGCACTCAGTGTACAGGGCAAATGCCTGCTGACCCCATGTTTATTTTTTCAGCTGGTTATTGAATTTCTGGCCCAGTTATAATAGATGGGAATGCCAATGTCTTGTCCATTTTCAGCTATATTGCAAATCTTGCATTGCATAGGGGGCATATTTCTACTCTCAGCATGTAAAATAAAAGTAATTTTTATGTCTGTGTTTCCAAAGTAAATATCATTGTGTTTGCCCCCCACCTTCACCCCATAGAACTATTTTAAAAAGAAAATACATGAATATGGAAAAATAACATTCTAAAGCTTCTGGGGGAATGTGATTAATATGTGAGGTTTTTTATATTGTAAAGGCTTTAAAAAATATTTTATTCTATAATCTGTGACCACTATTCTGACTATAGTATCTTACACCTCCTTAACTAAATAACAATACTTCTTTTCTATGTATTTATTAAATCATTTGATAAATAGTGATTGAGTGCCTACTGTGAGCTAGATATTGGGGATACAAGAGTGATCAAGATAGAGAAAATGGGGTTCTTGCCTTCATGGCACCTATATTCAGGTTCAGGGAGACAGTCAGCAAGTAAATAAATACATAAGGTCATTTCACACTGAGAACAATGCTTTGAAGAAAAGCAGAGGTAATGAATGAAGAAGAGAGGTTACTCTAGGTAGAGTGGTCAGGGAAGGCCTCTCTGAGACCTAGAACCAATGAAGGAGCAAGGCATGCAAAGAACTTGGGAAAGAAGTGTAGGCAGAGGGAACAGCAAATACAGAAGCTTGAGGGTGGAAAGAGTTTGGAAGAAGGCAGCATGGACCTGGAGAGGTAGGCAAGATCATGCGAGACTTTATAGGCTTCTCCACTGAGGTGATTTTTACCAAGGCACCAACATGATCAGATTTCTATTTGAAAGTATCATAGCTTACTTTGGCTGATGTGAGCAACGATGGGAGGTGGGTTGGAGACTAAGACAAAAAGCTGGAGGTCAGTTAGAAGACTGCAGCTGTTCATAAGAGGCTGCTTCTCTTGTGCCTTTAGTAAAACATATGTTTTGAGTGTTTATTACGCAATGGTCACAGATTTGCATTGATTAATTCACATGCATTGTAACATTGTTGACTAGGAGGTACTCAATAAATGTTATGTCTCTTCTCTTGACATCTTTGGTTCTGTCTCACCAGTTGAACAAATCACCATCGTCAACCTCTGAAAATGAAATAAGCACATGAATTCAGTACTGCAAATGTTTTGAGCACCCAATATGTATAAGGCACTGTGTTAAGATCTGGATATTCAAAACTAAATGATATTTGATCCCAGCTCTCTGGGAAACTGCAGTCTGAGTACAAGCAGGCATCTTACAATGGCAGGCAAATTGGTAACAAGATGGTACTTTGCTTTCTTGTGGGAGTGGAATAAATCCCTCAGACTTCTGGGAGTAGAATGACTCTATTGACCTCTGGATGGGCTGGGGAGAGAAGGAGAATCAGAAATATTAGCTAATGTCATAAATAAAAAAAGAATTTGTGAAAAAGGTGGGGAGAGAGCTTCAAGGAAAGTCAGAGTTAGCTCATTCGTAAAAAATGATTCCTTCCATCAAACAAAATATTTCCCACCATGCAATACCACATGTCCTTCCCTTGCCAAGTAAAAACATCTCCCACAAATCATGACATTTAAAATTACTTTAAATTAAAAAAAATGTGTAGAAAAACTCTTTTAAAAGGGAGACTCCCACCACAATATAACAGCAAGCTAGAAACTGAGCTCTGCCCTCCTCCTTTGCTCTTAGCACTTGCATGTACAAGTCTGTAAGGCAAAAATGAGCATTACAACAGTTCTCAACCCTGGCCACGCATTGGAACCACCCAAGAAGCTTTAAAAAAAAATGATGCCTGTAGCCTTAGATATTCTTATTTAATTGATCTGAGATATGTCCTGGGCATTAGTATTTCTTAAAACCTCTTTCCAGGTAATTCTAATGTGCAGCCAGGACTGGGAACTACTGGTCTGCTGGTCCCTTAAAGAATTGCAATTGGGATTCCAAAAACAAAACTAATGAGAGAGAGATTGCTGGACTAATGTCAGTCTCCCCGTTGGAATAGAAGCTTCGTGAGGGCAAAGCAATATAACATTGTGGTTTAAAACACAAGTTCTAGAATCACTCTGCATTGGAATTGCAATTCTATTACTTGCTGGCTGTGGGAACTTGTATAAATTCTGTACCATCTGTATTTCAATTTCCTCAGCTATGAAATGTAATTGTTGCAAAATTAGGGTGGTTGCGAGAATTATATGAGATGTGTGGTGGTTTTTAAATATATCTGCAAATTCTCTGCACTTTTACTTCCAAAATATGCAGCTGAAGTTCTCTTCTCTTGAGTACAGGTGGACTTTGTGACAAACAAATAGAATATGACAGAAGTGATAGTACGTTTGAGATTAGGTCATAGAAGACATTGTGGCTTTGGATCACTTGCTCTGGGAGAAGTCATCTTTTTTCCTGTGAAAACGCTCATTCAGCTGATGTGGTAAGGAACTGAGACCTCCTCCCAACAGTCCTGCGAGTAAGTCACCTTAGAAATGAATCAGCCTCAGTCAAGCCTTCAGATGACTGCAGTCCCTGCTGACATCCTGACAGAAACCTCTTGAGAGACCATAAACCAGAACTAATTTGCTAAAGCACTCCAGATTTCCTTACCCACAGAAATGAAGATTAATAAATGCTTGTTGTTTATACCATTATATTACCCAGCAATAGAGAACTAATACAAGGTAATGTTGAAGCACTTTAGAAATATATAGTAAGTACTCAGTAAATGTTAGTGATTGTTTTTACTGCTACGTTCTCCTTTGAATCCTTAGCACCTAACACACTAACATGCTACCTAGTGAATTAATAAATAAATCGACATACAAGTAAAATGAAAGGTTGAGGCGATTATCCATGGCAGTCGTTTCTGAAGCTATTTGGGCAAGGACATTTTCAAACAAAATCTTGTACCATGTTATGAGTCAAGAAAAGAGAAACTACTTTAGGTATTTCAAACAGAGGGAATTTGGTACTAGGAATTGGTTACATAGATCATGGAAGAACTGAGAAGCCAAACAGAAGCCAAAAAGAGTAAGGCAACCCAGAGATTAGCCAGAGAAAGAAGCTGCTATTATTCCTAGAGCTAGAGGGACAATGAAAAGAGGTGGTATTGCCAGAGTCCAGAATTTGGAGCCATCCATAATGAGACCACAGGAGGAGGCTTGTTGGGACAAAGCCATGTACAAGAAGCCACCTGAGTCAGAGCAGAGAGGAATAAACACTTCCCTTTTTCCTCGGCCTCTTTCTCTTGCCCTACGGCCTTTCACTGATGCATCCTATTGGCCAACTCTCCTTTGAAGGACACTTAACAAAGGAGCCTGGGAAATGAATGTAGTTCTCTATGAAACAGAGCAGAGCAGAAGGGTGAGGAATGGATCTGAGAGCAAAATTATGTGTACATAATTAACATGTGTAATTATATATGTATATGTGTGTTTATGTATATACGTATGTATGTGTGTACATGTATACATAAATATAGAAATAGAGAGAAAATAATAAAGCAAATGTGGAAAATGGCCAGCACACAACATTATTTTATTTATTTTATACATTTAAATACAAGGCATTTACATTTGTGTGTAATTGGTAAGAACACATTAATATATTGGTAGTCTCCAGTGTGTTAAAATTTAATGTGTTGCATATTTGAATGTGTATATACTTTTTATATTTAATTTTTAAATAAAATGCTAGATTTGGGAAACCACTAATCTAGGTGATCAATCAAAACACTTTACCCTAAAAATTATTATTTTTCCTTTGGCCATAAATGACAATATTTGCATTAATATCTTACTAAAGTGTGTTGTAAGGAGATTCTTAGAGGATTTTTTTGATTCCTCTAATTGCCTGGCACAATGGTAACAGAATCAAACAGTCCCCAAACCGGTCATGACAGAAAGTTCTAATATCACTGCCATAGTTTCATGCCAGCTGTCTCAGTCACTGATCATATTAAGCAGTCAGTTTTCACTCTCTAAGTGTCTACCTGGCCAAGTACTGTGGATCAATTGAGCCAATTGAGTTGGCATTAAGTAGTTTGGAAAGTTGAGCTGGAAGAATTTAAACTTTCTGTCAAAGCCAGCCTCTGAGTCTGTGTCCTAGGCAGGCAGCACACATTTACAAGGCACAAAACTTTGCAGAAAGACCTGCACCACACCCTTAAGAGCAAGTCAAGAGACTGAAAAACATAATTCCGATGCTGTCAGTGTTTACCATCAAGCTAGGAATTAAGTATTTTGGTGTTTGAAGGGACTTTAGGGATTATGAGATCAAAGTGTAGGATTTTAAGAGCCTATGCTCTCAGAATGGTCAGTCATCATGCACACCCACCTTCTCCCACCTGCAACCCATAGAGGGTCTGTTACACCAGTAAGGCTACATAACTATTCAGTTTTAAGTAAATTATTCCATGTCCTCATGTACGCAATGCACATGCTAATTTTAAAAGAAATAAAAATGTATAGAGGAAAATGTTTCCCTACTACTCTGGGTCCCCAGCCATCCAATTCCCCACCGCAGAAGCAACCCATGTTACGACTTTCTTACATGTAATGGTAGGGATAGTCTGTGAATCTAGGAGCAAGTGTATGTTGAAAGAGAGAGAGATGCAGATGTATACAAAATAGTATATTACAAATACTATTCTGTTCCTTGATTTTTTCACTTAATTTGGAGATTATAATCTTTGAGATTCTATATCAGGATATACAAGCCTTCCTTGTTTTTAAAATTTAATTTTCTAGTAAGAAATTAGTCTCATGGTTCAAAATTTTTTAAAAAATGTATTTTCTCTATCACCCATATCTCCAGTCACCTGTTCCTAACCTATCCCTAAGAACTAACCTTTATTATTTGTTCTTATATAACTTTCCAGAATTTCTATGTTTATACTTCTAAGCCAATGTATATCCTTTCATTTCCCATATTTTTAAACAAAAGGCAGAATACTACACATATTCTTCTTCTGCTTTCTTTTTTTCATTTAATAATATGCCTTTGCAGAGCTTTACATTTCAGGTGATAAGCAGCTTCTTTATTCTTTTGTAACAGTTCAATAGTATTCTATTGTACACTATACCACAATTTATTTGCTCTTACAAGTACAGTAGTCCCCCTTATCCACAGGGATATGCTCCAAGACCCCTAGTGGTTACCTGAAACCCTGGATAGTACCAAACCCTAAATATACTGTTTTTTCTTATACATACATACCTATAATAAAATTTATTTTTTAAATTAGGCACAGTAAGAGAAGAACAACAATAACAAATAATAAAATAGAACCATTATAACAATATGTTGTAATAAAAGTTATGTAAATGTGGCATTATTAACTAAAGTAAGGGTTACTTGAACACAAGCACTGCAATACCCTGATAGTCGATCTGATAATCAAGACAGCTAAGGGACCAATAGGCAGGTAGGGTATACAGGGTGGATATGCTGGACAAAGGGACAATTCAAGTTCTGGGTCAAACAAGCATTGTGAGATTTCATCACGATGTTCAAAACAGTGCCCAATTTAAAAGTTATGAATTCTTTCTGGAATTTCTCATTTAATATTTTCAGACCATAGTTGAACATGGGTAACTGAAACTTCAGAAAGGTAAACCACAGAAAAGTGGAGACAAGTAAGTAAACTTGTATTTGTGTAATTTCCTACATGTGCTAGTATTTGTAGGTTAAATTCCCAGGAGAGAAATGTGGGTCAACAGAGATCTGTGTTTGTAATTTTGATTGATATTGTCAAATTGCCACAATATGGATTCTACCACTTTACATTCTTACCAGCAATATATGAGACCCTGTTTTCTCATTCTCTCGCCAATACAGGTTTTTTTCAGACTTCTTGATTCTTATCAATCTTACAAGTTAAATGTGGTAATTTATTTTAGTTTTTATTTTCATTTCTCTTAGAAAGTTGAAAATCTTTTCATTTGTGCAAGTGTGATTTGTATTTCCTTTTCTGTGAGCTGTGTTTTTATATCCTTTGCCCATTTTCACATTACCTTGTTGGTCCTTTGATGATGGATTTGTGAAAAATGTTATATATTAGAGAAATTAGCTTTCATGCATGCATTGCACACTTTTTTCTATTTGTTGTTGGTCACTGACTCTACTTATGTTTTTTTTCCATGAAGCATATTTTTATTTTCATATTGTCAAATGTATTAACTTTTTAAGATACTTGGTTTTATGTCTTCATTAGAAAGGCCTTCCTCTTAGCAACTTATACAAGAATGTCTCACATACTTTCCTTTTATATGTTCATGGTTTTATTTTTTTCATATTTAAATCTTTGATCCAACCAGAACTTATTCTAATATTAAAAAGTTAATTGGGATCAATTTTACTTTTTTCTAGATAGCTACTCAGTGGTCCTAAAATCATTATTAAACAGTTCATCTTTCTCCCAATTTAAAAATGTTACTTTAACATGTACTAAATGTCTATAGGTATTTGAGCTTATTTCTCTACTTCCTATTTTTATCCTTTGATCTATATGTCTCCACAGGCATCAGTGCTATAGTTTTAATTACTGAAGTCCAATCAATAATATGGTTTAATATCTAGTAAGACAATCTCCCCTCAATATTTTTCCTGCTCAGAATTTTCCTGGCTATTCTTTTGTATTTTTCCATATGAGCTTTAGAATCAGATTGTCATGTTCCCAGAAAAATAATTCTCTCAGTATTCTTATTGGGATTGTGGTAAATATTTATTCATTTTTAATTATAGTTGACATACAATATTATATTAGTTTTGAGTGTACAACATAGTTATTCAGCTTTTATGTTCTTTATAAAATGATCATCACATTGTCAAGTAACCATCTGTCATGTGCGTAGTTATTACGATATAGACTCTATTCCCTATGCTTTACATTATAGCCTCATGACTTATTTTATAACTGTAAGTTTGTACTTCTTAATTCCCTTCCCTTTTCCCACCCATCCTTCCATTCTCCTCCCTGTGTTATTTTTAGATTAATTTGGTGGAAATTAATATCTTTATGATGTTGAGTCTTTTGCCCATCCGTTTGTAACATCTTTTGTTTCTCTCAGGAGTTTTATTCAAATGAGTACTATACATTTCTTGTTCAGTTTATTTCTAGAAATTTTAGCTTTCTTTTGCTTTTTCTTGGTGCAATTTTAAATTATATCTTTTATACTTAAAAATCGAGTATTTAGGATAGCTGTACATCTGGGTCAATAGTCTCTGAAATCAAATATCCTATTATATCTCTGAAGCTAGGTGACATCAGTGACAAAGCACTCTAGGATGTCTCAAATTATGAAACTTTCAAACTAAATAAGTTTTAATTGATTTTAATTTTTTAAACTCCCCATACAAAGATATGTTTAGAATCTAGCATTAAAATCTAAAATTTTAATTACAACAACAAAACTCTAGGTTTAAAAAAAGTAAATCAATTAAAACTTCCTTTTCTTAAGTAAGTTTCCACTACCATTCCTCCAGGCATCCCTAAAAGCAGGGATTATATTCTTAAAACACAAATTGGACAATCTGACTCCCATGCTTAAAATCTTCAGTGGCTTGTCATTGCACTGGGAATAAAATCAATACCTAAGCAGACCTGAAAGCCAGCAGGAAGACCTGGCCCCTTCCCACCTCTTCAATTTCATCTGCTAGCTCTTGCCTCAGACCTTTGCACATATCTTCCCCTGCCTCTAACTCGCCCCACTTCCTTCCTCATGCATTCCTTATTATTCATGGCTCAGTTTAAACGTTACACACTTTGGAAGCGTTCCCTGACCATTACATCTAACAGAGATTTTCCCCCTCTTGATTCTATATCACAACCCTCTGTTTCCTTCATCACAAGTATCATAAATCTTAATTATTGTATGTTAGTCTTTCAACTAATTCTTTGCATCTGCCCTTGACTGGGAGCTTTATGTGGGCAGGGCCTTTTTGGTCTTGTCACCACTGTATCCTTAGCTCCAAAAATCCCCTCCCTCAATTCACTTCCCCCTTTGTATTAGTTATTTACTTCTATGTAACTAACTACCCCAAAATTTCGTGACTTTACAACAATCATATATTTTGCTCATAACTCTGCAATTTGGACAAAGATCAGCATGGAAGATCATTTCTGCTCCATATGGTATCAACGAGGCGGGCCCAACTCAGGGATTGAAGGGTCCACTTCAGGTTGGCAAATTAATTCTGGCTGTCAGCGGAGACTATGAGTCAGCTCAATTCTTTTCCATGCGGACCTCTCCAGAGGCTGCTTGGATTTTCCAACATTGTGGCCTGGTTCAGGAGTGAGTAGTGGGTACCAGTTTCTTAAGGTCTGAATGCAGAAACTAGTACACCATCACTTCCACTATGTTCTAATAGTTAAGAATCAGGGGAAGGGAATATAATCCTATTTCTTGATGAAAGAATTGTCACAGAATTCAGTACATGTTTTAAAACCGTGACATTCTTCTAGATAAAACAGATACTCTCTGCATCCCCTTTGCAGCCAATCTACCCAAAAGAGTGTTGTCTACCCACTATCTCCTCTTCCTTTCCAGCTATTCTCTTCTCCACAGAAAGCAATCCATCTTCAACCTCCGCAATTGAACTTGCTCACACCTACATCATCTTGCTTATTCAGAGACCATTTTAATTCATGGACCAAGGGTATTAAACCAGACTGGGACCTCTGAAACTGTATGTATAATCATGTAAAAACAGTGCATTTTTCTGGGTAAGCAGTCATACAGCTTCTCAGCAGGATCTGGGTTTCAGAAAAGATTTCTAGCCAGTCAGTGCTCTGCAGGACTTTCAAGTACCTTAGCTTTAGGTTTCTATGTCTGTTAATAACAATAAAGCTAGCATTTCTTCAGAAGTTTTCTGAGTGCCAGGTACTATTCTAAAAGCTTTATGTTTATGACGTCATTTTGTCCTCACAGTTAATATCTGAAATAGATATTATTATTATCCTTATTTAACAGATAAGTAAAACTGAAACAAAGAGATGTTTCTATGAACTGAATGTTTGTGTCTTCCCAAAATTCATATGTTGAAACCCTAATACCAATATGATAGTATTTGGAGGTAGGACTTTTGGGGGAATTAGGTCATGAGGGTGAAGCCCTTGTGAATGGGATTAGTATCTTTATAAGAGGCCCAAGAGCTAGTTAGATCTCTTTCTACCATGTGAGGATACAAGAAGTCAGGAGTCTGCAACCTAGAAGTGGGGTTTCACCAGAACTCAACCATATTGTCTGGGACCAATCTTGGACTTCCAACCTCTGGAACTGTGAGAAATTAATTTTTGTTGTTTATAAACCACCCAATCCATAATACTGTGTCATAGCAGCCTGAACTGAGGACAAGCCCAGGGTTATGCAGCTGGAAAATAGCCACACGGAGAATCAACCCAGGCAATCTGGCTTTGGAGTCTATATGCTTAACCACAACTGCCTCTCAAAATACTTTGAACATTTTAATAGCTAAATAAATTTGGGTAACTAGTCTCCTATTATTTAAATTCTCTCATTTTACACATGAGAAAAGTAGCCCTCAGAGATGTTGAATAACTTGTACATGTAGACTGATTGGTAAAGGACCCAGATCATAAAAATAGCTAATGGCTATCATTTTATTAAGTGCCTACTATATGCCCGGCCCTTATTCTAGGCCCTTTGAATCCTTACCCCTCTATGAGATTAGTGTTAGATATGAAGAAACAAAACCAAAAGGAATTAAGTAATGCCCAAGAGCACTTAGCTGGTAAGAATCAGATCCAGGGTTAAATTCTAGAACCTCTGCCCTTTCTTCCCTGCTACACCATCTCCCAGTTAATCACAGCACTCTGCTTCTAAGCATTTTCTATGTGAAGAGCCCTCTCTTATACAATGCTGGTGAAAGTATAAATAGATGAAATTGCGGTGGAGGGAAATTTGACAATATTTGTCAAAATGACATATTTACATTCACAACAATGTCAATATGCTTAACCCTACTGAATTGTACAATTAAAATTAGTTGCAATGGTAAATTTTATGAGTTATTTACCACAATAAAAAAAGTTTTAAAAAATGACATATGTACATACCCTTTAACCCAACAATGTAACTAGAAATTTATCCTATTGACATACACATATGTAGAAAATGATGTGTCTTTAAGACCATTCATTGCAATTCTTTGTATTAACAAAAGATTAGATGCAAGTGTCCATCAGAGAGAGAGACTAGTGAAATAAATTATGGTCCACTATATAATGGAATACCACGCTGCCTTTAAAAAGGAACAAGGTGTTTATACTGTTAAGGAAAGATTGCCATAATATATTGTAAAGTGGAAAAGGCTAGCAATGGTGTAAAAAAACAGGTAGTGGGAGGTTAGAGGATAAGAGGAAGGGAAAAAAATATATACACATTTGCTTACGTACTTATAGATTATCTCTAAAAAGAAACACAAGAAATTTTTAACACTGGTTGCTTCTGTGATGGAGAACTATTGGCTGGGGACAGAGGGTGGAGGTTTTTATACCTTTTGAATTTTGAAGTTTTGTGAAATCAGAAAACTAAATCAAATTTAAAATTCTATTTTTAAAATATATTCAGAGAATTGAGAACGGTGGCACTTTCAAGAAATCTGCCCTCGAGACAGTGTCTTAAGCATTTGCTAGGCTCATGACAATAGAGACTCTAAGTGTCTTACATATTCACTGCTGTATACTTAAAGACAGCAGTTCTGAAACCCTCAATGGTGCACGGTAAAGCCTTCCAAGAATGTGTGTTAAGTAAATAAATGGATGAGTTCACAGATAGCTGGTGTTAACTACTTAATTGTATACTTCTCCATGATATAGGCTTTACGCTCTTACAAGTTCAGACATTTTTTAGTCATTAACATCTTTCTTGTGTCTAACAAAGGCCCATTTCATCTTGTTGCATCCTTGGTACAAATGACCAACAATTGGTTAGGGAATCTCATTTTAACCTTCTAAATGCTTGAAGTCGTTTATGGCCCTTTAGTCTTCCCTCTTACCAATTCAATGGTCCCAACTCTTAATCTTTTCTCAACTATCAGTTTAGCACTTATTCCATCATTCTAGCTTTTCAGAGCTTGCAATCTTTCTTTAAATGCAGATTTTTCAATTGGCTCATGATATTTTAGTAAGGATATAACTTATCAGATATTGTGGAAGGGTTATTAACCAGGTTTTCACATTCCCTTCCATTAACACTTTCCTATGTTAATTTTGAAAGAAAATCTTTTTTTCTTTCCAGAGACAGCATGGAATTAAGAAAAGAGAACCAGGTTTCAAACCAGGAGACCCAACTTTTGAACCTCTACCTCTACCATTTACTGGCTGAGTGGTCTTTCATTTATTTATTTGTTCATTCAAAAAATATTTGTTGATCCTACTCTGTGTCAAGCCCTGTCCTAGGGACTGGGGATAGAGTAGTAAACAAAACAATGTTCCTACTCTCACAGAATTTGTGTTCTAGTGGGGAGAGACTACCAATAAACAAATGGATAATTAATGTATATATGTCACCTTAAAGAGTGGTAAGTGCTATGGAGAAAAACAAAGAAGGAAAGAAGGATAGGGAGCATGGAGGGCAGGGGCATACAATTTTAGGGTCAAGAATATCTTTCTTGGATGTGGTTCCATAGTGTAGTGGTTAGCACATCTGTTTTACATGCAGAAGGTCCTGGGTTTGTGCCCCAGTGGAGCCACGGTCCATGGTCTACAGCCATGCCATCCTGAACAAGCCCAATGTCTGATCTCGGAAGGTAAGCAAGTTGGGCCTGATTAGTACTTGGCTGGGAGACCACCTAGGAAGACCAGGTGCTGTAGGCATAAACAATAATAATTAAAAAAAATCTTTCTTGACAAGGTCACACTGCAACAGTGATAATAAAATCAAGACCCTAAGAATGTGAGGGAGTGAATTATGAGGATTTCTGGGATACAGGGAACAGCAAGTGCAAAGGCTCTTAGGTGGTAAGGGCCTTGATGAGGAACAGCAAGGAGCTAATGTGGCTGATGGGGAGTAAAAAGGAGAACAGAGCAGAGGAGTTCAGAAAGGGCAGGGATTCAGCCAGAGAGGAGGCTGTGAGGGGCTGGCCAGTGACCTGTGCCTGAGTGAATTAATTTCTGACAATGATAACAATACTTTATTCTCTGAGGTAACATACATGAAAGATGCCTGCTAAAAAGTATGACCTGAGCAGATAGAAGTAAATTTGTCTGCAAGTCTTTGTAGCTATTTTTCAGGTTGGGGAATTTTTTTTTTTTCTTAATGATTTACTCCCTGTGATTAGAGTGATGTCTGTATTCTGAACCATCTTCACAAAAACAAAAAATCATGCGGCTGATGTCGATTAAGGCATTGGCTCATACTCCAGAATTGATGTTTTTTTATATCTAAAAGATATCTGAAGATTATAAGCCCACCCATCTGTGAGAGAGAGAATGCTGCCAGGACACCCCTTCTTTAACAGAAGCCAAAGGTGAAGAGGTGAGAGGAATAGTGAGACCCAAGGTGGGGAATGATACAAACTGATTTAGTCAATTCTGCAGAACATGTAGTCAGTGCAAATATCCGATAGATTAATTCTCTGCAGTGTGGGCTGAACATCTTATCAGAGACAAGAGTTTCCAAACTATAGTATTGCCTAGCCAGAACTGGGTTTTCTTTGCAGTCTTTCTATTTACTTACTAAAAGCTCAAGATTTTAGTTTAAAAAGAGGGATAGAGGCAATCTGACCCTTCAGCAGCCAATCAAGAGTCATTTGTTTGAGAACAAGAGTGAAAGAAAACCAGTGGAGGAGCCAATCCCCGACTCCAGATTCTAGAAGCTACCACAGCTTTCACTTGCTTCCTCCAGAAGCCCTTGCTTTCTGGCTTGTAGAAGAGCCTTGCTGTTCTATCAGCAGAAACCTAGGTGGATTGAACTAATTTTGCTATCATCAATCCATCAATTTCAGGTCTGTTAAATATTAATACCTCAGATAATACAGTTCAACTATATCAGTAACTGGAACTTACTGAAACACACATACACATACAGAGCTATATTGACAGAAGGTGAACTAAAATTGGTTGTGTTAGGCAATAAGATTATTTTCTCCTATTTTTCAAAATATTGCTTTTGAAATTTTTAAAAATGCATATAGGATTTTAATAAATGTGGTTTACCAAGAAATATTGTGTGGTTAATATGTGACTTAAAACTCCAACCTACTTATTCTATAAAGGAGATGGACTTTTTAAAAATTCAGTATATCAGGATAATATGCAGCCATTAAGATATGTTGTAGAAGACCAGTGAGTGACCAAGAGAATGTTCAAGATATATTGTAAAGTAAAAAAAAAAAAAAAAAAAAAAAAAAAACCAAAAAAAAACACACACACACACAAAAAAACAAAGAGTTCTGTACAATGCCATTAATAAATATTTTTAACATAAGGGCAGAATATATATGAAAATGTCTAACATTAACAGTGGTTACTTTTAGAAGATGAAATTACAGCTGGTTTTAATTTTCTTTCTGCTGATCTATATTTTTAAAAATTTCTATGATGAACATGTATTACTTTGTAGTAAGAATTATTTCAATTTTGTGTTAAGATTCAACTGCCTAATATTTCTAAAAATCAAATTAATTTTCCAACTGGACATACAAATAAAGCAAGTTAGCTATCTACTTTCTCTCCTTCAGAAAATGGCTTGAAAAAACATACAGCCGTGAAGATTTTTAGCACTACAATTTAATAATGGCGAGCACTTGCATTGTGCTAGGTACTGTTGTCAGTGCTTTGCCTGCATTACCTCGCCTAATCTGTACCACAGCCTCATGAAGGTCCCATTAGCTAGCCCATTTTAGAGATGAGGAAACTAAAGAGAAGAAGGATAAGTAAATTGTCCAAGACTACAAAGTTAGGAAGAGGCACAGACCAGGACAGTGGTATTCCAAAGTCTGAGTCCTCACCACTACAGAATGCCTCACTACCAGTCTCTGCATCCAGGCAGCCCTGGTCACCGACTCATCAGTCTGCCTTCAACAGCTGTGGCAAGTTCTAGCTCTTGCCTCAAAACCACTGCTTCCCACCTCCCTTCTCATTCTTAGCAGCTGACCTGATTTCCGAGAAAAAGAGAATCCCTTCAGCTTCCTGCATCCTTCCCCGATTTATTTATTCTTTTTCGAAGGGAGAAAACTTATATGATTATAATATTTGGGATATACTTATACTAAAAAATTATTCATTATTTATCTGACATTCAAATGTTCTATTTTTGGAATCCCTAATTAGAGAAGATTCTCATCTATCTTTCATCCTAAGAAAACATACCAAAACAATCTTAATTTTTTATTCCTCTCCAACAACCAATCACCTAGCCAGAAGATGCCTATTGTGCCTACCACTCCCATGCCTCCACCCCAAGGGAAACTGCACAACAACAAAGTCACATCTCCTGTGCTATTGACAACTCTTTTTGAACCTGTCAGGATCTGGCCTCCACAGCTGATTGGAGACAGACTTGGGGGATTACTACAACCTCAGCTTCTGAACTCAGGATCTGTCTACTACTCTAGCCAAACTCCATCTGTCTCCCCACAGTTGTGGGAGTATCAATACACTAAGAAATTCATGGTCATAGGAGACCTAACACCCATCACCCTTGGTTACCCTCTTTACCTGTCAAAAGCAGCCTCCACCTGATTTAGAACTTCTTTCTCATAAGTCCTCTCACCTTGTCCTAGACTTGCTGCCATATCAGTGAGGTGGGGAATGAATAACCCCTCAGGAAAGGACTGTGGTATGGAAGATGTTCCTGGAAAATGGGGTTCATCCTACACATTAGGGAAAACAGTATTATGCTTGTTTTCCATATCTTTCTCTGTTTTGTCTAGACTATACATTCCTTGAAAGCACGAGCTATTTTATGACTATATGCTGAGAAGGAGTACAGGCCTGGATAGTTTCATCCTGAATGAATGAAAGAACCAACAAACACAATGGCCTACAAGAAATAACTAAGCAAACTGTGACATCTCAGCTACATAGGATACTACATAGCTACTTACAATAAGAAGTATATATACTGTCAGTACATAGAAATGTGTATGTGAAACCAATTGAATTTAGAAAGTAGAACATTAAATCATTTGTGTTCTGATTATAACAATGCTAAAACCTATGTACAGACTACAATTAAAACTGCAGAAAATTTGGAGTCATATATAGTTTAGAAACTACTACTCAGTAAAGGATTTTGCTATAAATTTGCTCAATTTCAAAATAAATATTGTCTTACAGCTGAGAACCCAGACGGTTGTTATGTATATTTTACCATAATTAAAAAAAAAAAAAAACTAAAAGTAAAATAAGTGTGCAATACACACACACACACACACACACACACACACAAGTAAAGGTTAGTTATCTTCAGACAGAACAAGTATCTCAATTTTGTTTTATAAATATCTCACTAACAGATAAGGGCATGTCCCCAAATCTCTTAAGGGAGCAGCCAGGTTAAACCAGCTAATATAAGATAAAATATGCTATTAGAAATGTTCACTGGTAAATGACAAAAGTAAACAGAAATCTCAAGGTTTATAAAGATCCTAAGAAAAAGACGATGAAAGAATTTATCAGTGCTTCTGTAGAACTATATATATATATACAAAGAAGTTGAAAGGAAAGAAGTTATCTAAATAGAAATAGGTCCTTCTGGGAAAATATAAAATAGAAGGCTATATTTACACAAAAGGATTGTTTTTTAAGATGTTAATTTATTAATTGCAGCAATATGTTTTGCTCGCTATAACATTTCTTAGTCTCCATGCAAAGCCACCCCACCCTATTTCACCCTATTTTAAACAGATCCTTTGTGTCTAGGTCACAATTCCCTTCCTGAGAATTTTTGTATGAGGGAAAACCAAAAGCAGTTTAAAGCCAAATGCTGTTAAGTCTTTTGTAAAAGTGTAAACCCAGTGAAGAGGAGAGAAGAAAGAGAGAGGCAGTTGCTTTTGGAGAAATGAAGTGGGAATGGGGAAGATGGGAGGTTCTCCTAGACAGGGGTGGGTCCTGGAGTACCAGGAACATTATTAATTTGGGGTCCAGGGAGGGGTCAAGACCTCAGAGTGGATTGGGGCATCTAGGATGACTGGACCCCAAGGTATCCTGCTTGGGCAAAAATGCCCATACCCCATGGAGCAGAGTATCATTGTACATTATGGGACCACATGGTCTGAGACAAAGATTTTTGTGGCATTACGGGCACCACATAAAGTGCTTTCAACAATAATTGTTAATGTTCTATTGCCTTAGCCTGATAGGAGCCAAAATTTAGAAATAAAGTATTTCCTTATTTTACGTATGTGTTAAAATTCATACCTATTATATTAGTTCCACATAAATATCTTTTTGAAAACTTGACTGTAGTAGGCAGAATAACAGCCACCCAAAGATATTCATGTCTTAATCCCTAGATATGCAGATATGCTAATTTATATGGCAAAAAAAACTTTGCAGATATGATTAAGAACCTCAAAATAAGGAGATTATCCTGAATCCAATGTAATCACATGGGGTTTTAAAAGTGGGAGAGGGAGATGGCGGGGGAAATCAGCAACCTAACATTGCTGGCTTTGAAGATGGAGGAATGGTGCCATGAGCCGAGAAATGTGGGCACATCTAGAAGCTAGGAAAGGCTAAGGCACAGATTCTTCCCTACAGTCTGCAAAAAAGAATAGACCCCTGCCAACATCATGAACTTAGTCCAGTGAGATCTGTGTCAGACTTCTATCCTGCAAAAAGATTAGATAGAAAACTGGTCTTGCTGTTAGCCACTAAGTTTGTGGTAATTTGTTACAGCAGCAATAGAAAACTAATGCATGGTTATAGAGTCAATTCCCTCCTCCCCCTGCCTTTTCTTTTCTCTTGTCTCTGTTTACTAGGAAACTTCTCATCTATAATTTGGTTTTCATCAGAAGAAAAATAGCCTACACAAATGGCCATTCCCACTGCAAAATAATAAGTTGATATTCTGGCTTATAAACTATCCTTGGGAGCTTTTTTTAAAGCTTGATTCAGTCTCCTAGAACCCTAGCATGACATTATTTCTGGAAATTGTAAGATGCCACTTACATTACAGGAATGTATATCATTGAATTTCTTTCCCTATTCAATGAACACCAGTTTGCTGATTTGTTCCAACTGCAATGATGACATTGTCTACTTGGAAGACCAAATCAACACACATAAAAGATATTAACAATACAAGCCAGAAAAATGATAAGGGCTGAAGAAAGATGCAAAGGATAAATGCTATTCAGAGAAATTTGGAAGAGAGATACAAAACTCACTTCTGATAGGGAAGACCTGAGAAATTTACAAAGGAAATAGGGCTTGAATTAGGCATTTCTATGAGTAAAATACCACAGGCAAATTCAGTTACAGCAGAAGAGATTGGAAGGGCAGATTGGAATCAGCTGCTGTAGGAGTCTGATAGGGTTGAAGAATTTGGATTAGGCAACCAGGAACAACCAAGACATTCAGGGAAGGACTGTGATGAAAATATAGTCTTGAGAGAGATTCAGATGGATCTGTGGGATTATAGTTCTTTAACTATAGCACTGGAATAAATAAATCTCAGGCCTCAGAATTTGAGTTTCTATTAAAATTGGCTCAGACTAAAAGCTTTTCCTCTTTGGAGGGTACTATTTGCTCTTATAGTACTCATAGTCCAATGTGATAGAAACAGTATCTATTCAACACAAATTGAAGGGACCATCTATCCATGACCTGGTTGGTTTGACCAGTAAAGTCCAAAAGCAGGTGTTTTCATTCCACCAGGTAGTCACTATTGTCTCTTTGCATTTTATCTTTGACTTTAACTCTTTTATTTTTTAATTATATTTATCGAGGTGAAATTGGCTAATAAAATTATACAGTTTTTTTTTAACAGTTTTAAAGTGAACAAATCAATGGCATTAAGTACAATGTTGTGCAACCATCATCACTATCTAGTTCTAGAACTTTCCATCACCCCAAATGGAAACCCCATACCTTTTCATCAGTCACCTCCTACTCCTCTTTCTCCAACCCTTTATTTGTAGAGTTTTTATGTTAATTTTTCACTTGATATAATATATTCATTAAAAATATAGAGTACATAAGCAATACAGAAAATGTACAGATAAAAATCTCTTTCCCATCCTAATCTATTTCTCTGGAGTGTGCTTCCAGAGTTTCTTTATATATATATATATAAATAAATTTTCCCTTATTCTTATACAGAATATACCATTCCATAAACAGCTGTCTTTTGTTTTTTGTTTTTTGTTTTTTTAATTTATAAAGTTGTAGCAGCTAATATGTAGGGTAACCATAAACCCCATTTTGTTTGATATGGTCCCTGTTGCGCTATTTTTTTCAGGTGTTTGAATAATAAATTATATGATCACTCTTCTTATATGGAATTTGTAGCCCACTTTTTACCAAATACAAATTATAAACAATTTTAGGAATTGGGTTCGTAACTGACCACTTAATAAATATTTGTTGATTGATTTACAGTGGGTACCAGGTGATTCTTAAACAAAACTTTGAAAATGACTATTCTAATGAAATATATAATGTACAAGTGATCCTTAGTCTGTTCTCAATCTTGAAAATTTCCTGGAATGTGTTATTTATCTACCTCACAGAGGAGCTCAAGAAATAACAAATTATCAGTTATATTTGAAGGTATAACTTCATTAGAAAGCAAGTTGGCTATATCTGTGACGATATTAAATGCACATGCCTTCTGACATTGAAATTCCTTGGCTAGAAAGTTATTCTATATGTACATTTACACAGATACTCAGATATGGTTGTTAGATGGTGTTTATTATAACAGTTAATAACAAAAATTGAAAACAACCTACATGTCCATCAAGGGGGAACTGATTCAATAATTTAAGGTACTTAATGAAATGCTATGCACATGTTAAAAAGAGCATAGCATCAAAAGAATGAAAAGAAAATCCACAGACTAGGAGAAAATATTTGCAAAAGACATATCTGATAAAGGACTGTTATCCAAAATATACAGAGAATTCTTAAAATTCAACAATAAGAAAACGGATAATACAATTTTAAAAATGGACCAAAGACCTGAACAGATACTCATCAAAGAAGATACATAGGACATGGTTCCATAGTGTAGCGGTTAGCACATCTGCTCTACACGCAGAAGGTCCTAGGTTCATGCCCCAGTGGAGCCATGGTCCAGGGTCTACGGCCATGCCACCCTGAACAAGCCCGATGTCTGATCTCGGAAGCTAAGCAGAGTCAGGGCTGGTTAGTACTTGGATGAGAGACCACCTAGGAAGACCAGGTGCTGTAGGCATAAATAATAATAAATTTAAAAAAAAAGATATACAAATGGCAAGTAAGTATATGAAAAGATATTCAACATCATATATCATTAGGGAATTGCAACTTAAATGAGATATCACTACACACCTATTAGAATGGCCCAAGTTGAAAACACTGACAACAACAAATGCTGACAAAGATGTGGAGCAATAGGAACTCCTTCATTGCTGATGGAAATGCAAAAATGTACTGCCATTTTGGAAGACAGTTTAGCAGCTTCTTATAAAACTAAATAAACTCTTACCATACAATCCAGAAATTACATTGCTTGGTGTTTGCCCAAATAAGTTGAAAACTTATGTCCATACAAAAACCTGAACATGGATGTTTATTGCAGCTTAATTCATAATTGCCAAAACTTGGAATTGACCAAGATGTCCATCAATAGGTGAATGTATAAATAAACTATGGTACATCTAGACAGTGAAATATTATTCAGTGCTAAAGAAAAATAAGCTATTCAGGAAAACACATAGAGGAGCCTTAAATGCATATTGTTAAATGAAAGAAGCTCATCTGAAAAGGCTCCATACTGAATGATTCCAATTATCTGACATTCTGGAATAGACAAAACTATAAAGACAGTAAAAAAGATCTAAGGTTGCCAGGGTTTAAGGGAAGGGACGGATGAATAGACAGAGCACAGAGGATTTTTAGGCAATAAAACTGTTCTGTACGATACTATGACTGTGAATACATGACATTATATATTTACCAAAACCCATAGAATGTACAACATCAAGAATGGACCCTAATGTAAACTGTGGACTTTGGGCGATGATGATGTGTCAATACAAGTTCATTGTAACAAATGTGCTACCCTGGTGTGGGATGTTAATAGTGGGAGAGACTGTGTGTGTATGGGAACAAAGTGTATGAGAACTCTCTGTACTTTCCACTCAATTTTGCTGTGAACCTAAAACTACTCCAGAAAGTAAAGTTTGTTAATTAAAAAAAATGAGTGGCATACTGCTTAGAGCCATCTTACTCTAGATATGAATAGTGTTAGATGAATAAAGAAAGTTTAGAAACTTGCTTTATGATCCTATTTTGTGTAGAAAAAAAGAAATATAGAAAAATGGATATGTTTAAATATGCCCAGAACATTAATGAAAGGACAAAAAAACTTGTTAACAGATTTCTTCTGGGGAGTGGTTTGGGGAATCAAGAATGGGGAAGTTTTATTTACTTCGGTATATAAATTAAAATTTTAATGTGAACATGTAGTTCTTCTGGTTTTTCCATGATTAGTTACTTTATATAAGAAATAAATGGATCTGTTTTCTTTGCAAAACATTCTAACAATTCAGATACAGTAAAAGTGCTCTTGACCTCCCCCCATCCACTCCCAGCCCCTTTCCAGGAGATAACTTCAGCTGGCAGTTTATTTGTATCCATCTTCTATGCTTTATAAAAGTATATATAAATCCCTTTGAGCTGCTTGAATCTCTGTGTTTATTTTTAGTTGTAAAAGTCCCCAGAGACCACAGAAATACTCCTTCTGGGGAAAGGGAAGTTTTAAAATAGGGGAGCAGGAGTGGCAATATTTGTAATAAAGAGCCAAGCAGCAGGGAAAACCCCAGGCCTTTTTTAGATCTCTGAGAGCAGGAGAAGGATAGCTTAAGGTGACTGACTAGAGGCTGGAAGTGGACAAAGAAAGGAAGCTGAGAACAATAGGGTCACTCCACCTCTGAGCTTCGGAAGGTGGAGCCTTGTACTAAGTGTGGAGTTGGCCTAGTCAGTGTAATTTAGGAATTAGAAAGTCACTAAAGTTAAAATTTTAAGTCATTACTTTCAATTCTAAATAAGATAGGAGGATATGGTGAGAAGAGTGGAAAAGTCAGTAGGTTGCTTCCTGAGGTCCGAACATGGCAATGGAGTCAGAAAGGGACACTGAAGATGGTGCCACTTGTTGTTTTGCTGCTTTACAATTGTTAGAGGGTTAAAAATACATAGGTGTTATAGAATTTTTTCATTAAGAAACTTGCTATTTTCTCCAAATAGTAATTTATTCTCATGAACATCAAACAAAACAAAACAAAATTACTGAATTTTAGCCCATTCAGACCAGAAAACATATGTAGAGAACTGGGACATTTCTAATCTGGGCCTCTGATTTAATGGGAAAAGCACAGGACTGGTACTTGGAGTCCTTACTAACCACTGCGTGATCTCTCACTTAACTGCTCGATGCTTCATTTGTCTCGTCTATAAAATGAGACTGTTGGGTCAAATGATTTGTATTGTCCTATGGTTCAAAAAATCTATCAGTTGAACTCGTCTAGTTAATGTATGACGGTCAGACTGAATCATACACTCAAAATGAAGTAGAGAGTTGGATCAATTAATTGTATGGATCATTTTGGAAAAAAAATAAAAAAATACATTGGACCCCTCAATTAGATCTATTTCAGGCCAAATTGTTTATTCTGTTTTATTTTTTTGAGGCTTTGAGACCAGAATCCTACCTGATGGATCAATGCAACTCACTTGTTCTCAGCTCCATTTCACCAAGGTGGGCCCCTTAGAAATTCAAATACTTACACCTAAAAATGCCAGGCATAGTTTTGCTCTGTATGTGCTGGGAAAACAAAGATGTTCTTTCAACCTCACTGCTAACCGGATCTCACACATAGTGTTTACTACTATTTAGCTAACCAGCCCTTCTCAAAGTTTATAAAGCGTCTAAGGAGTCACCTGGGGACCTTTTAAAATGCAGATCCTGCTTCAGCAGGACTGGGGTGGGGCTTATGAATCTACCTTTCTAATAAGATCCCAGGTGCTGCTGATGATGCTTGTCTGTGTTCTACACATGAAATAGCAAGGGGCTAAACTAGGAGCACTTCGCTGTCTTTTGCAATCCTCTTTCTCAAATGTAAGCTATTTTTGATGAAAAATAACTAACTCTAACTGCTTTCAGATAATAGTTGTGAAATAAAGTCAGAATTAAGATCATTCCTAAGATAAATGTATTAGGTCTGGATGCATAACACTGCTAATAGATTAGGAAACTTACAAGTATGTTCCTTTTTCTTTCAACTTATAGACATATCTTATAAAACAGCAAAGGCTTATTAACATATATAAATCTCTTGTTCCAAAAAAAGATCCAAGGCAGTAGGTTGTGAGGATTAATGAGATAACCTATGTGAAAACCCTTAGTCTCATGCCTAGTACTTACAAAATACCTAACCAAAAGATATATAACCAAGTAAGGCAACAGATATGAAGAGGCATATCATAGAAGGGAAATCTTGAATGGCCAATAAATATTTGAAAAGATGCACAACAGTTAGTAATCAGAACTGAACACAATGAGACACTACTTTATAACTTTTAGATAGGCAAAAAGTAAAAAAATCATGTAATAGCACACGCTGGTAAGGATGTGTTATATATTGCTTGTGTAATTTTAGTTGGTGCAATTACTTTGGAAAACAATTAGGCATTACTCAAGAAGATTGAAGAATATGAGTATCTAATCCTAGAGAAACTCTTGCACTATATAATAGTAACATGCACAAGGCAGCTCATGGTGTCACTGCTCTTAAGAACAAAAAGTGAAAACAACCCAAGTGCTTATGCATAATAGAATAGATAAGTAATTTTATGTTCATGTGATGGAATATTATATAACAATGAAAATGAAGGAACTATAGTCACAAATATCATCATGGATGAATCTCACAAACAACGTTGGGGGAAATAAAAGGCAGAGAAAATATATGTAAATATGAAAAACACACAATAAAAACATGAGTTATTTAAGAACATATGTGTACATGTCATAACTGAAAGAAAATGAGAGAACGGTTAAGTACAAAAATCAAGGGAATGATTATACTGGGGTATGAGGAGGACATAACTGAGGTTGGGCATCATGAAGAATTTCATGTACTGACAATGACAACATATACAATATTAAAGATAATATCTTCATTACCAATCTATATCCTTTTCCTATTGACCCAGGCTGGACACTGTCATCATTTTTTACTCCAAGCTCTGCCCATATCATTTCTGTTTCTTACATTACCTGTCTCACCTAAGAATAGCATTAATCCTGTCATCTGTCAATATGTGAAGGTCATCTTTAATTCCTCATCTCCACCTCAACTATCATATCAATTATCCAGTTCTCTCATCTAAACATTTCTGAGATCTCTGCCTTCATTTCCAACCCCATCAACACAATATATGTTAAGTCCTAAATCTCTGGTTATTGGAATCACCTCCTAGTTGTTCTTCCTATCTCTAACCTCTCTCTCCAATCTTTCCCCTTTTTCCTCTTCTGTAGCCAATAACCTTTCTAAAATGAAATCCAATGTTGTTCTTCCCCTAGAAATTTTAAACTGCTCCCTGTTGTTTTCAGTATAAAAAGCACACCCTTTGTCATGATAATAATTAATAGTTTTAACTAACATTTAGTGAGCACTTACTATGGGTAATGCACCATGCAAAATGCTTTATATTTATTAACTTGTCCTCACAACAACCCTATTAAACTGGCATTGTTATTATTTGTTTGGCCCATAGTGGGTGATCAATAAATACTGTCGAATGAATACATTTCTCTTTTACAGATGGGCTTAGCATATTAAATCATTCAAAGTTTCATAGCTAGTCAATGATAAATTAGTTACACAGAGAAGTCTGATTCCAAGACCTATAAATATGACCATTATACCTCAAGTCTCTTTAAAAATGGACCCTAACCTACTTTTCTGGCCTAATCTCTAGATAGTGACTAGTGCCCTTTTTTTTCTACCCTTGTGACTGCTCTCTAGAATTATGAAGCTAGTCCATACTTGCCCCTCTTTATTCAGGCTCTTGGCTCTGGAATGTCTTTCTCTTCTCTTTTGGTCAGAGTAGCTCTTCTCAACCTTCACTTTCTTATGACTGACTCTGAGAAACCCTCCTTCACCTGGAGGTTGAATTACTTCCTCTCTCTCTTTTTGCACCCATGGCGCTTTATTCATGACGATAATTACAAACACTCTAATGCTGTACTATGATTTATTTATGCGTTTGTATCTCCTTAGGTTGTGTTCTCCTGCAGGGCAGGGACTAGATTTCATTCATGTTTGAATACTGGTATGTAATCAGAATAAATATTTGTTAAATGAATGAATAAATGGATTTCTTTGATTTGACTTTGCAAAAGATACAGGAAATATTTCTTTAAAGAACATTTCTTATGATCACCTTTCTGTAGAAGCTAAAGGGACAAGATTAAATCTTAATTTAGCAAAGGCCCTTGGCAGGAAACTATTTCAATATCAACAAGGTATCTTGTTTTTTGACACTATTAATACAAGGGTGTCAAGAAATAGTTACAAAAAGAAATTGTAAATGCACTTAAATGGAAGAGGTTAAACAAATAAATATAAACAGTTTGCTGATACTTGCCATTTGGGGAATAAAAACTGGAAAACTTAAAAGCCAAAAAACCTCGAATATTTTCATTTATCTTTTAAATTTTAGATAGAGGAGTTGGGAATAGAGAAAAAAATTACCGATACCCTTCGCTGTCTGTTTTTATGACGTCTAGTCCAAATGCCTTCTCAAAAACATTAAGGACATCAAGTCCTTATGTGACATCTGGATTATGTGTCATCTCTTCTTTGTCTGTGAGATGTAGATAACAGCAAGTTTAGTTTCTGAGACCAGTCATTTAGTAGGTTATTTGGATCCTTGGGTCTCTGAAAATTGTTAATTTCTACCAACCTGTTTTACTAACTACTAGCTTCAAGAGAGATGCATCTGACTCATCAACAAATCCAGAAGTTGGGCCATCCTCTTCATTGTTATCCTGGTATAATACTTGATAGTTATTCGAATATTATTTTTGGTAACTTGGTTAAGTTTTTCCACCTTTTCCCTTTCTCTGTGTAACCAAAAACACCAATTGAAAAACTCTCAAAATAACCTTCTCTTAATTCTATTCCACAAATATAACCCAAAGCATCAACTTTGTGGTGATAAAAAAGCTTGAAAAGAACTACAGTTAACCCTTGAACAACATGAGGATTAGAGGCACCAACCTCTGTGCAGTCAAAAATCCTCATATAACTTTTCATTCCTCAAAAACTTAGTTACTAATAGCCTACTGTTGACCAGACGTCTTACCGATAATGTAAACAACACATATTTGTATGTTATATATATTACATACTGCATTCTTACAATAAAGTCAGCTAGAGAAAAGACAATGTTATTAAGAAAACCATAAGGAAGAGAAAATACATTTACTGTATGTATTGAAAAAAATCTTTGTATTAGTGGACCCTCACAGCTCAAACCTGTGCTGTTCAAGGGTCAAGTGTATTTGCTTAGAGATTTCTTCTAGCTATTTGTCCCTGCTTCTTCAGTAAGCTTAAGCTGCTTGCCAAAAGGAGCCAGGATAACAAGAAGAACGCATGAGTTTCTGGACACAGGAACATCACAGAAGTGCCTTTAAATAGACAGGAGCCTTCATGCTGACACGATCGAATTGTTGAGTTATAACTGACCATATTAAAGTCTAGTGAGCCAGAGAGATTCAAGATTCAGCAAGAGAGGATGATTAATAGTGCAAAGCTCAAGAGAATGGGGGGTGGTGTGTGTGAGCACAGCATAGGTGGAAAAAAATAGCCTTAATAGGTGGAAAGGAGGAATGTTATTTTGGAGGCAGGAAGTCGGGGGAGTTCCTTTTAAAGTGTTCTGTTTTCCCTAAAGGAGAAGGTGAGGTCATTCTTGGAGGGTCAGGTGGGAGGGTCAGAGATTTGTGGAGGTTTGAAAAGGCTGTTGTGGGTAATAGGAAATACTAGCTTTAGCCTTGCAGGCCTGAGGGCCCCTTTGCAAGTGGAAGCACAGAGAGGCAAGGGAATATGGAGTCAAAGTAAAGGACCAAGAACTACAGGCTGGAGAAGGAAGGAATGAACTCAGCCCAAAGGGAGAAGGAGAGAATAGGTCAAAGAACCTGGGTCTGAGGAGCAACTAAGGAAAGAACAGGGTGAGAAGGAAGATTTGGTCAGACAATAGGGTATCCAAATTTCATTATCATGTTAAGTGTAAGAAACAATATCAGCCCGAAACAAAATTAAATATGCTGCAATTTTGAGCATTGGTTTTATTTGTAGATGTGGTTTCAAAATTTTTAAGTGAAATTTTATACAGAGCTGCCAGCTTCACGCCCCACACAGCAATCTCTGTGGGAAAGAAGCAGTTAGAGCTAATTTTCTGTATTTTTAGTGCTAACGTAAGTTTTCTGTTTGCTCTGTCTGCTTACTTAACATCTGTTAGAAAAAGACTATATCTCCACCTTCTCAATTGCAAATGCTAAAATATATTCCATATAAACTAAAGATTTATATATATAATTAGAAGAAAAAGTAAGAAAAAATTTATATAAACTTTTAGTCAGAAAGGCCTAAGCAACTTAGGAAAGTCAGAAGCCCCAAAAGAAAAATTTAATCGCATACGTCAATAAAACAGGACCAACAATGACAAGACACAAAAGCCATAATCAAAATCAAGACTGCTAAAAATATCTGCAACACATACAACAGACAAAGAGTTAATATCATTTCAAACTGATAAGAAAAATATGAGCAAACCAAGAGAAAGAGGGACAAAGAATATGAACAGGCAATCCACAGAAGAGGAATTCAAGTAGCCAACAAATATATGAAAATAGTAGCCAGAAAAATAAAAATTAAGGTAACTATCAAACAGCATCCTGGACTGGAAAGAAAAATGTAAAAACAAATTTATAGTGTGTGTATGGGGTGGGGAGGGGGTGTATATGTGTGTGTATTTATGTTACTACAGCTCTCTTGAACAATTATCTAGCAATACCTCCAGAATTTTAAAAATCAGATTAAAATATTAAGAAATGTGCACTTTATCTTCTAATTTTTTATTTAAAAAAATTTCAAATCTATAGAAAAGTTGCCAGAATAGTACAATGAACAACCATATACCTCTCATTAGAGTCACCAATTGTTGACATTTTATTATATTTACTTTCTTTTTCTCTTTCCCTGTCTCTATCTATATAAATACATAAGTGCTTTTTATATTAATGAATCAAAAAATGTTTAAATAAAAATATTTTGAGCTTGAGATTTAAGTGTATTAGTGCCAAATAAAAAATTAAATGAAATCAAGCTGTATGCTTTGCACAAAACAAACCATTAAGACACGTGTTTGTATTTTGGCAATGGCAACAAAATTCTATGATGGCAGGGAATTTGACTTATCCATGACTACATCTCCAATGCCTAGAACAATGCCTGGTAATTAGAAGGTGCTTAGTAAATATTTCTTGAATGAATGAGTGAGTGAATTGAATGAATGAAATAATGAATATGAAATTGTCTGCATTCTAGTATTAACCTTCTATTTTTCATTCAGTTGAGTATCTAACTCAGGTGTCTCCATCTTAGCTGAATAGAATTTTATTTAGAAATATGTTCTAAAGTAAAAACTATAAATCCTTACATGATAATTAGTGCTTATCAAAAATAGTAATTGAAGCTCTAAGTTTGTTCTTTCATCATTTATTCAGTCATCACTCATTCCTAAATCATTTATTGAGCACAATTCCATTCCCAGCAAGACACTGAATTAGAACAACAAAAGACACAGCAGTAAAGTGGGGGAGCAGACAAATAAACAGCTAAGATGCTCTGATGGATTTCATATAACTAAAAGGTATTATGAACACACAAAGGTGGAGAAACTAAACCAGGGTGATCAATCAAGAAAGGCTACTCAGGTGAGGTAATATTTAGGTTGCTCTTTAAGGATGAGTAGGAATTAGGCAGATGAATGGTATTTCAGTCAGAGGAAGAAGCATTCATTCACTTATACATTCATTTCAATATTTTCAGTGTTTACTGTGTGCCAGTCAGTAGCCTCTGGATATGTATTAGTGAACAAGACAGAAAAGTCTGTGCCTTTCTGTGGGAAGAGATAATAAACAAGTAAAGAAATAAATGTATGAATGACAAGAAGGATAACGGATGAGAGAGAGCCCGGGGTGATGTGTGCCATTTTAGATAAGATGGTCAATGAGGGGCCTCTTGAAGGAGATAATGTTTGAGCAGAGACTTGAATGAAGTAAGGGAGGAACTACAGAAGGAAGAGCAATAAGTTTAGAGGTCACCTGTGAAGCTAGAATTGAGTGAGTGATTGATTGAGTGGGAGAGCAATGCCGCAAGAGATTAAATTGAAGAGATATGCAGGGAAAGATCATGTAGAGTCTAGCATTCATCAACCTGTGACTTTAATGAGATCTCCAAGGAAATGAGTGTACAGTTAGAAGAGAAATCTTTGAAGTGAGCTAGGAAATACCAATATTTAGAGGTCTGGAAAAAGAGAAAGATCTAGAAAAAGAAAATAAAATAAGAGGAAAACCAGGCATGAATGATGTTCTAGAAGTCTAGTGGGTAAATGTTCTAAGATAAAGAAGTTATTTACTGTGCCAAAATGTAAGGAGTGAGGAAGCCTAGACTCAGGAGCAGTGAGTAGCTCAGGATAAAGAGAGCAGAATCTAAGTAAAGTAATGACAGGGGAGGGTGGTCACAAAGCAACTTTTTCAGTCATATATCTGGACAACAATATTGACAAGAAGGCCTTAAACATAATATGAGGCAAATGTAGAGCACTTTATCTTTTTAAAATTACTTTTGTTCAGTTGTCACTCTAAGCAACCTGATGCAGGATAGCCTTAATTCATAAATGAGGAACTTGAAGTTCAAAGGCAGGGACATGACCATTTAAAAGACAAACACTGACCAATGACACAGTTTGGTCACACTTTCTTATTCCACTTCCAGTGCTCTCTGTGCTACCTCTGCTCTCTTCCTCTTTACCTGAAAGTTAAAACATTCATAATAGACATAAATCTGATGAACAACTTAGAATTCCATTCCTATTTTTCTTATTAAAGTTTGCTTTACTAAAACCCCACAGTTAAAAAGCAACCCATAAGCTTTCTTATATAGGTAAGAATTAAAGAGATGAATCTGCACTGTGAGGCTTTATTCAAAGGGACTAACTGGGATCAAAACCTAACAAATTCAACAACTAGAGTTTTCTGTCTCTCTGATGTGATGGCGGTTAAGACATTCTTTTTCAAAGGGTCTTTAATCATTTACCAAGTTATTGTCTTAACAGTCAGATACTATTTTTAGAGCCTTAGGTGTCCCTAAATATTTCATTTATTAAAAATCTCGTCCCACAATTAAATAAATGTCCTGAGTATCTTTTTTTCATTTCAGATTTTAACTCATGTCCAAACCCACACCTGAGGTATTTAACAAAACTTTGAGTGTGTTAGTGATGGGTTGGAGCTATTAGTTCAGTTTTGTAAATGACTTGCTGCATATTCTTATAAGAAAAGAAGAATGTGTGTGAGGAATATGTGTAGAAATTAAAAATAAGTGAATGTTGCTGATAAATAGCCTTTAAGTTTTCTAGAATAGTTTTTATATATAGTTTACATAATAGTTTAAGTTTACCAGCTTATTCCATTTTTCTTTTCTTGACAACTTTTATTTAATTCTTTTGACTGAACAGCCTGATGTTTTTAATAACTTTCAAATTCCTGAGAATCTATATCCATATTTTGCCAAATAATTCTAATTTATAGTACTTACTTTGTCCATTTTTACTCAGGATGAACAGTAGGAGATTAATAAATACATTTTTAAAATTTAGATAATATATTATTTCAACTGGATAAACAAGATAAGAAATAATTTATGTATAATCACAGATTATTAAAAATTTAAAATATCCCATTTCTTTTGTACTTCAAATTATAAAAGGATTTATAATTGTAAAAGACTTCAAACAATACAGAAATGTAGAAAGCAAAGCAAAAATTACATGAGAGAGTCTTTGTGACGTTCTATAGTAGAGTTTCAAATATACAATTATTATAGTATGTTTCACATATATATATATATATATATATATACACATATATATATGTATTTTTTTTTACAAATTGGCAAACAGTTATCCTAATTGCAAATGATTAAGATCAAAGACTCTGGAGCCAAATTACCTGGGTTTAAACCCTGCCCTGCCACTTTCTAGCTATATGTATGACTTGGAACAAGTTACTTATTCTCCTTGGGCTTCAGTTTCTTCATCAGTTAAATAACATCTATTTTATAGGATTGAAACAAGGATTAACTAAATTGACATACATAAGGAATTTAGAAGAGTGCTAGGAAGAGAGTATACATTACATACATATTAGTTCTAATTAGAATTATAATTTTCCCCAATTATATTTATTGACTCTTGTTATTATATATCATCTTCTTATTTATAGTTAGTTATATATCTGGACTACTGATTCATCTGTTTAATCTTGCACTTTCACTACACTGTTTTAATTATTGTTGCTTTATAAAATGTGTTAACATCTGTTAGAGTAAAATCTATCCTCATGACTCTCCTTTTTAGAATTAAATTATGTGTATATTCATGATTTAAAATTTCCATACATAAATTTAATACCTTCTCAAATTTAAAATTATTTTGTCCTCTTTTAATGTCATTAAACCCATAAAACTTGATAAGCGACCTATTTCAAATATGTAATTTCCTCATCCAAACAATGGTCTGTGTTTCCAGTTTATTCAAGTCCTCAAAGACTTGAATAAAGTTTTCTATTTTTCTTCATATATGTCATACTCTTTCCTTGTCAAAATTACTTCCAGGTACTTTATATTTTTTTGTAGTTATTGTGAACAAAGTCTCTCTTTCATCATATTTGCTTATTTCTAGTATATAGGAATGGTCTTAATGTGACTATATTATCTCATATCTTCTTCTTGGACTCAGAGCTATTTTCCATTTCCTTTATCTAGAGATATTCAATTAACTTTATTAATTTGAATAAATTTTTAAAGTTATCTAGCTATATAACCATGTTCAAATAATTATAATTTACCTCTATTTGAACATTTTTATATCGTATCAATACATGTTTTGTTGCATTGGCTAGAACTTCTAACAATGTATAGGAAAGTGTCTATAACTTACACAATAATCAGAAGTTAGCCTTCTTTGTAGAGAAAAATCTCCTACCAAACATAGAGAAAAATGCCAACAAGAGAAAAATGGACAAAGAATGTGAATAGACATTTCAGAGAGAAGGAAATACAAACTGTTACATTTTTGAAAAATATTCAACCTCACTTATAATGAGAACAATGCCGTGATGCTATTTTTCACCCCTTAGATTGGCAAATAACCAGAAGTCTGTTAACACTGTGTGTTGAAAGGCTATGGGAAAACAGGTGCTCTCATTCACTGCTTGTGGGAATGTAAATTGATTTAATCCCTATAGAGGGCAATTTGGCAATATCTATCAAAATTACAAATGCAGATACTCTTTGACCCAGCAATATCACTCCTAGGAATTTATCCTTCAGATATACTTGCACACCTGTTAATTGACCTATTTACAAAGTCATTCATTGCTGAATTGTTTGTTATAGCAAAAAATTGGAAATGACCCAAATGTCTATCAATAAAGAATTGATTAAATGAATTGTAATATATTCATGAAATGGAATATTATGCTGTTAAGAAAGAATGACAAGCTAATGATACAGAAAGATCTTCAAAATATATATCATTAACTGAGAAAAGCAAAGTGCAAAACAATGTGTATGGTATGGATATGCTATCTTTCGTGGGGAAAAAAAGGGGCAAAATAAGAACATATTTTTATTTGCATATCATAAAGAAACTCTGGAATAAAGCACAAAGTACTTTTAACAGGGATTACCATTAGTAGTCTAAGAGTGAGCAAATGGGAGACGGGTAGGAAAATTTACCTGACCCTACTTTTTTTTTTAAATGTTTGATCCATGAGAATGCGTTTACTATTAAAATATATATATATATGGGGAATATGTAAATGAGTTACACATACTCAACATTTTAAAAATATAAATCAATTTTAAATTGACTATTTGGGGCCCCTTTTAAATTGCTAACAGGGCATGAGTGGCTGGACATAGTTGCAGGAACTCATTATCTCGGCTGTTGTGTATCTCTGTGTAGCTTTCTACTTCGGAGCCTGGATAAGCTGGATTCAAATACTGGCTGTGGCCTTAAAGAAGATCAGTAACTATCACATGGGATTGTCATGAGGATTGAATGAGGGAGATAATGTTGTGCAGGTTTTAGTCAAGAGCCTAGAATGTTCCAAACAGAAATGCTTGTTTTCATATTTTCTGAAAGTTAGTAACTTCTTCCTCCCTCCTGCCAAGGCACCTGGTTCACTTCCCTTCAAAGCTCTTATGCCCTGTGGTAGCGGTTTGCTTGCAAGTCTGATCCCTTGACATTAGATACTCTATCTTTTTATAAATATATATATTTTTATTTTTGATTATAGTTGATGTATAATATTGTGTTAGTTTTAGGTATATAGCACAGTGATTAGACATTTATATAACTTATGAAGTGATCACCTCAATAAATCCAATACTCATCTAACACCATATGTAGTTACACAATACTACTGACTATATTCCCTATGCTGTATTCTTCATCACCATGACTATTTTGTAACTAGCACTTTGTACTTCTTAATCCCCTCCCCTTTTCATTCATTTCCCCAACCTGGCAACCATCAAAATGCTCTCTGTTTGTTTCTGTTTTGTTTGTTCATTTATCCTATTCTCTAGATTACAGATATAAGTGAAATCATATGGCATTAGTATTTCTCTGTCTGATTTACTCTACTCAGCACAATACCCTCTAAGTTCAATCATGTTGTTACAACTGGCAAGATTTCATTCTTTTTTATGGCTGAGTAATATTCCTTTATATAGATGTACCACCTCTTCTTTATTCATTCCTCCACTAATGGATACCCAGATTGCCTCCATATCTTAGCTATTGTAAATAATGCTGCAATGAACATATGGATGCACATGTTCCTTCACAGTAGTTTTGAGTTTCTTTGGATAAAGAAATTGGAATTATGGGGTCCTTCTTTGTCTCTTGTTATAGTCTTTGTTTTAAAGTGTATTTCATCTGGTATAGGCATTGCTACTCCAACTTTTTTTTGGTTTGTTTTCATTTTCTTGAAGTATCTTTTCCATGCCTTTACTTTCAGTCTGTCTGTGTGTTTTGATCTGAAGTGAGTCTCTTGTAGACAGCATATGTGAGGATTTTGTTTTCTTATCCATTGAGCCACCCTATGTCCTTTGGTTGGAGCTTTTAATTCATTTACATTTAAACTAATTGTTGCTAGATCTGTATTTACTGCAATTTTATTGTTAATATTTTTGAATTTTTTTCACTCATCTTCTTAAAGAAGTCCCTTTAATATTTCTTGTAATACTGGTTTGGTGGTAATGAACTCTTTTAGCTTTTTCTTGTCTGGGAAGCTTTTTATCTTTCATTCTAAATGATAGCTTTACTGGGTAGAGTATATTTGGTTGTAGGTCCTTACTTTTCATCACTTTGAATATTTCATGCCAATCTCTTCTGGCCTGCAAAGTTTCCGTTGAGAAATTAGCTGACAGTCTTAAGGGAGCTCCTGTGTAGGTAATTAAATGCTTTTCTCTTGCTGCTTTTAAGATTCTCTCTTTGTCTTTAACCTTTGACATTTTAATTGTGATATGCATTGGTGTAGGCCTCTTTGGGTTCATACTTTTTGGGACTCTCTGCACTTCCTGGTCTTGTATATATATTTCTTTCACTAGGTTAAAGAAGTGTTCTGTCTTTATTTCTTCAAATGGGTTTCAGTTCCTTGTTCCCTTCTCCCTCTGGTACCCCTATGATATGAATATTGTTAGGTTTGATGTCCCAGAAGTTCCTTAAACTATCCTCAGATTTTTGGATTGCTTTTTTTGTTGTTGTTCTGATTGGGTATTTTCTGCTACCTTATCTTCCAAATCGCTGATTTGATTCTCTGCCTCATCAAATCTACTCTTGATTCCCTCTTATGTATTCTTTATTTCAGTTATTGCATTCTTTATTTCTGACTGTTTTTTTTTTTAATGTTTCCTATCTCCATTTTTACATTTCTTACATCTTTGTTGAAGTTCTTCCTGAGATCATTGAGTGTCTTATAACCAGTGTTTTGAAATCTGCATTTGGTAGCTTGCTTGTCTCTATTTCGTGTATTCTTTTTTGGAGCTTTGTTCTGTTCTTTCATTTGGGACATATTTGTCTTCTCATTTTGGATGCCTTCTTATGTTTTTCTATGTATTAGGTAGAGCTGCTATGTCTCCTGGTCTTAGTAGAGTGAACTTACGTAGAACATGTCCTGTGGGGCCCAGTGGTGCAGTCTCCCTGGTCACCGAAGCTGGATGCTCCATGTATATTCCTTATGTGGGTTGTATGTGCCCTCCTATCATAGTTGAGCCTTGGTTGCTCTTTGTGCATCAGTAGGTGGGATTGACCCTCAGATTGATTGATTCTGAAGACTGGCTGTGGCTACAGTGAAGGAGCTATTGTGCAGGGACTGATCCTATGAAGTAGGATTTGCTTTAGTAGGGTTCTGGTTCCTGCCCATTCTGCCTTTTGGGTGTACCCAGACATCTTACTCAACAGTGTCCCCACAGTGCCCAACACATTGCCTGCCATGTAGTAGGCTGTAGTGGGTACACAATAAATGTGTACTTCTTCATTCAGCAAAGATCTATGGAGCACCTACCATTTGGCCAGGTACTCTGTTTGCTGCTGAGCATTGAAGAAATGTGTCCTGTTGATTGTCTAGTTGAAGAGACAGACATTAAAAGATATTTGATTGTAGTGAGATGAGTGTGAAGAAGGAATAGTATATCTAAAGTACAATAAGATCTTGCAGGGAGGGACTAATCTGGGACCCTCCCTTAGGAACTGACTTTTAAAGAGAGAATTAAAGATAAATTGAATTACTTTTGCCAAGATTATGAAGTATTGCAGCCAGAGGGAACTGCCTTCCAAAAGGAAAGGGTTTTTTACCCTTAGGAAGTCAAAATTCCAGCAGACCCTTACAGAGTGAGGAGGAGGGAAACCTCTGCAGTGGCCCTGTAGATAGACTTGATGAAACCTCACTTGCGTGCTTGATACTTATGGGAGGATGGGTGAAAAAGGTGAAGGAATTAAGAAGTACAAATTGCCAGTTATAAAAATAGTCACAAGGATGCATAGGGAATATAGTCATCAATATTATAATAACTATGTACAATGTCAGGCAGTAGATTTATCGGGTTGATCACTTCTTAAGTTATATACATGTCTAATCACTATGTTGTACAGCTGAAACAATATAATATTGTATGTCAACTGTAATTTTAAAAAATTATTAAGAAAAAGAACATATCTATTGAAGGATTTTAGGCAAGAGAAAGAATTGATAAAATTTGAATATCTTAAAATCTTTCTGGCTGCTCTGGAAAGGTTAAGAGGCTTTTATAATTGTCGAGGATAATGAAGATGGCTAAGTGTTAAATGAATGGATAATCTCAAACAACAATTCATCACTACTTATATTCAAATAGGTTCTAATACAAATTTATTTAGTTTGCACATTCTTTTATATTTCCCTGAGACCATATATCCTCTTTAATTTAGATCTGGAAATTTACAGATCTCTTCAAGCTATAGATTATTAACCGTTTTTAGGGTGGTTACCTCTACAAATAGGTCCTATTACCCAGTAATATAATTTTACTGTAGAGGGTTATCAAATCTTAACTCTGGGGAGACCTCTCCATCTGCCCACACATGAGTGGGCCAAACCATCTTCAGTGTATTTTACCTAACTGCCCAATACCAATCCCTGCTGCGACATCACATAGATGTTCTACTTAGGAGAAGCCTCAAAGAACTTTACAAGAAAAATAAGCAAGTGTATAATTCTGGCAGAGGAAGAAAAGCAAAATACGGAAATCGAGGATATTAGAATAAAGCCAGTTTCTATCTTAATTTGTGTGATTTTTACAGTAACTGTTTGGCTGCCTTAATTATCTGGAAATCAGTTTGGGTAACCATTCAGAAAGTGCTACTCTCAGAATTGTAATGCCATTAGGGAGTTTCTATTCTAATAACAGCTGTCTAGTACACTTGGCCCAAGTTAACAGCATTCAAACAAAAACAGATTCCATTAGTCTTCCAAAATAAAAATAACAACAGTATTACACATCTTAAAACTCTGGAATTACTTTTATTCTGTTTTTCTTCTTGTAAAGAATTTGACAGTATTGCTTATATAGCTCCTAAGTAATAAAATTTAGAATGTCTGTTCAGAAGGTTATGACTTAAAGGAGAAAAAGTATATATATTTTTTAACCTGAGACATTCTAAAAAAGGGAAAAAAGCCATTGTTTAATAATATAGTGTTGTAGATAACTAAAGAGGTGCTTCAAGCTGTGTGAATCTGAATGTGTAAAAATTTTAAAGACAATAATCAAAATTTAAAATATCTTATCAAAACACTTCCTCGCCAGAGGGAGAGACTGTAAACATCATCTGAAAATAAATCTTGAACGTTGGAATCTCCTTTCAGAGTGACTTGATGAGATCAACAAGCACAAAATTATTCTTTGACTCTGAGGGGTAGCTATTTGGTAAATATATAGAAGTTGAATTTTTTGTTGTTTGTTTTTAAACCCAGGGAAACACTTTATTTCGATGAAGCGACAACTGTTATATCTCGCTAATATATAAAAGCCAGTTGTCATGGTCACAATTTATCAATTAAATAAAAGGTTAGTCATGAGAACAATGTGTCTTTGGAATGCCTCAGAATGCTTGGTAACATGGACAGTATATAGACATTTAGAAAACACTGGTGAGTGATTAATAATAATGATGATGATAATAATATGTATGGAGTGTTTACCACGTGGTAGGCACTTTGATATAAACTTTACAAGTATTACATGTATAACTACCAATTCTCACAATGAACCTAGGAAGTAAGTCCTCTTTTTACAGATGGGGAGGCTGAGTCACAAAGAGAATGGGAAACTTGCACAAAATCACAGAGCTAGGAGGTGGTGAAGCTGGGGTTTGAAATCAGACATCTGTCCTTAGAGTCTTACATATGGGATGATTAAGCTGAGGTTTTAAAGCAGCAGGCCATAGCCCTTTACTTTAGTGAGTCTTTTAAAAATTAAATAAAATAGAATGGAACAGAAAATATCAGAGTGTGTCACAATAAAGGTAAGATTTCATAGAACAACTGTCATTTATGTGTAGACACATAAACAATCTACTATACAGTATCAGATGAAAAAGTGCATTACAAAACCTAATTGTCACAGATATGAAACTAACAGAATCGGTTTTCCACAAAGGAAAAATATCACAGCTATCTTATTTTTCCTGCAAAATTAAACCTAAAAATGAACCAGTCCAATTTTTCTAAGCTTAAAAGAGCACACATTTATTGTCTCACAGTGGGTAAGGAAACCAGTTATTTATGCGTAGACAAATACACATGGATTGGGTTACAATGTAAAATGTATTTTTTACTTTGGGTTGAGGTAAAAAATCTTTGAGCCCACTAACCTGAAATATGGTTGATATATTTTTCTTAATTATCAAAAGCAATGACATTGAATTAATTAGCTATTAAGTTCTCTGTCCCAAATAATTAAATTATAAGAAATTTGAGAAAGGCCATTTAAATTTTATCTATTGTTTAAAAACTTAAACAATTAAAAATTGAAGGGAAAAAAACCTATAATTAGGATTTAGACAAAAATTTAAAACCACAAAATTAATAATTTGAGATCTCATCATGAAGCATTTATTTTTCAATTAAAGTAAAAATTTGAGGTCTACAGCCATGCCACCCTGAACATGCCCAATCTTGACTGATCTCAGAAGCTAAGCAGGGTAAGGCCTGGTTAGTACTTGGATGGGAGACCACCTAGGAACACCAGGTGTTGTAGGCAATAATAAAAAAATTTGAACATCACATTTTAAACTAATCCCATCTTTGGTGCTTTTCATACTTTTCCATATTTTCAAGCAAGTTTGGACTGATGCATTTTTGGGTTTAATTTTGCAGGTAAAGTAAGATAGCTGTGATATTTTCTCTTTTTGAAAAACTGATTCTATTAGTTTTATATCTGTGAATCAGGCTTTGTAATGTGCTTTTTCATTTGAAACTGTATGGTAGATTGTTCTCATGTTTTGAAAAATAATCCATGCATCTCAGTTTATCACCAAGAGTTATTCATAATGAAAAAGATAAATTAACCTTTGCAACTTTGTTTCTTATTTGTGTGCCTGATTAATTATGAACTTGTTTGAAAATGTTTTTGGTGGGATACTGAACTTTGAAATTTAAACTTTTGTCATCAGTTCTTTGATTGTGGAAATAATTAAGTAAAGGTTAAAGAATGAACCAAAGCTTACATTATGTAGGCCAAATGTGTTTATTATGTTAACTGTTAAGATTATTGCTGATTTCCACCAATGGGCTATTAATGAACTATAATGACCTCCTTCACCATCTCTGATATATTTTTTTGTAGATTGATTTGCCCCATAACTTTATGAATCATAGTTCAATAATTTTTGAGTTACAAGATTTCTAGAGGGAATCTGAAAAGTAAACAGGATTTGTCTCTATGGAAAGCACAGAACATTGTCTCTGACATTTCTGACACTCTAAGTGACAAGATTTCTCCAAATAGGTGTAGTATATAATAGCATACAATATACTTTTACATTGCTTTGGACAAGAGATCTCTATGTGATATGATTCTAAGTGGCTGGTTGCGCAGACTTTTCTCTGCACAGATTGTGTAAAATGAGATCCTTTTAAGCATTTCCTTTAAAATAAGAGACTCCTCTCTTTTCCAAAGAGTAATAGGAACTTTTATAAATTAATTATATTTGCCTTTTTTGAAGACAGGAGCTGGGCTTTCTGCCCTTTTTCAGGTCTAAGGCAACTACCTTAATAAATATTGCTTTGAGTCTTTTATAAGTCTAAATTACATGAGTTTGATGTTTATTTTTTTTAAGAGTAAGGGTTTATCAACTCTAACTTGCATATAGCTTTAAAGTTTCATCCATTCACTCATCTACTAATTCAACAAATATTTATTGAACACCTAATCTATAGGTAGGCACCACAGGTAACTTAATAGAATAAAAAGACATAGTGCAGAGTTCCTGCTCTTTAGAAGTTTATCACTCAGATTAGAAGGGAAGACATACTGCCAGTGAACCACCAACTTGTGACAATTCTACTCCCTTAACATTTCTTGAATCTTTCCACATCCTTCCATCTTCAAAGCTGCTACCTTAGTTCAGACCATTACCAGCTCTTCCTTGGTTTTCTCCAACATATCTCCTTGTCCCCAGTCTTGCTTACTTAAATCTATTTTTCACAATGTTCTCTCTAAAATGCTAATCTAATTACTCTCTTTCCTAATTACTCTCTTTCTTAAAACCCTTTAATGACTCACTATTGTACTCAGGATAAAGTCTAAATTGTCAAAGTAGCTGTATCTGGCCTTGCTTCTCTCCCTTTTCCCAACTTTAGCCATTTGCTTTCCTTAGCTATGTTTTTCAGCCATTCTGATTTCCTTTCAGAGTCCCCTATTTACCATTCTTGTCCTCTCTCACATTGTTCATGTCATCAGTAGATGTGTGCTCATTAATTTATTTATTCACTCAAAACATCTTTTATTAAGGATGTCTACATATCTAGCCCTGTACACTACCCTGAAATTTCCCATTGAGTCAAGAGATGGATGTGTAAGCAGTAGTCAGGTCCCAGTATGGTTGTAGGCACAAGAACTATGGGGGTCAAGAATAAATCCAAGTCCAGGAAATCAGGAAAGGCACTGGAGGGAAGAAGCGGTTGAAAAGCAGTCTGGATGGAGGAAGTAGCATATACAAAAGCCCACAGCTGAGAGCCTGTTATTCTGGGAAATGGCAATCAATGTGAGCTGAATAGACGGTATGTAAGCCTTAGAGTATGAGTGAGAATGGGGAGGCAGGGCCCAGTCACCAAGGGTCTTGTGCAATGTGCTAGGAAGTTGGGGTTTCTTTTCTTGTGAGATAATAAAAAGCCACTGAAGGATTTTTTAAAATTTATTTATTTTAATTAGTTTCAAGTATACAGTACATTGGTTAGACATCTAGATAGTTCATAAAATGATCCCCTCAATTGTTCCCTCCTTCCCCTGTCCCTCTACCTAGCCAATGTAGTAACACAAATTGTATTTCCTATAACATGCTCCCAATCCCCATGACTATGCATCAGCTACTAATGTGTATTTCTTTAACTTGAAAGATTTTTTTAAAGTGGAAGTGAGAGACAGGGAGCTAGAGAGGAAAAAGCAATGTGGCATGGTCACATTCGTTTTTTAAAATCAATACTCTCGTAGTATTGCTAGAAAAAGTTGCAATTTCTTACAAATTGCTTAAATAACACAGTCCTGAATTGAACAAAAAAATTATCTGAAAAACTTCAGGGCTGCCTTATGAAGCTAAGGCCATTGACTAACATGCTAATGAAGCTTAAATTGCATAAATGCATGCTAGTTTAAATTTCTTATATTTTAATAGTCGCAAAGAGTATGAGTCTGTGAGGACAGGACCTCTGCCTCAGTTGTTCCCTACCATGTCCTAACAACCTAAGACAGAAGCTGTCATGGAGTAGATTACCAATAAATATTTTTGACCAAGTGATTCTCAAATGTCTTCTTCCAACATCGTTCAATGAAAATAACTCCTTGGTATATTTTTTTTTAAAAAAGCTAATAATGCAACTAAATTAACCCCCACTTGTTAATGATAGCATGATCAAATTTATGAAACTGTGATTACGTAGAAGCTATTGCAGATCTAATTACAGGAAAATATACATTTGAAGAAAATATTTTTATCATTTGGTCTTTTCCTATCTAGGAAAGTAAAAGGTTTTTCTTATCATTATACCCCCAGCCCCAGCACAGTACATGTCACGTGCTGAGGCTCAAAATATTAGTTAAAAGAATGAATACCTAAATAAGTATAGAGAATGCTTCCTATAGGCACACACATTCACAAAATCCAAATTAAAAATAAAATCTTGTACTTCTATTTGTCTGCTCTAATTTCGGGGAAGAAAGGAACACATACAAAATTTGTCATTAAGCCAGAAAGGAGCTTAGGGACCTTTTAACAGTTCAATCACTTCACAGATGGTGAACTATGAGAATCCAGGTCTCTTGATTCTAGACATTTTTCATGATCTCATTTTGCAACTCCAATTTTTAAAAAATGTGGCAACATTTATAAAAATATTGTTTGATCCTGTGAAATTCACTTTTTTTTGGTACAACTTAAATGTACCTCTCTCAACTGCAGAGATACTACAGAGCCATATATCTCCTGTAGGAACAGAATTTGGAATACAGATACAGAATTCATAAATGAAGTTGTTTTTGTCCCTCAAGTAAATCCTGTATGTTTTTCTGCATGACAGTTATTTCCGCAGTGTAAGTTGTTTGGCTGCAGTCTTCAACAACCAATGAAGTTTATATTGTACACAAGACCTTAGGTATTTCATGTTCACAGGGGCCAATAAAAGCAAATTCTCTCATGCCCTCCTATCAGGAGCCTCATTTTAACATTCTGCCAGATGCCTTCTCAGATTTGTATGTAATTCTACTTTCCTATCAAGATTTCAAGACAGGCAAAGTTTGTCTTTGAAGCCCATTTACTCTGTCTTCCTTCACTGGTCCTCTTTCTGTCCCTTTAGGTCCCTTTAGTGGTCGTCTTTTCTTCCCTTAGCCACCCTGACCTCCTAAGAAATATGCTTGCAGATTTCTCACTCTCACTAACTAAAGCTTAAAAGCTTAAAACCTCTCTCCCCATCATACACCATTCATTTGTGAGAAAAACTAGAAGGGAGAAATAACACCTGCCTCTATTTCCAGTTCTGCATCTCTAAAGGTAGAGACTATAAGATAATTCTAGGAGAGCCCCAGTGGTCTTAGGGCTGCAGTTCCTTGGGTTATCTCCAGAGCAGCCTCAGTCGAGAAGGAAGGGAAGCCTTACTCCTCCCTCCTTAGTCCCAGGCTATGAATGGGCACTCATATCCCCTGCCTTGGGCGTTCAGTCAGAAGGTTCAGGTGGCCCTGCTGAGCTCCTAAACAGGAATAATAGGAGGCTGGGAGCTAAACAGGCTATAGTCTACATTGTCAGTGAGGTGTAGGGGACAGGTAGACTCCTGATGGACAAATGATTAGGAGCTGTGTGAACTTCCAACTTCCCTCTTGCTTCTCTGTCATAGATTTACTTTCTTCGAGGACTAGGTTTTATGTTTTTGTACTTTTCTCTAGCATCAGAACTGATGCTACTATAAGCCAAGACTGGACAAATCTTCCTGACACAACTGAGTGACAAACTCTATTGACTTGCCTCCAGTCTTTTCTAGCTATAGCACGGGAAGCGTGAATGCCTCTGAAAACTAAGGCCCTTTTAGACCACCCTGGTTTTGAAAATGCTATAATAGGCGCAGGGCCTTAGTTGCTCTCCAAAACACTTAACTAATCTGTGTGTAGAATGAATTTCTTAGTCTCCTGGACTACTTTCTTTACAATCAGAAAACTGAAACCTATGCACAAAATAGGGTGCTTTGTGTCTTGGTGAGGGAGGAAGTAACTGGAACCGTTTCTACTCTTGTCATTCATAAGATCCCCTTCTTCCTTCTTTATAGTTTCCTTAGGTTGAGTCTAGTGGTTTGTTATAAAGATGGTACTTCTGCCTGGAAGAGTGAAAATTGCCACCTGGATACCTACATCTGTGATTTTTTGTTTTCACTGTCTCCTACTTCACTGCTTCTAAAGGTCACCTGGCACTGTTTTCTAATTCCTCAGTCTGGCAAGTCTGTGGGCTTGTTTTGACTCAGCCTTCTGGACAGCATATGGGTCCTGCTAAGCTGGCACCTTCCAGCCTATGACTGCACACCCCTAGCCACACTGCCAGCCACTGTGGTGGCTAGTAGTCCAGTGTTGTCACTCTGCCTCAGCTTCACACACACTTGCCCATTTTATTTGCTCACCCTGTGCTTTCCTCTTCCCAAATTCACTACAAAACCCTTACTAGGGTATCCTATTGTTACCCAGTAAAGAAAGAAGTGTTTGCTTTGTGATGGTGTAAACATAATCTGGAAAAAAGTCTGTGTGAGTGCGTTAGTGATGAGTACAGAAATTATATTTAGGTTCTATGCAAAACCTCTAGTTGAATTATCAGGCAAACTACTTTCAATGTGTCCTTTGGTATAAAATGACTTATATAGGAAAGATTTAAGAAATATTTTCAAATACTTTAGGTTTCACGGACCTCAGAAAAGGTTGAACTTTTTAAAATATTGAAACACATTAAAATACTTGTACAGAGTATGTTCAATAGGCCGGATCTCTATAGGAAAAGAAAAAAGTGAAATAATTGTCTGAATAAATCGGGAAATAATTTGTGTCTGAATTTATACTGTCATACATTTTCTGTGTTCATGGTGTTATGACACAACCCAATTTCACTATATATAAGGAATTTTTCAAATCTTGATTTTTATTTCATTAAACATTCAAAATTTAGCAATTTGGATTTGCTTTGGCTTGTTTCTGACTTATTTATGGCTGTCTCTATATATATAAAACATCTGGAAAATAGTAGATATCAATAAATGGTAAATTTACCAGGCAATTTTCTTATAAACAACTACTGGTATTTGATTTTCACCAGATTACTTTATCTAACTAGAAAAAACAATAAGTGTCCAAGATTCAGATCCTTGTAAGAAAGCCCATTTGTAACCTCCAAATGTATTATGGAAGTTTGTTTTTTTTTGTTTTTGTTTTTTAGAAAGTGTTGAGTGAGATGAAAATTTTCATTGAGCATCTTCAATTCCACAAGTATCCCCTTGTTATTTTCTCTCCAACTTTCTCAAAGCGTGAAGAGGGAGAGGAGGAATGAATATATGTATGTACAAACAAATTTTTTATACTCTGTGCAATTGACTATAAAAGGAACTTGTAAAGACAGATATTATGATCTCATGCTTATACATATATATCGTTTTCTACATTTCTTAGATAAAGGATCAGAATTACTGAAATTATGAATAATAATGGCCAATATAGTTATATAAAATTTTTTATGTGAAAAGTGGTTTATATATTATTCATTTGAAAATCTTCAGGTTCTATTTACATTATTACAAATAAAAAATTGTACTTACCAATCATGCTAGACCACTCTTTTAAGAAAATATTCCATGAATTGTGGCAACTTTCAAAATGCCTAAGCAAATGTACTATCTCCTGCAGTACATTTATTAAAATGAAGTACTGTTATTAAAATAAATCTTTCTGCTTTTACAACATTTCTCAGGGTAAAGATAATAGGATACTTAAATAAATATTAGAGAGAGAGAGAGAGAGAGAGAGAGAGCTTCTAGAATTTGTACTAACTCTTTTTTGGAATTTTGGTCATAGTTCTAAAATACACTTTGAGAGAATTTTAAAGTTTCTGATTTAGTCAAATTAGAATAAATTTCTTTTTTAAAATGACCCCATGACATCTATAGGTGATGTCTATAGTCATCTACATGATATCTACAATACTTCCAGGTGATAGTATTTCTCTTTCTTTCTCCCAATGTTTTGGAATTACATCAAAATGGAAAAGAGTTAACAGCTAAAAGAGTGTATTCTTTCTAGGAAAATTTATATTTTGTTCATTCATTCATTTTTTTTTAAATCAGGATATATTTGTGTACTTTCTACTTTATTTTCAAATACATTAACTTTCTGTCTTCGTTTCTCTATCTTAAAATGGCAGTAGTAATAGTTCTTACCTCACTGAGTTATTGTGAAAATTAAACAAATAAATATAAAGTGCTTAGAAAAGTTCCTGGCACATAGTAAATGCTCAATAAATGTTAGCCATTATTATACTTGCTATTTTTATTATTATCTTCACATTTTGATCTCTCTGGGCTTACGGTGTATCTGCTGTTTGACCCTAACATTCTCAATAAATATCTAGAAATCGGCTTGAAATGGTTTAAACATAGTACCACCTGAAGGCAGAGTGAGGTACTGAGAATTTTCTACTAATGTATTTACGACGTTAATCCCATCTCTTCAGAGAGGAATGTCTTCTGCCCTAGAAATTACATTTTAAAACTTTTCTCTGGAGGAAAAAATTGCAAAATTCATAGTACCCCAAAATAACGTATTTTTTGTGAGCCCAGTACAAACTTGCACATACAATGTCCCAAACATTATTTTGGAGGCTTCCTCAGAATGAATTCTTAAGGAATCCCTGTTCCTATCCCACTCCAACAGAAACCACAGTGACATAATAATCTAGTGCCTTGTTACTCAAAGTGTGGTCCGTGGACTATCAGCATTACCATTAGCATCTCTTGGGAGTTTGTTAGAAATGAAGAATATCAGACCCTACTCCAGACCTACTGAATCATAATCTGCATTTCAATAGGCTCCCCAGGTGATTCACATATACAATAAAGTTTGGGAAACACAGATCTAGTTGAGGTTCAGCTTTTTTCCTAGTAGGCCCGGATAATTTCAAATATTTTATGAACAGATCAGAGTTTCTCTAACTCTGCACTATTGACATTTTGAGCTGAATAATTCTTCGTTGTGAGGGCCTGTCCTATGCAAGATGTTTAGCAGCATCTCTGGCTGCTGCTTACTAGATATTAGTTATACCTGTTGTGACAACCAACAATGTCTTTGTGTTAGTCATTATTATACTTGTTTTTATTACTACCTTCACCTTCTGATTTACCTGGCTTACAATTTGCTCTGTTTGATTCTGACATTGGCTAACAATGTTGTTTTGTGAGACAATATTTGATTGCTAAATATCTCCTTGCGGGCAAAATTGCCCCTTTTTGAGAATCACTGAAATAGACCTGCTAACTTTGCTAGGTTCTTCATTTATGCTAAAGTCAGAGTATGTAATTGAACATTTTTTATTGTTGTTAGAATATTTTATCTAGTGTGTTATACAAGAATAAGGCTTTGAAACATAAATTTGATAAGATATTATCAAAATGATAATATGTTATTCTTGACTGCTTTTAAGTTTTCTGCTAATGGTGATAATACCTGAACCTCTTCTTGTGATCAAACAAGTAGAGTACGAGGCAGATAGAAGGATATAGGGCAAAGTCAGACCTACTAAATGGTGAGAATTAAAGGAAGTAAAATGGGCCTAGTTTGGAGTGGCATCTAGTACCTTTTCTCCTTTTGTTCAGAGTCATAGAGGCACAGAATGTCACACCTCCTAACATCTTTCCATCAACATTAATTTCCAGGACTTCATTTGAACACAAAAGCCCAGAAAGATTAATTCATGAACGTAACAAATTTTTAGTAAGCACAACTAAGAACTTGGCAGAAAGTCCTTGCCTTTAAGGAATTTATGGGTGATGATAAATTGAGATCCTAATTCCGCCATTCCCAACAACCTGTTCTTCCTGCAGCATATTTCAGAAAATGGTAGTAACCCCACCCTTCCAATCACTGAGACCAAAATCCATGGAGTCATTCTTGCATATTCTTCCTCACACATGCCAATCCAATCCTGTAGGAAGTCCTTTTGACTTTACTTTCAAAATATATTCAGAATTTGAATACTTCCATGACTACCACTCTGTCCAAGCCACAATCCTTGGATTAACACAGAATCTCCTAACAGTTCTCCCTATTTCTACCCTTGCTCCCTGGGCTAGTCTCATTACAGAATCTAGAGTGATCCTGTTAAACTCTGAAGTCAGGTCAAGTCATCATTTCTCTGTTTAAACACTTGAATGGCCTCAACCTCAGAGAAAACAGACTAAAGCATTTACAATGGCCTACAGCGAGGCCCAATATCAACTGTCCACCTCGTACCTGCCAGCCACTTAATTGCTGTGACTCCCTCTCTCTCTGACCACAATTCTGGCTTCCTTGATGGTCTTTAATGCACAATAGTGTGCTGGTAAAGATGTAACAACAGGCTCAGGAGAAAAAGTCCTGAAGTTTAGCTGACTTCCATAATATAAGTACTCTCACCATGGCCAACTTTAAGCTACCACTGTGATGTCACAAATTGTGGAGTTGAGAAGAGGTAACACATCAGTATATAGTATTTCCATCATGCAAACACTGCTGATATAAATAATCTCAAGAGCATAGGTAATGAAGTACAATAACGTAATTAGGAAGTGATGAATTTCGAGTATTTATTTCTTTCATTTTTAATATAATTTATTTAATTTATATAATTTAATTTTTTTATAATGGTTGTGTTTGACAACCAGCCTACAAGATTCCTGAAAATTTAGCAGTTGACTCTCAGGAGTCAGTTGAGCTGGCTCTAGCACATCACTGTAAATAACACACCAAAACATGCTCCTGTCTCAGAGCTTTTATTTTTCCATCTGCCTGGAAAACACTTCTCTCAATGCTTGCAAGGGCTTCCTTCTTCATCTTCTTCAGATCTTGACTGTTATCTTCTAGGTGAGTTCCTCAGACACCCTCTCTAAAATTACACCCCCCCAACTCCCTATTCTAAACCCTTACTCATTTTTAACTTTAGCACTTATCCCCATATAAAACACCATTTCTCTGATTTATTTGTTATATACTTCCAGTGTCCTCCATTAGACTCAAGGCTTCATAAAAGCAGGGATTTTGTAGGATTTGTTCCCTTTTGAGTGCTCAGTGACCAGCAAATAGTGGGCTCTCAACACAATATATATATATATATATATATATATATATATTTTTTTTTTTTTTTACTTCCTTTTCTGATTTTCATTGCCTAATACATAATGGTATGTTTATGTGTGAAAGAAATCGCATGTCTTTCCAACCTACAAGTACCAACTTTACCTTCTCTAACTTGTTTTTTTTCTTTTTTTACTTCTTATATATGCAGACCCCAAGCCCTAGCTCATTATTTTTAGTTTTGGCTTAGAAATACTTCAGCAATAACAACTCTGTGGCTCCCTTGTCCTGCTTGAGAATGACCCTAGTTAAATGATACTTCAGTTCTCACTCCTCCATGAGTAAGAGACCCATTGTTGTATGTTATCTCGGAGAACTGTATAAATTTCTCAGTCAAACTATAACACCTAGACTTAGCAGCCTATGTTCTCAAAAAGGCAGCAACTCACTTTCAGACAATTGCTGATTCTGCTCCTGACTGATTTAAGGTTTCATAGATGCCATATAGATTATTTGCTAAGGTCTTGGACTCATAGGAGTTTAGGTCCACAAATAAGAGTATTCATAATTTTCAATAAACATTCTCAATACTGTAAATTGAGGTTTATGGGAATAAATTTGCAACCTGGACTGCGCTTCCTCAGGTCAATTTTTCATTGAAAAGAGTATCCCGTCTCTCTCATCTCATGCTTCAGCAATTTTACTGTTGTCCAAGTTACATTGGTAATGTTTTTGAAATCTAAGGTTATAATGTGATGTTCTGTTTTACAGAGCATTTTTAAAAGCAAACAGAAAAACGATTTTCTATCAGATAGTCACAAATAAATTTTTCTACCAGTGCTTCCTTTCAGGCTTTATGAAGTCACACACATTCCCCAGAGATTCAGTGGAAGAAAAAGCCCATGGAATTGTGAATTTGTGTTCAATCCATGAGTACGCCCAGTAAGTCAAATTCACAGTATGTTCAGTCCAAGTGCCCATTTTTTATGACTGGTAGGAAGAAGTGCAAGTTGAAGGTCACTACTGCTGTATCTCTGACAGCGAAGTGTTATCAATTTTCTCAAAAAGAGTGAATTAACCAATTCTATTATTAAAATGATAGATTTATTGCATATTCTTACTTTTAAAAAATTACATTATATAGCATTTAATCATATGCAAAGATTTCTCATTTGACACTGGTGCAACCTTAATAGTACATATCTAGAGCTTTGATAGGGAATAAACAGGTAATGTACATATTGTAGCAGGTATGTAAATTGACACAATCTTTTTAGGGGACACCTTGTCAGTACCTGCCACAATAACAAATATACATGGCCTCCAACACAGTATTCCACTTTTAGGATGTTAACTTAGAGATACAGTCACCAGCGCGCCCAAAGATAAATGTACAGGGGTATTCACTGCAGCATTATTTGTTAGAGGGAAACTGGAAATAACTTAATTGTCCTCAGTAAGGGAATGGTTGAATCATTTATGGTACTGAGCAGATAAGGAAAGCTATGGGGATGTTAATGAGGATAAGGTGGATTTAAACTTTCTGACCTGTTAAGTAAAAAGCAAGTCACTGAACAAAATGTATAGTAAGATGTATGTTGAACAAAACACATAGTAAATATATTTGTAAATAGAAGATATCTCAAATCATACGTACCATGTCCTTAATGATGATTAACTCTGGAGCAGAAAAGTAAATAAGGCAGCATATGAAGAGGAACTTTTACTTTTTACTGTAGATAACTTTCTCTATTTTTTGAATTGCTAAGTGATCACGTATTACTTTTTAAATTAAAAATTATTAAAAATTAGAAATACATGACAAGTCATAGAAAGAAATTTACGAGTTCTATTTCTCTTATTTCTGATGAATGTTATTGTTTTGTGAGACAATATGAATTAGTAAAAAACACAAACATGGGTTCTAATTATTGACTCAACTACTATGGGGTAGTGTGTATCTGTGTGCATGTGTGATATGCATGTTTGGGGTGTGCAGCAAAGCTAGATCTGCAAAATAACAACTATCTTACAGGGCTGCTGTGAGAATTCAGTGAAATATTGTACAAAAAGGTCTTTAACAGTCTGCTAGACAGCAGGCAGGTGCTCAATACAGTTTACTTACATTTCCTTATCCTTATCCTATTCCAAGGTTTGAAATCTGTTTGAGTCCAACAAATGAAGGTAATGAAAAAAGTATTATACACATGTCAGACCTGTGTTCTGAATCTGTTCCTGAAAATACAGTGATCAAACATAATTATTTGCCCTGTCACTTCCTTTCACACTTCTTAATAAGTTTATTTTGAATACTCCATTTTAGCTGACTCTAGGCAAAAAAACGATGGGCTAAATATTTATATCTGATTCACTATGGTCACACAGATATGACCTTCTGGGGGTAGATTTAAAAATGGGAATGAAAGAGCCAAAAAATGAATGACAGCAAACTGAGACCATTTGAACTTTACAATCCATCAAGTGCTTTATGGATCACACCGCTCCTTCACATCCACTTGATTCTTACATGGATGAGATAGACATAGATGATATCAGCCTGGTTAAGTGGGTGAGAAAGAAAATGGGGCCCAAAGAGAGGAAGGGATTTGCCCAAGGTCTGAGCAAAGCCAGGTCTTACACCTAGTTTTTATTCCTATTGTTCTGCCATCCATAAATTTAGTGACCTGATCAAAGAGCTGAAAATATGGAGGAAAAAAATTTTTTAAAAAACAGGACAACTCATTTTTCCGGTAATAGAATGTAAATATTCCAAATGATCAGTGTATATCACACATATATTACGATTTGATATTATTCAGTTAGGCAATGAAAAAAAACCTTAGGTCTGAAAGTCATCCAGTATCATTTTGGTAAATTTAAGTATTATTAGTGGATTTTTCTTTATGCTGAGTAAGTTTTCTTAAGTGGTGTTTTGGTGTTAGCCATTGTCCATTGTAAGTGAAGAGTTACTGAAGAAAAATGTGTAGATTTAATAAATCATTTATCAACCTCTTGGTGGCAGAATGGCCCAAGGAAATTTTGGTGGGCTGCTTGCTGTTTCTTAAGCAAAGAACAATCAGTAAAGCAAGGTACAATCGGTAAAGCTAAGGACACGTGAGGCTACCACGTGAAAGGCCACGTGCGTGTGACTTTCATAGAAAATACTATTTGGTGATGAAGGGCAGCTATATGAAAAGAAAAACCAAGGGTAGGCGCAGATCAAAGGCACCTGGTGGGAGGCAGCTGCGATGTTAAATTATAATTTCTTAGTTTTTAGGAAGGGTTGATTGTTGAAGCAGCCAAATTCCAGCCTGGGGAGACACCAAGTTAAACTCTGAAGACTTGCCCAACAACTAAGTATCTTTTCCAGGTCGCTGAGATCACGAGACGCCAAAAGCAAACGTCCCCACACCTCACCTCAACCGCTTTCACGATTATTCTTCCCCACAACTCTCTGCCTCAGGGCTTTAAAATAGATTAGACACGTCTGGGGCCTACACTTGGCCTCGTGTGTTCTCTTCGTTTGTTTCCACACATCTCCCCGCCCCAGATTAAAAGAACTGGGTGAGCCCACCCTTTCCGCAACGCAGCCTCCATTCAAGGGGGCAGGTCCTCAACCCGCGGGCTCAGGCCCCGCAGGTTGGCGGGAGCCGGCGGGGGCGGGCCGACGCGGGTCCGGGGAAGGCTAGAAAAGATGCCGCGCGCTGCGCTCAAACTCGCGCCACCACCAGCTCACGAGCTGCGCCCCACCCTCTCCGTCACCAAAGGCGCCCAGCCAATAGCGGGCCGGAAAGGCCGGGCCTGCGGGCTAAGCACTCGGAGAGGAAGAAGCGGGGGGGGGAGGGTTGCGGGGGGGGCGGACGGGAAGTCGAGGGAGGGCTGCGTTTGATTGACGGCTCACTCGAACCAATTCTTCGCACGGCTCCTGTGCGCTCTCGCCGCTGGGCTCAGCTCTTCGTCCCACCTCCTCCTCCTTCACCCCTCTCCTTGCTCCTCTTCGACCCGCCCTCTTCCCCTCCCCCACTCTGCGGGCAAATCGCTGCTGGAAAGAGGCGGGGGCCGAAGCGGCGGGCTCGTGTGGAGACTTGAGGTGGGATTGACGGGAAGTCTGGCCAATAAGAGGTAGGCTGATGGCGCGGCTGTGGCTGGAACTGACCAATGGACGGGCGGGCTGGGGGCGGAGGCCCAGGTTCCAAACGCTCCGCGGCGCCATGGGCTGAAAACTCAACCGAGATGGAATCTCCCAGTCTGAACCGGTTTCAACCGGTTCCGAGTTTGAGGCACTAGGAGGAGGGGGAGAAGCGGCTGCAGCGGCCGCGGCAGGAGCAGCGGGAGCTACAGCATCAGCAAGAGCAACAGTAGCTACAGCCCCGGCGGCGGTGCCTGTTCCAGTCTTTGCTGCTGCAGTCCGTGCAACCACCCAGAGGGGGAGGGGGAACCACCAGTCGCTGAGGAGCAGGAGAAGGGGGAAAGTTTAGGCGAGCCGGGGTGGGGGGGCCCAGCGCCGGAGCCGCGTGAGAGAGGGAGCCGTATTTGGGTAGGGGGAGTCGGACTGCAACTGGCAGCAGAGCGTCCCCCGACCGTGTGGACTCTACACCCCCTACTCCTGCCGCTCCTGCTGCCGCCTGTGGCTGGAGGGTCCCCCTGGGGCTGAATCTTTGGGACTTGACCCCGTTCCCCTCCCCCTTTCCTCACTCCCCCGCCAGGCGGGAGCATTTACTCCTCAGATTAATTCTCCTTTTTTGGGGGGGGGCGGGTGGGTGTGTGTCGGGGGGAGGTGTCCCTGAAATAGTAAATTTTGTTGAGGTATTTCTGCCCTTATCCTTTTTTTAATTTCCTTTTTTAAGGTGGGAAAACTGTGAAACCCACCTTGATTTCCTCCCCTCTCCCCTCTCCCCACCTTCCCTCGCCCTAATCCCCCGACAAGGAAGGAAGAAGCAGTTGGTTCAATCTCTGGGTAAGTCGACTGTGTTTTCGGGGCCGGGGGTCGGGCGGCGGCGCGGTCCGGCGGGACGAGGCCGGCGTGGGGCGCGGCGGCGGTCGCGGGAGGCGAGCCTGGGAGGTGGTGGCGGGCCCACAGCGGAACCTGCGATTGAATGGAGCCGCTTCTGCCACTGGGGGATGGAGGCGGGGAGGTGGCCGCTGGAGGGGAGTGCTTGCTGGGTCATTCGCGTGTGCGGGTGGCCGTGGAGGAAGACAAGGAGCGTGATAGTGAAGCAGGGCCTCGGGGCGGGGGGTGGAAGGGCTTCCCCAGCCCAAGGGACTGGAGAGAAGTTGGGGTGATTTCAGGAACATCTCTGCAAATTATTAGGAGTGGAAGTTTCCAGAAATATTTAGTGCAGCAGCATTGAAACGTCCGCCTGCATCACGTGGCCGCTCAGTGGAGAGCTTGGGATCGGGGGAGGGAGGGGCTGTCGAGTCCCTGCTCCTCCTGCAAGAAAACTCAAACATCTTTCTGGATTTTAGCAGAGTAGGGTTAGAGGTAGGAAAGGCTAGGTAATTTTTTAGGAATCTGCAAATGAGGTTCCGTGCCGTAGTTTGCTTTCGGGGGCTTGAGTGTTTTGTGATCGAATCATTTACTGCTGGTATTGTACCGTGGATGCCCTGATTCGCCTTCATTCCGCTGTCTCTCGAGTTTGGCGTGGGTGGGAGGAAGTGGTGTAGTAGAGGAAGCATTAAAGATTTGTCCAGCCGGGACCTCCTCTGATCACGCAGAGGCCATGCTGCCTGAAGAATGGGGCGGTGAACTTCGGGCGCCTGGTGTTTGCCTCCTCAGAGTATGGGCGGGGTGAGTGCGTGCTCCAGTATGCTATAGTTAGAAGTGCCGCAAATCGGTTCGGGTGGGAAGCGAGGGGAGGGCGGGCCTTAGCGAGGTGTGTTTCTACTGAATGAAGCAAGCGATTGCCCACACACCTAAGTAGCAGTCTGTCTCCTTCTAACGACTTTCCCCCCCCCCCAACTTGAGTAGTTATCATTAAGCATTAAGCAACGGTTATGATTTTATTTTTGTATAGAAGCTGGCAGTGTGTAGTTTGCTTGCCTATTAAGTTTGAAGTGGCAGTGAAGGTATTTTGGTAGTCACTTGGAGCTCACCACGTTCTGGATAATCCCTTGTATATGCTATCCAGTGAGTGGATTTTAGGAGTGAGTATCCGGAGGAAAAAAAACGTTTGCGTTTTCATCTCTCGCTATGACTGCTTTGTGCCTGATTGTATATCTTAAGCGTATAGGACACTGCTGTTAGTGGAAAGAATGTTTTGGAAGCTGTTTGATTTGGGGGACTGAATGTGCTTGGCATTGACCAGAAAGCCGCCATTTCTGTACTACGTACGGTTCAAGAATAGGTAGCTCGTTTTGAACACAGCCGCTAGTTCTAAGGATGGCAAACTCTTCTGTATTTAGCACAAGCTTCTATTCTCAACCTGATTTTTTGCAAGAATTTAACTCGAATAACTTTGTGAGGACAGTGTACTTGAAAATGCAACTTTTTATAGTTTTTTTTTTTTTTTACTATTAAATTATAGGTATAGGGCTAAGTGGGGGGAAAGTTTGTAATTTTTAACCAAAAAATCGAAAACTTAATATGTAGATATTGGTACTTTGTGGATATTGCTTCTCAGCTTCAACTTTAAAAATTGTCTGGCACTTTAAGGGAGGAAATTTACACATTTATTTGGAATGTATTTCCTCTTGTAAGTAGATCAAAGATTTCTTTATGTCAGGTATTCAGTGTTAAAAACAACATTTAATAACTGGTATAAAAGTTTTTGAAGTCTCAAAAGTTTTACTTTTAATATTGGATCGGAAGACAAGAGGAGTGAAATTCTTACATTCTTAATTTCTCAATATTTTCATTATGTGTACCTTAACTGGTTTATCTTTTTGACTTCTAATTTGTCATAACCGACATTATTAAATAAAACATTTGGTTTAAAATAGAAATTGCTGCCATTATTAAGAACATTTTTAAACTGCTATAAAATACCCCAAAAATCCTATCATTCTAGTTTGCCCAAACAATATAATCAAATTAGCCTCCCATTTCCCGATCCTGGAAGGCTTTTAAGAAGGGGGAGACTTTGGAGATGACCATCCAACTTTGTTGGATCTAAATACAGTAAATCATGGGTTCTTAACAGGTTTCATGTATGGCTTACAGAGTGTCCTGAATCTTCTGTAATTGTATACAAAATTATGAGTTTTTTAAAATGTGGTAAGCGCTATCCTTTTGTTTGATTGTAAGGCTTCTTGACCCCAGAAAGGTTAAGGAGTACTGATTTAGCCAGTCAGACTTGAGTGGCACTGACTTTGAAGAAAAAGCAAAGGAAATTTTTTTATGCTGGGCAACAAAAATGTGAATGTGTGCTAGCATCTTGGAGTGAGATCCTCTTAAGGATAAAACTGCATAGGAACCAGTTGATTTTAGCCAGTACATTGTTTGAGGTGAAAAACTCACTTTTCTGTTGTGATAAAATTTGTTTTTATTTGGAAAATAGTTGGCAAGCTTTTACCCTTATCTTGCCAGTGAATACCTGGAAATTTTTTTTTTTTTTTTAATCTTGTTTGAGGTATTACCATAGCTTTCTTCTAGACTATATACTCAGGGAATTTGTACACATAATTTTAATCCCCAAATTCATTGAAGGTTGAAGGAAACAAATACAGATGGTTTAATTGAGCGTAGAAACTTAAGTTTTGTAGAGGTTAAGGGTACCAAATTTAATTAAGACTTGTTCCTGCTAATCATATATACATAGAAAAACTCGTATACTACATTTAAATAAATTTTAGCATTTTCCTAACTTCACCATATTTAAAAATTAAGATAACATTAAACGAGGGGAAGTGAGTTTTTACTGAAATAGAAAATACTCCTTATGAAGCGGGAAACTATGCCCATTTGAACTTCATCTGTACTTAAAATTTTGAGATCAAGACTTTGAACTATATCAGTTTTTAGAGCCATAAATTTTTAATAATAGATTCATTTTAAAAAACAGGTTAGGGTAACTATATAAATGTTAGTAGAAAGAATAGTATGATTTTTCTGGGACTTAGAAAAGTTGGACCCTAAAAACTTAAGATAGTTATGGAGTAGCTCAGTACCTTCAGCTTATATTTGCTTTTACTTTACTATCTCAGTGTTTAGATAAACCCTTTAAATTACTCGTGAAGATATTTGTGTGAACAAGGTTGAAATAAAGTAAGGAGTAGAAAGTAATTGACTGATAATAATGAAGCTTCATAGGCACCTTAAATTTTTTTTCTGTATTTTCAGTAATCTATGCCAGCAATTATGACAATGCTAGCAGACCATGCAGCTCGCCAGCTGCTCGATTTCAGCCAAAAACTGGATATCAACCTTTTAGACAATGTAGTGAATTGCTTATACCATGGAGAAGGAGCCCAGGTAAAGTAGCTGTTTGTTCAATACTATAACATTATCGCATTGTAATAAAGTTGTTGGGTTATGAGTATAATTTTAAATACTCACCTTTCTAAAAGTATTCCTTAGGTTATATTGCAATTATTAAGTAATGAGAAATGGTCTGGAGAAAGAAACTGCATTATATTTTGACCTGGTTAAAGTGGGATATTTCGGAATATTCTTATACTTGTTCTATTCTTAAGAAAACTTTACCCCATTTAAGAAAAAAGCCCAATGTATTGTTTTGTAGATATTAAAAGTTGTACGTATAATATATATAATATATGCTATAACGTGTATATAGTTAACATATTTGGAGTTAATATGATTCTTCTATCTTTGAAACATTTAAACTACAGAAGTACTTCACAGATATGTTTTAAAAATTAACATCTTTACATTATCTGAATTTTAGCACTTTTAAAAGTGGTATTGATGTAGAGAATTATCTCACATATAATTCATGTTTCATCGTTAAGGTTTGGGTTTTTTGGTTTTTGTTCTGTTTTGTTCTAACACCCAGTGGAAAGATAGATGAGACAGGAATGTTTTGTAAATTTTAAAAATAAGTTACAAGAAACTGGGAATCCTTGAATCTTTACTCTGTGGAGTTAATCACGTGGAGTGTTAAATGAGTAAGTTTCTTTTCTATTGGATAAAAACTTAAGAAGTTTTCAAGGAAAAAGGACCATGAAAGTTGTATGAGTGGAAAAAAATTACTCTAGTAATTTTGTAAGCTTGTTATTCCAGTTTTATACTCCTAGTGGCTGTTGATCAGTGTTCTTGTCTCCAAAAGTATTCCTGAAAGTTACTCCGTCTTTATTGCATGTATCATGTAGTTGCTTCCTTGTGCTGTGCATTCAACATGGAGTTTTAAGCTTCATTTCATTCTAACATGGATGTATGGAAAGCAGCTGCTTTTAGAAGAAAGTATGGAAGTAAGGTTGAAATGCATGAAGTTAAGTTGAGTGCAACCTCATATATTAGAAGCACAGATCTGTAGCCATTAGGAAAATGGGTATTTAGTTGTCTCACATCATTCAGTTACTACTGCTGTTTAATCTTCATCCTTTTTTAACCTGGTTCACAGCATTTATAAGTATTATTTTTATGTACATATGTGTACATATATATTTTTTAGGCGAGGCAAACCTTGGTTGACCTCACAGATTGCAAGGACCTTGCCAACTTACAATCCATTGTTTTTTTTTTGTTTTTTGTTTTTTTTTACGCCCACAACACCTGGTCTTCCTAGGTGGTCTCCCATCCAGGTACTAACCAGGCCCAACCCTGCTTAGCTTCCGAGATCAGACAGTATTGGGCTTGTTCAGAGTGGCATGGCCATAGACTCTAAATATTATGAATAAATGAAAAGACCAGTGTTCTAAGCTTATAACTGAGAAATAGCAGTAATTTTTATCATGAAAAGTAAATTGTAATGCTACTTGTAGAATGTTTATCAGTATTGAGATTTAATCATTTGTTTAAAATTTTACTTTTTGACAAAGAGTAGATTTAGAAAAGTGCTTAATAGATACTGTCTGCTTATAAAGGCAGAATTAACCTTTCTGAAAGAATTTTATGTCTAGATGTCTCAGACAAATCAACTGCATAAAGATAATCAGTAAACTGATATTATAATATAGATAAGGAAACAGGCTTAGAGCTTAAAGTCAGTTAAGACCCTCTTTTTCTAAAGCGTCATGTCTTCAAATTTCTAGTTCAGTCTATTTTTCATAACCACCTCTTTGAGGGGGTCTTACTTTGAATAAAAAGTAGAAAGCTTAGTGGAAAACGTGCTCTTAGTGTTAGAAGTCTTAATTTTATTTCAATAAGTTTTCTGGTCAGTGTGTCTCATCTAAAAAGTGTCACAAGCCTTGCAAAAGATTGGTGGATTAGTGATGAGGTTTGTAAAGCACATGTTATGGTGCCCGGTACTTAGAAGGAATTCTTTTGAAAGAGTACTTTTGGAAGTATGATGAAGATTTAGCATGTGATATAAACTTATTTTTTAAAAATATGGTTTGTTTTTTTACTGGCCTCATAAAATATGTGCAAAAAAATGACAACTAGAAATTGTACTAACAAAACTTTTAAAATCACCTGTAAATAGCCTAACTTTTTAAAAAGGAATATATAACTTAAGGGACAAAATTATTAGATGGATGACCTTTTCATCTATAGACAGAACTTTTACCTAGGTGGGGAAATATAGTAGGATATTTAGCACTCTAACATTTGGATTTTCTACTGTTAATAAGCATTTTTCTATTCGTAGCCAAGTAGGCAGCCAGGGAAAAAAGATATGGAAGAGTTGGGTGTTTTCTCTAATGTGTTAAAGTATCGTGAACTCTTTTATTGCTTAGCAACTAGAATACTTTCACCATTCAGTTGGTAACAGGGAGATGCCAGATTTTCTCCCTCTTTAGTTTCCTTTTGTGTCTTTTTTAACCTCTCCTAGAGTTTTTTTTTAAGTTAATAAAAGAATATTATGTAAGCATAGTGAGGTTGGGGCAAAATAAAGACACTGGGATGCAAATGCCAGATGTAACGTTAGAGAGTAAAATTACGAATACAAGGACAACTGAAAGGAGAGAACATGAGTGGCAGATTGAAATGAATGATGATAATGTGGGAAGTATTCACTTAAGTGTGGAATGCTCATCACTTGAAAGATCTGAGAGTAGTATCTTGACCAGATAGTTTTTACTAGGCATGGATTTTTTTTATATACCCTATCCCCTTGACAGTTTTTACTATTTTATGAGCAAGTCTTTGTTTAGTTAGAAATGAATATCTAATTAGATATTCTACCGGAGAGAATCTAAACATTGTTAGAATGTGCTTTGGCCCTAGATAACTCACATCACTATCTTTTTGCCTTTTAGTCAGTTATTATATAACTTAACGATAGCCCCTTAAGCTATTAGTCCCTTAATGAAATGGAATTAAAAATAAATAAATGTGTGTGTTTATAAAATTGTGCTTTACAAGCTTACACTCTAGCTTTAACCCCAGACCCACAGGTGAAATCCAGGCAGCTGATTATTCTTTTGTATTCAATGATGCTTCTGGTGTCATTAGGGCATAGAAACACTAACTTAGTGGGTATCTATTTCTCAGATGTTCTCTTTAAAGCACTAAGCAGTATATGTTGCTGGTTTAATTAATGGGGAAAACATGAATGTGGTATTATAACTGCTACCTGAGAAAAAGAATTCTTAACATCAAAGCCAAAATAGGAATATGATTTTTTTTCCCCATGATCTGGAATAAAAGCCAAGGTAGAGATAGTGGTGTCTGTGTCAGAGATGGTTGAAAGAAGGCTTCTCTTCCCTCTTTTTGATTTTTCTTATTTATAACCATAGACTAATGTTCTTGATCAAGGATTTAATTCTAACAGAAGAGTCATTGACAAATTTTAAAAAACCAAACTTTTGGCTTACAATATGTGATAGAAAAAGGTAAAAGACAATTAGGGAGAAATTAGTTGGGCAACAAAACAGCTTTATAAGGGCAAAAAAGATTAAGCTGTTGCCTCTTGAAAAAATAACAGTAAAATTAACAGTCTTTGGTAAAATGTGTTCATATCATATGAAAAACTATAATGGTTTTAAAAAACTAGATAAGTAATGTCAAGATGGCTAGATCTTTAAAACTGCCCATTTTCAGTCATACCTCAGTAAAGCTGAGGGGGGAAAAACTCACATGGAAAGAACAAATTGCAGAAGGATTTCAACCTAGTATGCTATTTATATAAAATTTAGTAATTACACACTATTTATGAAATCCATACGCATGGCTCTGAAAATAAAGACAAGACCAAATTTGTAAAAGTGATTATCTTCAATGAAGGAACAAGAGAAAGAAATGGCACTGGAAAAAGTTATAAAAGGTGACTTCCATAAGTTTTAAATCTTTAAAAGAAAAAGACTCAAGTATAACAAAATGCTGACATTAACATTCGTTAATTCTAGATGTTGGCTACATAGGTTTAATATTTCTGTGTTTACATTTAAAAAGAAACGATTTTCAAAATAAGCTAGGGTTTAATACAGGAAATCAGAGGACATTCCGAGAATGGGGAAAAAGGTATGTTTATAATTTAAGAGACCATTTTAGAAAGATCTAAGAGTCTTAATGTTCTGTATGTATCTACAGGTATTTGAGTCCTATTTATACCTAGGTTATATTCACCTTCCCATGAGATAACATTTTTTATAAATTTTGTTAAAGATATCTTGGTGACTCTTAACAAAGCAAAGTATACTTCACCTAATTGATCTAAGTAGATGAATTTTTTCTCTTGCTTTTGGTTGATTATTAAGTGCTGAGAACTCATGTCAGAATAGATCTTTGTCAGCATTGGTTTTTTCAGTTCAGTTTTGAGAATACCAAATCAGATTACCAAAAAATGTTAGTTTGTTTCAAGGAAATATTCCCATTTTTATTTGAAGTATAAGAGTGATAACAGCTTTATTTCTATAAAGACTTTCTGGAGTATTTCTGAACGTTATTAGAATCACTGTCCTGTTAGGATTTGTGTGTTGCGTGATATTTTAATGATTCAAAAGAACAAATGAGCTTAAAATTGTTCTTGTATAACATTTTAGCAAAGAATGGCTCAAGAAGTACTGACACATTTAAAGGAGCATCCTGATGCATGGACAAGAGTTGACACGATTTTGGAATTTTCACAGAATATGAACACGAAAGTAAGCAAGTGGTGGTTTTAAAATCCATTATTTCTTCCTTTCTTCCAGTCATAAACTTTGAGGAAGGTATCTCATTTTTAGCATTAACATTTGTTATCTCAAATCACTTAATATTGTTAACTTATTTCAAAATTTAGTCTTAAACATAGAATTAATTCTTGCAAATAGTCCTAAAAATTATGAATGAAGTTTTGTAATCAGGACTAGTATGCAAGGTGACTTTTTTTTTTTTTTTTTTGTCTTTTTGTTTGTTTTTTTGGTTTGTTTTTTAGAGTTTGTATACAGATCTAAGTAGCATAAATTCTGAATGTTATTCAGATATGAAAAATAACATCAGAGGAATTATTTGGGGCAGGTAATCAATATAATACAGGCTAGGCACTCCAACACCAAGTTAGTTGTATGGGCAGTGTAAAACACTACTACTCTGTGGTACCAATGCTTTTAATGGGACAGCACTCAGTTTTTATTTGCAATTGAAAATGTTATAATTTGGGTCCTTTTTTTCTTAAGTTTGAACAGAAGGGTTGATCAAAATGTGTTTTGACTGTTTTAGGCTTGATGATTCACACTTCTCTTTAAACTGCCTTAAAAGTAATAAAATAACATGCGTGGCATTCTGTTTAATACACACAAGGTTTTCACTTAACTATACATTGTGTTAAAACAGAAAATAGCCATGTTCACATCTGTTTCTTAAATCAGACTGTGTTAATTAACAGTTTAAAAATATTAATTAGTTTTGACATCTTGTAAATTTTAGGGCAAAAATACAGTCCAGAACTTCCTCAAAGTGCTAACCTTAAGTAACATAACAGTGTTTGCCTGTTTGCTTGCCTGGTAAATTTTGCTTTTTATACTGACAGACATTACTAATGTTTAAGTTGATTTATCAACAGTATTTTTAAAAACTCAAATTTGTCTTGTGAAAAATGAGATGATTAGAGGAACAGAAAGAAAGCAACAGGTAAAGAATTCTTCAATTTACATAAATTACCAATGATTTGGTGCTAAATTTATGCACTATGACATTTGGCTTTTATGCAATCATTTTTTTTTCTTTAAAGATGTTAACACTACCTGATATTAATCATAATGTTCCATTATGTTGATTGCTTGTAATAGGAAGAAAAGGGGTGTCTTCCTGTGCAACTGACACAGCTAGGCTTTGACGGCAGGCCTCCACAAGGTCTACCCTTTTGATTCCCTTTAACTGAATTCTGTTCATCAATTGTTTTTGTTTCATGGGCGGTGGGAGGGGAAAGGGGAATTCAATGCATAAAATGAGTATTTCTAAGGGCTCAGTAGAAATTTCTACCATAGGGATCATTTCATGCATTTATTTTTTCATTTAGTCTTTGCTGTTATCTGTCCCTCATCTTCATAACTCAGCAGTGGATTTCTCACGTCCTGAAATGTAAAGCAGAAATGTAATTCTTTAGAATAATGTTTGCATTGTTTATGGCTATTTCCAAAGTAATCATTTATCATTGGCCTTCACCTTTGGCTCTCACGTCAGATTTTTGAATCAAAATACCCATTTTCAAAGAAATATGAATTCTCTTCATGTGTAGGGTCTTTACTGTGTAGGAGAGATTGAGTTTTAGGGTATTATGATGGTGATCTATGTATCCTTTGACCTAACTTGTAAAAAGCTTTTATTGGGCTTCTTGCCTCAGCCCCCTTGGCAGGAAGATGAAAATATGAATTGTCCCTTTTGCAAGCTTTTGCTACTGTTTTACAATTGAAAAAAAGACCAGAGGTTAGTAAGTAGGTAATTTAGGTAACAAAGCGTCAAACACGAATAAATAAATAAATGGAAGAGTAAAAGAAGAGGGGAATATCCTTCAGTTAAAAAGTATAAGCTGAAAAACATTTTCTAAATATTTCTTACTGGTATATTTAATGTGTGCTTGTTTTATAATATTTTGAGTCTTTTTAATTAGTAGAGAATTAGCAAGAGGATGTGTAGTCCAAAGTACATTATTTTGATTTGCTAAAACTTTCGACAGTCTGATTTTATGTGTATGAAATTAAAGTTTTGAGGGTAGTATGTTTTTTTAAGTTAATGTAGAATTTCAGTCCATCGGAAACTTCCATTTTTGCTTTTATTTACATTTTTCTGAGACCTAGAACTATAGAGAGGTTATAAACAGGATAGAAAGCTTCACTATTTACTGCTGATTATGAAACCCTTTAATGGCATCAAATTTGTATTTTCAGAATTTGCTTTGGCCTTGTTTTTATTTTGGAAGTCTTTTAAAGGAATATTCTGCAAATGTAGGATTTGAGTTGAAATGGCAAAATTTTCCTGAAAGTATGAAATGTTAAAATGAAAGAAAACAGCAAAAACATTTACTGTTTGAGCACAATGTAGTTTGGGACAGTCTATATTGTGCTTTGGATAAAATGAGCATTCACATGATCCCTTTGGTTGAAATACTAATGCTCCTATTTTATTGTGTGATGACTAACCATTTTAAAGATGAACTCTTATTCTCAGCCAAAACTTGCAATCTGAGGTTATATGTCTGTATGAGAGTGAGTTTACCTTTCAGGTATTGTAGCTGATTCTTCCCTAAATCAACTGGTTGAAACACACCACAACATATTTGTCCTTTTTCTTCCTCCTGTCTATCCACACTAATCGGTCATGGTAATAATTTTGAGTTTTAATTCTTGTAGCATTATATATATTGTTATAAACATTGTAGACTATTTAGAGTGGGTAGTTAGCAGGAGGGACAAAATGGCTTGAAAGTGGTATCTGTATTTATTAACTTTCTTACTTTTTTAGTTACAACTTTTATACTAGGAAGGAATACCTGAAAGGTAGATACAGATTGCAACATGCATTTGTGTATTATTTTGACTGTGCACAAAAGTTTATCTTTAAATTAGTAGAAATAGCAACTGTAAGGGTGGGGTGAAATCTTAAAATTAAACCCGTGGGCTGTCTTGCTGCTCCTTAAGTAACACACCAGTGATGTTTGTAAACACTTTATAGAAAGTATCTGTGACCATACTTTAATGCTTGGCTAAGAGCTTACAACTCCTAGAGGATGGTAGGAAGCTTGAGAGCATCCAGGCTGCTAAATTCTTAGGAGCCTGGTCGTGTTAAAGTACGTGAGCCTTTATGACTATGAGCAGTCATTTATGCTGTGAATTCATATCTGGCTGCTGCTTTTCCTTCTACAGATAAGCCCATTTGGCTGCTAAAGGGCTTTTTATTTGGTTTTTCTTCCTGGTGTGAGCATGTATAAACAGCAGGACATTAAATAGAGTAGCAAACAATAAAATGAGGAAAATGCATGAAAACTCAGTATATGGGTGAATAGATCCTTGTTTAATATATGTAATTAAACTTGGTAGCATAATGTTTTTGAAACTTTAGATGTAAATGTGTGAATGTCTGTCCATTTGTGAATCCTGAAAGTTGCCAGTCTTACAGCAGTATATTCACATGCTTCTATTCTCCAATTTTCAGTATTATGGACTACAAATTTTGGAAAATGTGATAAAAACAAGGTGGAAGATTCTTCCAAGGAACCAGTGTGAAGGTAGGAAAGTGTTTTAAGGAATTATAAATTCAGAATATCATTCCTGGCATTTTTATTATAGTTGAGTATTTGGGTGGTGGGTATATTGAATCTAGTAGTTTATTATGCTGTAATGGAGATTGCTGATTTTATCAGGTGGCAGAGCAGGGTGTTTATTAGGTTCTTTTTAGGGAAAGAGACGAGACTGGTCAAACTTTTTACAGTAAGTATCGTGAAAAATATTAGCTCATAGATAATTGTGAGCCATATTTAAAGTGAATGAAATTCGAATACATGCTCTTGAACATTGTTTTAAGCTCACCAGACAGTAACTGACAATGAACATGTAACACATGGAATAATACATCAATTTAAAAGAGCAAAGGGAAAAAACAACAACAAAATTTAAAAATCTCAGGTCCTTTTGAAATTCTGGGTATGCCTTCTTATAAGAAATTGACATCTAAAATGAGGAAAGATCAAAATATGAAGATGTGGTAATGCCTGGTATTAACTTTTCCGTTTGTACTATATTGGTAAATATAGTCATAATTTTAAAACCTGGGACAAGGTTAGTCTCTTAGAGTTCAGCTACTTTAGTTTTTCACATACTGCTTTTATTACCTACTTTACGCCACTTGTTTATCTCTGAAAAATATGAAAGGGGTCTGGGGGAGTATACTGCTTTTGGTGGCGTTTTCTTCTATTCATTTGTTCCCTTTCTTTGACTATCAATCTTTAAAATGTTATTTTTCACCTGTTTTCTCACGTTATCTCTATGGTGGGATAGTCCTAGATTTACTCGGCTAGTCTGATTTAATCTAGACATCTTTCTAGCATGTTTAAAGGTGAATGAGACAAGTCTTAATGACAGCATTGTTAATGTACTGTATACCAAAGATAAAAAATGATAGTGCAGGAGGAAATAGTGCTTTCTATTTCTTTAAATGTTTTATTTGGGGTTGAAACCGTTTTAGATCATGTTCTGTGACCTTCTCAGAAACTCATAATAAGTTTGACTGTGACGTGGAAATAGATCCTTCATATGTCTTCATTGCTCTTTAGGAAATTTCAGTGCAGTCCTTGTTCTTTATACTTCTATGTGGTTTGAGCCTCAAACTACTTTGACCTTGGCTTACCATACCAAAAAAAAGGTGTTTTCTTTTTTACTTCAGTACCATTTTACTGTAGTGTAATTTAAGTCACTCTTTTGTTTCTAAACACCTAGACCTCAGCTTAACACGTAAGGATTGTACTAGATGATCTTGTATGACTTTTTCCAGCTTTAAAATGAAGCAGTTTAAAATTATACTAGTTTATCAAAGTGTTAGTTGTATTTGTTACTTAGAGAATTAGAAGCTAAAGGTCTCCCTGAGGATTTGACATTTTTAGTTTTCTACATGAATGGGAGTGGTATAGTTTGTTTTTTATAATAAAGTCATAAGAATTCCTATATATTAATATGTGAGTATCTAATATACAGTATTCCAGGGGGTATAAGACTGTTTACTTTTGAAACACTGTCATCTTTTTTGAAAAAAACTATGGAGGGTGATGATTCTGCCTGGTTTGAGAATTCTGTTGAATTAATTCATGTGTTCTTACTTGTTGCTGGTGAAATAACTTCTTTGTTTCTCTGCAAACAATAGTTATTTAAAAAACACCTATTAAAATCGCCTACTCCCTGCATTTCCCTTCAACACTAGTGTTAAGATTAGTGGGGCGTAAACTTCTCAAAGTACCTGAAGTTACTTTTGTCACCCACATATGGTTGTCATCCCATGAAGTCATTACATGGAGGAGTGTGGTGCAACTTCTAGAGTCTTTCAGAGGCTTGTTGTTGGAAGAGCATGCATAATGGCTCCCAGAAAATGTTAGTGAACCTTAGATTTAGATATGCAACAGCAGCTTTGCATGATGGATTTATTAATTCTTGTTTTTAAGATAATTGACCACATTTGTAAAACGGAAAATAAATTCAATACTATATTAATTTTATAATTCTTTTTAACGTTGTCAATCTTGAGGGGCTTCTCCCAATCTTAAGATTTTGTATTTCAGAAAATATAGTAACATTACCAAACATTAATTTTCCTTCATCTTTAAGTAACTTTGGTATTGGAAATGAATCAGTATAACCCCCCACCCCAAATACTGTATACATTCCTTTTGTTTATAATTGTCATGTCTTTTAAAGCTGTCATCACTTATTACTGTTTGTCCAACTTTCTTAGCATATATATTTATTTACCTGGAGCATATATTGCTTTGTGCAAAGTACTGTTAAGTATTAAAAGTATATATCTTTACATCAAAGTGCTATGTGTAGAAAAATGAAACGTATGTAAAAATAATATATGAGCATTAAATAGGTATATATAATGAGTGCTGCATATGCTAAAAGAAGGGACTGATGGTCAGGTTGGGCCCTTTAGAATAAGTTTGGCTACACAAACAGCAAGCCAAAATAAGTTCTCTACTTTTTTTTTTTTTTTTTTTTCAATTTAGCAGTTCTTTTATTTTATCTCAGGTTCTTGTCCATAAGCATATGTTAATTTTCACATGTTCTTTTAGGGTAATGAAATTTTTAATATAGGCCTCTTGCGTAAAGCACTTTGTCAGGAGAACCCCTAACATTTCTGGACTGGGTCAGATGCCTCATGTGAAGTAGACTAGTTTCCAGATAGCGTATTTACTATTCACACACACATACACACACACTAGGACTGTTAAGTGGTGTTGAATCTTATCTTGTTGAATCTTACCTTGGCTGCATATCAGCTTTCATTGTCCAGGTAAATCTCTTCCTTTTTAAAAGTAATTTTTGTACTTGGTTTAGAAAATTTGAAACCATAAGGATGGGGGAAGATACTAAGATTCCTTTATTGCTCTGGGGGGGGGTATTATCTCTGTGAAAGTATCTCTATTTTTAAATTTAAAACAAAAGATCATGTTTTAATCTGTTGCAGCATATTCTTATAGATCATTTCATAAGATAGATATGAATTTGCTGACATTGAAAAAGGAATGACGAATTAATGAAATAAATAGTCCAAAGTGATAAAGTCATATTTGGACATTTTGGAAGTTTGGTTGCTTCAAGATTGTTGGACAATTAAAGTTTCTGAGTTGTACAGTTCTGTATTACAATTTAGAGAGTTGACAGACCAAAGCTAATTACCCATGAGGTTTTATACAGTGTTTCCTTTGGAATAAGGCACGTGGTAAATTTATTATATGATACTGCATTAAATTACTTCACCTCTTTGAGTCTTGACTGTCTTGCAAGGTTATTGGAATATGATATAAGAGGTGTAATGTGTGTAATGTGCTTTTAGGTGATAAGTATAAACAAGCACAGAATGTGTGTTGCCAGTTTCTTTTTCCACAAAAAATATCTCCATTTCTTTCCATTTCACCAAATAACCATATTCTAGTCTCAAGTTATCGTGAAAAAAATTTTCTTCAATAGTTCCCTGACCGGACTCTTACACACTCACTTTTGTGTGTTCCTTATACTATAGTCACCACAACGGATTTGGCATATTTTTAAAACAGAACTAATAAGGTCACTCTCATGCTTAAAATGTCTCATACTGAAGATCGCATGTTTAATATGTTTGTTGCCTTTAAGCAATGCTGGCTTTTAAAATTTTTTCCCTCTTTTTTTTTTTAAGTTTTATTGAGGTATATTTGACATAATAAACTACATACGTTAAGGGTACAATTTGACGAGTTTTGACTTTGGCATACACCCATGAAATTACCTCTATAATCAAAAACTTCATTTTTATGATTACCTTATCCTCTCTCACCCCTCAATCTGCTTTCTGTCACCCAGTTGTTTAGCTAAGAGTAAAATGACTGAATCATGGTAGCTATATGTTTAACTGTCCATCCAACTGTTTTGTTTTCCAGAATAGTTGTATTATTTCACATTCTCATTAGCAGTATATGAATATGCTTCACATCTTCACTGATATTCAGTATGGTCAGTGTTTCTAAATCTAGGCATTATAGTGTATATTATGGCTTCTCATGGGTTTAATTTGCATTTTTCTAATGACTAATGCTGTTGAGCATTCTTTCACATCGTTGATATTGTTACTCCCTAATGAACACAGATGGTGGTTGTTTCCTTTGTTAATAATCATGAAAAGAAAATTTTAAGTTTTAGGGCTCTTAAGCCCTTGTGTCTGAAGCAAATTATTAAGAAATTCCCCCCTCCCCCAGAATGCAATATATGAAATATTTTCAGTCTTATCTCACATCTGACAGGTGTTCCTAATTGTATATTTTTGCCAGTTTTACAGCATAATGGGTTAATAAAAGGAAGACGGTTACTATTGATTATATATTTTATATCTTAAAAAACAAGGCAGTGTTTTCAAAATGTTCTAGCTCAGTATCATATTTGACAGAAAGTAATTTCCTACCACTTCTAGTTAAGGTAACACTTTGGTCTCTCCAAAGTTTCCCAAATTGTATTGGTCTTTCATAAGAGGTTATTACTTGAGACTTAACAATACCTAATACTTAGCTTCCATGCACAGAGCCGTAGGAAATAGAAACGGCTTACAGACAGACTTTATTCAAAGAGGGTGGATTTTAATAAAAGTGATATTTTTTGTTATAAGGAAAATTATTAATTTTTTCGTAAAATTGTGATAAAATTTTTATAGCTATTTACTATTTTAAGTGTATAGTCAGTAACTACATTCACAATATTGCACAACCATTACCATTACATCTCCAGAATTTTTTCATCATCCCATATTGAAACCACTCATTAAACATTAGCACTGTTATGGACTATCCCCAGTTTCTGTTAATCACTATTCTACTTTGTCTCTGAATTTGCCTATTCTGGGTAACACATACGTGCACTTACGCCGTATCTGTTTCTGTGGTTTATTTCACTTGACATGTTTCCAAGGTTCATCTGTGTTGTGGCATGTATCAAAATTTCATTCTTTTTAAAGGCCAAATAATAATTCCATTATTTATTATGTAGATACACACTGCATTTTATTCATTCATTTATAGATGGACATTTGGGCTATTTTCACCTTTTGGCTGTTTAAATGATGCTATAAACTTAAAATTTTAATTTCTACATTACTTTTAGAGTTAGTATCTGTTTGAGGCCATAACCCCTTTTAAATATGGTGAATGTTCTTATAGATCCTTCCTCTTAAAAATACTAAACACATAGGCAATATTTTAGTCTGCATCCAGCCTGTGAGAGCCCTTGGTTAAGAGCCCCTGTTTTTGGATTGTTTTTAGCTATTTGTCTCTTGTTTTGCTATTGTCACAAGTATGTTACTGGGTGAGGAGTAGGGACAATATTCTCTGTCCCTTTGGACAATAAGTGAAAGAGGACAGATATTTTAGAGCACTATATTTTACTCTCTGATATTCAGTGTTGGTAGTTTAAATAGACAAATGTTTGTAATAAATATTATGACACAGGAAAAGAGCCTTTCATTTTTACATGGCTTTGATGGAGGGATATACCACATTTTCACAGTTTAAACAGACTTTAAACTGAAATTAATTGTATACTTTAAATATTGCACAGTGATTGAAACTGAATTGAATTCAATGTGTCTTTGTGATTTTACTTTTGTAATAGTGTATTAAGTTAAGGCTTTCTATTTTTAGTAGTATATGAAAATTAGCCACTGACCAACAGTAATCAGAATGTGCAACTATTTTACTCACATATTTTACATATTTGTCTGTGGATGCAGTTTTCTCTTAATAGGTAGAATCTTGTATTTGGTTGAAAACTTACTACTTGGCAATCTAACCCTTGATTAGATAAGATGGTAATGTTCAGCTCTAAGATTTAAATTTTGAAAGCAGGGCTTTTGCTACCATGGGAATATGTCACTAGCAATATGTTGTAGTTAGTGTTATTAAATTTTTGTTTTGAAGAGTTTTAGTGAATGCTCTTTATGAAAATCAAGTTCAGTAATGCATTTCTTCACTCTATCATTAAGTATATCCAGTATTTGAAATATGTTCCTGGGGGATAAGATTAATAGTGCTGTGTAAATAACTTGCAGGATGATATGTAACTTCTAGGTCAGTGTGGGATTTATTAAATCTCACCTTTTTAGCTAGCTGAAGTTGATACTGTCCACTTAATAAGTTTGTATTTGAAATGAGACCATCAATGACATTTTTCTTGACATTGAGAAAAGAAAGTTGGATTATAAAAGATAAATGCATAAACTCTTGGATTTGGAAAATTTTATCATAAGCTGCCTTCCAGTAACTAGTTAGGCATTTTTATGCTAGCATGTGTTGTTCTGAAGAAATTACACATGACTGGTTTTCTTTTAAAAAGTAACACTTTTTAATAAATAAATTGAGGGTTTAGTTTTAAAACTTTAGAGGCGAATTTTTTCTTATTATGAATAGGATGGGGGCCTATGAATATAAAAATAAGAATGCTAAATCGTCATATGAATCCTTTGAAAAATATGACATAGTAACTATATAAGAACATAATTGAACTTGTCAAAGACATAAAACTTAGGAGAACTTGTCAGTGAAATGTTCTTGAATATTTTTAAAATACTTACCAAGTATCCCGATTCCCAAGGAAGAGCTTAGCTGCTGGAATAAATAATCTCAGCTTCTTCACATACACGTAATTGGAAACATAATTTCAGATTAATATTTTTTTTTACTGAATGAAATCTTTAAAGAGGAGTACTATAAGAAATTTGTTTTACATAAATGTCACATATGCAACCGATGGACACTAATTCATTTGGCACAAAGAATAACACTGGGAATGTGCCAGTTTCTGTCAGATCTCAAGCAGAGCTTTTTTCTGCTGCTTATTTGGCCTTTCTACCTTGATATGCATAAATAACGCTTGCTTTTTCTTTCTTTTTTTTTTTTTTTTTTTTCCTTTTTTTTAAGATGCAGTTCACAGTTAAAACTCTATTCTTAATTGAGCAGCTGCTTTTAAATTTTGGGGGGATAAACGACAGGAAGGAATTTGGAGAAGGAGTTAAGGTACTTGATTAAATAAGCTCTGGTACCTAATAGTGGGAGATTCTAGACAGACATTAAAAGAGCAGCAGTATTTATCAAAAAGGTGTTGTTATATATAGTTCCAATCTTTTGTGAAGGGATAGAAGTTATGATCTTGGTAGAGTGACACACTAAATTGAAATTTTGTTGTCTGTGGGACCTTCCAGTTTTTTGACTGCTTATTTTTGCTTTTATTTTCATCTTTTACCCTTTATCTACAGTGAATTTTAGAAGCCTCTGAAGAGGGCACAGATAATTAATGACTTAATCAGTAACAGAAGTTGAAGGATCTGTTTGATCTGTTTTGTATTCCTTGAGGCTGAGAAAAGCCTCCAAATCAAATATTCCAACTAGACAGCAACAGTAGTTTTAGACATTGTCTATTATTGCTTATGACAGATTTAGAAAAAAGCTACAGAATTTCTTACTAACATTGTATTGTCAGTCATTTAATCAGAATAGGCTGTGTTTTTATTTTTGTTTTAAAACTTATGTTGCCTGGATTAGGTTTCAGAGGGATACTTTTTATATTTTTTAGAATTGCCCTTTATTTTGGGGGCCTCAATGACAGTAATTTTGTGTAAAGAACAGAAATTATAGTGGTACCAGAATTATGTTTTAATTAGATCTAAGGGATATTAAGGACACATGAGATTGTTGTGTTGTAGTGCTAGGTTTAAAATAAATTTGATTCCCCTAATTGTTTGATTTTTAAACATCGCCTTATTTAAAAACTAGACCTGATTTTATTTTGTATGTCCACAAAGCCTCGTAATATTTAGAATAGAAATGTTGCCCAAAAAAGTATAGAATGCATTTACACCTTTTAGTTTATCCTAATACTAACTTACACAACCATAGTAAAATGATCAAAACCCAAAAATTAATATTGGTTCAGTACTCTTAACTATGGGCCCTAACTCATATTTTCACAAGTTTTTCTCTCTTATGTCCTCTTTCTGTTCTGTAAATCATTTAATTTTTCATTAAGTCTCTTAGACAGTTCTTGATTCCTACTTGATATGTCTTTGACACTTGAGTTCTGGTCAGTTAATTTATATCGTGTATTTTAATTTAGGTTATTTTCTCATGATTAGAATGAATTTCACGTTTTTTTAGCAAGATTTACAAGTGATGTTGTCTCCTCAGTTCACCAAACCTGGGGGTCCATATAGCAATATGTTTAACTGTTCACTTGTTAACCTTTATCAGTTGGTTATGCTGTTGCCTGCTGGTTTTTTATTTACAAAATTATTATTTTTCATTTTGAAAGTGATAAGTATCAAGAACTTGGGGAGATGATTTAAGACTATGCAGATATCCCATTTCTCCTGAAGACTTGTGCATTCATTTTAGCGTTCAATGGTGGGTCTTGTCAATAGAAGTTAGTACTGTCTTTGCCCAATGAACTGACTTTTAGAAATGGAAATGAGATAGTTTTCACTAAATTATGTTTGTATGTAATAGTTAAGAAAATTTTAAAAACTAACAACCATTGTTTTTATATTTCTTAAACCATGAATATTGATGCAACTTAACATTTTTCATTGATTTAATTATATTTGACTTTTTTTCTAATAAATTTTTTCCGCAATTAGGAAAATTTTTCTAATTAGTGGTTTTGTTGTTGTTGTTTTTTTAAGGCTTTTATTTGGGACATGAAAGGAAATGGCCAGTTTCACTGTATTAAATAAAAATTATTTTTTAGTAGCAATAAAGGGGGACCATAGGTAAAAGAGCGAATTTAATACTTAAAATTATAAAGGTTACTATATTTTGGTAGTTTTACAATTAAATAAGTATTTTCCTGCCTTCAGGTTGGCTTTATTTCCTGTTGATTCTTATAGGTAAATTTCTCAGCAAATCCCTTTTTGATAACGATTTGAGTCCAGTGTTCTGATTTGTTAGATGAGGCTTCGAACACAGTTTCACAAACTCTTTATCTGTATTTCCAAAGTTCACATAGCTCTGAATATTGGGAATCTTCATAAATCATTTGATGACAAAGCCTAAATTAAACAGAATAGTCTGTTCAATTAGAAATCCTGCTTCAGACCCTTTGGGTGTGTTAATGTAGGTACACCACGTTACTTTAAAATATAAGGCGGCCTCTGATAGAACCTCTGTAAATTCTGAATGATGCAAATTAAAATCAAAGGCATGAAGTCTTACTTGTTTAAAGACTAAGTTGTACTATTAAGGGATCCTTAAATAAAAAACATTACAACCTTAATTTTTTTTTCCCCCAGTGTAGTGGGGAACAACTTAAAATTTCATTTCCAGGATTAGCTTAATGTTATTAAATTGGAAAGGGATAACAGTATCTTGACCTTGATTTATAAATATTTTACATAAACTTAATCATAGTGCTTACAAAGTTAAACATCATCAGGGTTTTTGCATTTTTAACCCACAAATAAGTGGATGCATGATTATATTTAAATAAATAACATGTCAGTCTTGTGGTATTTTAAGAGTCACAGATTTTATATACTTGACTGGTATAACTTAAAGAATATATTAGAAGATAATAATTCATAATTGTTAAATCTATTTTGTAATGGTTAACAAAAAAAAAAACCTAAAAGTTTAAAAGGGTAGTATATTAAAATGTGTTCCAAAAATGCCAACATTGGTGATGGGATTGGGGTATGTTATCTGACTCTACTCTGCCCTCTTCCTCCCCAGTTTTTTTTTGTTCCTGGAGATTTATTAGCATGCTATAAAAGTGTTGAATAATTTTTTTCATAGGAATAAAAAAATATGTTGTTGGCCTCATTATCAAGACGTCATCTGACCCAACTTGTGTAGAGGTAAGAGTTTTTTTAAGAGAATGTAAAATCATTTAAACATTGAATTTTCAACTTAATACTGATACCAAACACATATCCACGATTATTTTCAATAGATCTGCAGTCATTCTCATGGGAGATTGCTTGTGCTTATATTCTTATTCCTATTTTAGGCCCTCATTTAATCTAAACTTTCTTCTTTTCTTAGAAGGAAAAGGTGTATATTGGGAAATTGAATATGATTCTTGTTCAGGTAAGCTTTTACTTGATTTACTCCTTTCCTGAGAAGAATTAAATGCTTCAGTTAGGCTGATTACTTGAACAAAATATTTGAACCTACCACTTTGAATAACTAGACTAACATTTTACAGAAGTAGTGATAGTAGCCTTTACAGTAACTAACATTTAATCTACTGTACCATTTGAAATTATTAATTTACTGTGGTAGGAAACATTCAAATACTGTAAACTCATCACTTCTGTGCCTCCAGGATGGAATGACTTGTTAAAAATCTTATTTGCTTGATACTGTGCATATTTACTTTTCATGTCATGTATACCAGTCTTAACTCATAAACCATTGCCTTTTGAATACAACGTTTTTTTAATCAATCTCTATATTGAGTTGGTTTTTCAAACTTTATATAGTCTAACTTTAGAAATTTTGTATTTATCTATTTTTGTATGTCACTAGATTAGACTGGCTTTTATGCTAAGGATTTTTTGTTAGTAAGCCTATTTGAATGTGCTGTTACAGAATATCTTGTGAAATCCCTAGTACACAAAGTATACAGTATAGACTTAAAAATCTAATGTAGTCATTAGGCTTTTGGTCAAAAATGACTGTATCCCAAAGTGTAATGCTTCCTTTCTTCCAAGTTAAATGTCCAGACACTACCATATTTCAAGAAAATGTCTTTCCCTGTCCATCTTTTTATGGTTAGAGTTAGATCTTTGTGTTTCCTAGGATAATTTGCACATACCTATCTAGCAGAGATATTGATAAGCATATACATTAAAGCCAGATTAGAACGGTTGGGATAATTGAGAGGAGTCATGGGGGCATTTGAAGGAGAGGGCTTTATCTGTTAATACTTTGTACCATTGTATTTTATAAGGGTGGCACATTTCTGTTTTTCTCAAGGGAGAAAATGGAAAGTGGTTGATATTCCTGCTTTTCAAATGATAGTTTCTTCGAAGTTTATTTGCCATTGACAAAGTGAAATAAAATTAACATGTCTTGTCTTTTTTAGATACTGAAACAAGAATGGCCAAAACACTGGCCAACTTTTATCAGTGACATTGTTGGAGCAAGTAGGACCAGTGAAAGTCTTTGTCAGAATAATATGGTGATTCTTAAACTCTTGAGTGAAGAAGTATTCGATTTCTCCAGTGGACAGATAACCCAAGTGAAAGCTAAGCATTTAAAAGACAGGCAAGTAATTGTTTTGTTTTAGAATTTTAAGTAATTTCTCAAACTTTTTCATGAAATTCTGAGATAGATGATAAATTTTTGAGAAACTGATTATTGATATGTTAAATTACTTTTAATTGTTTCTGATTATAAATTTAAGTAGTCCTATAGTGGCTCTAATATTGAGTCTGTAGGCTTGAAAAGTACGTGTGGTGTCAAAGATTAGATATTATACTTCTGTTGTCGCAGCAAAATAACATACATCTCATGTTAAAGGAATATAGGTTAAGAGTTCCCAGAAACAACTTTTTGGATCTATTTTATATGGCAACTACTTAATTATAGGTTCCAAGGAAAATGACTTGTGTCCAATAGTCAACTGAATTGTTACTAGTCCTGCATCTTATCAGTTTCCTGCTTGTTAACCCTAGAAACATGCCAGACTTTATTTTTTCCACTTAGTAATAAAAACTTGTTGAAGTCACTGGGGTATAGTATGTATTACCCTTATGCCTTTAAATGTAGTCAGACTAGCTTCAGAATTTACCATTTTTCCTGTGGATTGGTGTATAAGCACATTTTAGGATTTGGTATCTAACACTACTTATTTTGGAGAGTTTTGAGTCATCTATGTTGATTATAAAGACTAGAGTGATTTATATTATTAGAATAATGGGCGACAAAAATACTAAACCTCTAAGAAATGAAGTTTCTGTATAGCAGTCTTTATAGGTGAGTTTTAAAAGAGTGATATTACATGTAGTTTTAATAACTGTAGCTTTTAATGTTACTGCTATTTGTGTTTAGATAAACTCAAGTTTTTAATAACCAATTACTGAAATTTTTAATATTTGTTAATATGTAAGTAGTGTTTATTTCTATTTGTTTTCTAAACTGATCACTTTTTTTTTAGCATGTGCAATGAATTCTCACAAATCTTTCAGCTGTGTCAGTTTGTGATGGTAAGTGTTTTTATTTTCATTTTTTAAAATAAAAATTATAAGAAGATAATTATTTATAGATATGTTTTTGTTGTAGGAAAATTCCCAAAATGCTCCACTTGTACATGCAACTTTGGAAACATTGCTCAGATTTCTTAACTGGATTCCACTGGGATATATTTTTGAGACCAAGTTAATCAGCACATTAATTTATAAGGTATAGTGAATACATTTCAGGTTTTTATCACTGAGTAGTTGCATATACTTTCAATTTGTAATGCTCTTTCATATGGAAAAATCATTCAGCATTCATAGCCATAATCAACCTTGTTTCTGAGATGATGAACCTTCTCAGAAGAACTTTTCCAGTTACAGGTAGTAGTTCACAATAGTGTCAAAATCTTTTTATACACTTACATCGTGTAATTTCACAAATTCCATATAAACAAAAAACTATTAATGGATTTGATTTGATTTCAGTTCAATGTATTTGTCACAGTGAGGTAAATAAAAGACTGTTTCTACAAAATGGAATATGTGGGGTTTTTTTTTCTTGATAATTTAAAAGCAGTAGAATGTAACACCTGTATAAGGTCTAATAATTGTTTATCCAGAGATAACCAGCTATCAAGTTGGTTGTATTATTTTTCCAGATGTTTTCTTGGCTGTTATAATAAATAAGTTGTGTACTTAATTGTGACTCTATAAAAGCAGACAATTAAATTTATATTTGGGGCTATTTATAACATTTTTTTCTCTTTCTGATATTAAACTCTTTGTTTTTAATACTAATTTTAAGTAAAGTGTCTCAGACCATTTATTTTATGCTTTTTTTTTATTATTATTAAAATAGTTCTTGAATGTTCCAATGTTTCGAAATGTCTCTCTGAAGTGCCTCACTGAGATTGCTGGTGTGAGTGTAAGCCAGTATGAAGAACAATTTGTAACACTATTCACACTGACAATGATGCAACTAAAACAGGTAATAAATATGCTTAAGAACTGTCTTAGAAAAAGTCGGGTTGGAGTTTAACCATTTCGGCACAACTTACCATAATAGACCAGTTGTAATGTGATTGTGTGTTTATTGTATAAAATTAAGAGTGAACTAGAAATTTTTCTGAATATTTAAAATCCTCGATATAAAATATGGTAATTCATTTCTACAGAATTTAGAAGCTTGAATATCTGGGATTTAATATCAGTCAGCTCTGCTTCTGACCTTATGTCTCTGAGACGAAGCATTGTCCAGTCCTTGTTTGGTTAGGTATATATAAAATTACCTAGACAGTTAATTGTAATGCTACATATTGTATATATAATCTGAATTAAATATTTTTACTTTTTTAATAATACCAAGGAGGGAAACATTTGATACAGGGGGAAATTCAAAGGATAGTGTTTGTGAGGAAATCTTAATACTCTCAACATTAAAGGGGAAAAGAAACATCAAAAGCTCTAGGACACAAAAATACAAAAGCGGGTATAACGGGAATTCTAAAGAAGAAGGTGTTTAACTTTTTTTTTTTTTTTTTTTGATATTAGTAAAATGGCAGTGGAATCTTAGCACTAGTTATAGTGTTCTTTATTATTGGTTTTAAAATGCAGACTAACAGTCCACATTTAAACTTTCAGATGCTTCCTTTAAATACCAATATTCGACTTGCATATTCAAATGGAAAAGATGATGAACAGAACTTTATTCAGAATCTCAGTTTGTTTCTCTGCACGTTTCTTAAGGAACATGGTCAGCTTATAGAAAAAAGACTAAATCTCAGGGAAACACTCATGGAGGTAGGCTTTGTGAAGCGTTTGGCATTTGAAATTCTCTACATAATAATAAAAAGTGTCTTTGCTCTAAAATGTATGTACCTTTTAACATGTATTCTTTCCTATTACTGGTCTCCATTATAAATATATGTTGTTGGTTCCAAATTCTAGTTAAGCAGAGTTTCACATTTTGTGTTCTATATAATAACAATAATTTATGATCAAAATTAAATTTCTAAAAGGTATTCATGCCATTCTTAGATAAAGAGTCTACCTTATTTAAAAATAGAGCTGTATAAGCAACATAACAAAACTATCTCTTTTAAAGTACACAGTTCACTGTTATCAGCAGTCATCTGTTCTAAAACATTTTCATCACTCACAAGCAATGATGTGCCCATTAATAGTGTCACTCCCTCATTCTTCTCCCTGCCCCATTCCCCTCCTTTTGTCTCTGAAATGACCTATTCTGAGCCATTCATGTAAATGGAAACATAATATCTGGTTTTTCATAATTGGCTTCTTTTACTTACCATGTTTTCAAGGTTCATCTGTGTTACAACATATACCAGTACTTTGTCCTTTTTTATGGCTGAATGATATTTCATTGTGTGCATATTTTAATTTTGTATGTTCATCATTTGATGGACATTTCGATCATTTCCACCTTTTCATTGTTGGCACCAACGATTACATAAGATTTTTGAAGTGTTCTAGGACATTTCAGAAGAAAGAATTTGCTTCTAGAGAATTTCTACAGTCTTTTTTGAATAGTAAAACCTCAGAGTTGTGCAAAATACAACATGGATTTTTATTTCTAATGTAATAAGTGGAAAACAGTTTGATTAATAATATCTAAGGATTATTTTAATAGTTTTGCTTTTCATTGTAGGCCCTTCATTATATGTTGTTGGTATCAGAAGTGGAAGAAACGGAAATCTTTAAGATTTGTCTTGAGTACTGGAATCATTTGGCAGCTGAACTCTATAGAGAGAGTCCATTCTCTACATCTGCCTCTCCATTACTATCTGGAAGTCAACATTTTGATGTTCCTCCCAGGAGACAACTGTATTTGCCTGTTTTATCCAAGGTAACAGTAAAGTGGGTGGTTGAGTGCTTTTCTTGTTAGTGCTGTGATTTTTGAGGACTAAATGCAAGTACTAGTTTTTATTTTTGGCTAATCTTTCCAAATAAATGTGCAGCAGAAAGAATCCAGTGACAACTTCATGCATGTTGAAAACCAGAACATGAAAGAGGTCATGTACAAGCTATGGTTCTTAAAAGCGTGGTCCTTTTAGAAGCATTAACAGTACCACCTATGAGTTTGTTAGAAAAATGCAGATTTAAGAGGCCACCCCATGTCAGTCAGTCTTTGTAGAGGACATTGGAAATTTAACAATTGGTTTTCATTCATGATAAAGTTTCAGGACCACTGGTTGTAGAATAACATTTTCATAATTATTCTTTTATATGGTAATAGTTTTGTTGTATTGGTGTGAAATGTGTATATTTTAATTTTTTATTGCTATGTTCGATGTGGCTTATTTCAAAGATCTAACAGATTTTTTTTGTTGAATAGGTCCGTTTATTGATGGTTAGTCGTATGGCTAAACCAGAGGAAGTATTGGTTGTAGAAAATGATCAGGGAGAAGTTGTAAGAGAATTCATGAAGGATACAGATTCCATAAATTTGTATAAGAATATGAGAGAAACATTAGGTAACTTAATAAATACTATAATTTTTATAACTTTTGTTCTGGGGTGCAAATATTTTAGGAAATGTGGTATGCTTAGTTTCTGAATCTGTTAATAGCTAAGTTTTGCATTTGAAATATCTGGAACTTTTTTCTTTCCTTTGTAGTTTATCTTACTCATCTGGATTATGTAGATACAGAAAGAATAATGACTGAGAAGCTTCACAATCAAGTGAATGGTACAGAGTGGTCATGGAAAAATTTAAATACATTGTGTTGGGCAATTGGCTCCATTAGTGGAGCAATGCATGAAGAGGATGAAAAACGATTTCTTGTTACTGTTATAAAGGTATGCAAGTGTTTTATATGAACTGAAACCATTATATAAGTTTTATTACAAATTACTGTAATTTGTCTTGTTTCATAGGATCTATTAGGATTATGTGAACAGAAAAGAGGCAAAGATAATAAAGCTATTATTGCATCAAATATCATGTACATAGTAGGTCAATATCCAAGATTTTTAAGAGCTCACTGGAAATTTTTGAAGACTGTGGTTAACAAGCTGTTTGAATTCATGCATGGTAAATCCTCTTTATTTAATATATTTAGATATTTTTGTTAAGCAAAAACAATTTTTCTTCAAACTTTTTTGAATAAATGTTTTTGTTTTGTTAGAGACCCATGATGGAGTCCAGGACATGGCTTGTGATACTTTCATTAAAATAGCTCAGAAATGCCGCAGGCATTTTGTTCAGGTTCAGGTTGGAGAAGTAATGCCATTTATTGATGAGATTTTGAACAACATTAACACTATAATTTGTGATCTTCAGCCTCAACAGGTATGGGAGCACTTAGCATATTTTTCTTAGAAAGTAGCTACTGTTTTAATCAGAATTCATTAATGAGAATTGACAGAACGCTGCTACTGGATTCAGTTCTAATATCTCTGTGGTTATGTTTTCATAGGTGGAAATTTAACTAGAAGTTTGTTAGGCTGTTTTCCTATTTCACAATTAAAATTTGTTTAAGTTACAGATGTGAATTGTTTGTGTGGCATTCCTTATGGTTCCTAAAAGTAAAATGTCTTCCTTTTAACATAGGTCCATACATTTTATGAAGCTGTGGGGTACATGATTGGTGCACAAACAGACCAGACAGTACAAGAACATTTGATAGAAAAATATATGCTACTCCCTAATCAAGTTTGGGATAGCATAATCCAGCAGGCAACCAAAGTAAGTTATAGTACTTTTTGTAAAAGTTCTAGTAGATTTTAAGAATTGTGTTATTTACAAAAGCCCTGAATGCAGTGCCTCTGACATATTTTCCTGATTTATAAGGATTTTTATCTGTGCTTTTGCACATTAAAAAATACATGGTAAATTTTCTGTTTTGATGTTAAATTGTGACTTTCGCTCTATTCTTAGTTCTAGGTATAGGTAATGAAGACTTATTTTGTGTGTACTATTTGGAATTATAAATGTGATTACAAATTAGGAGTAAGGTGGCTAGTGTTTTTTGCTTTAGTGGTTATAAGGATAATTCATATGATAATTCGATTTCTTTTTTTGTCTTTCACAGAATGTGGATATACTTAAAGATCCTGAAACAGTCAAGCAGCTTGGTAGCATATTAAAAACAAATGTGAGAGCCTGCAAAGCTGTTGGACACCCCTTTGTAATTCAACTTGGGAGAATTTATTTAGATATGCTTAATGTATACAAGTGCCTCAGTGAAAATATTTCTGCAGCTATCCAAGCTAATGGTAAGTGATTTTGAATTTTATTGGAATGTCGTATATCAGTTCTACCTTCCTTAGGGTAGACATTTAGTATTGCTCACAGATTTAAATCAGCTCCCCTCTCATGTTCCAGATAACCTTAGAAATTTTTTAAACTAATTGCATGCCCCCTTTCCTTATAAAATTAGTCTTAGTTTATTTTCCCAATAAATTCATCTTAAGGGTTTTAAAAAATATATCTTTAGGTTTTTTAATGGTAAATAAAATAGTATCTGAAACGCATTTAATTACCAATGTAGAATTTTAATTGTCAGGTTGGATTCCACTTAATTATATTTTTTAGGTGAGATGGTTACAAAGCAGCCATTGATTAGAAGTATGCGAACAGTGAAAAGGGAAACTTTAAAGTTAATATCTGGTTGGGTGAGCCGGTCCAATGATCCACAGATGGTGAGTGAGATGTGCTTTTTGTTTAAGTTGAAGCTGCATTCTCTGGAATAAGCTTTATTTCTTTGTGCACTTGGCTAATTTAAAGGTAATTTAGGTGTCTACATTTGGGTTTATTTTATAGCATTCTATTTATTGGAGTCCTTTAAAATGTGGTTATAAACCATCTACTAAAGAAATTGCTGTTAAATGAAGGTAGTGGTGATATGTGAGAAGATGTCTTTTTATTTTTTATATGGCTAGATAAGAGTTGAGATGACTTTTTTGTGTTCATGATTTTTAGAGCAGTTTACAAAGCTGACATTAGTTTGCCTCCAGTGAAAATAAGTGCTTTCTCCCTTGAGGATTGGAAAAGTCTTTTACTTTCTTATTCCTCTTAGTCTTAAATCATTTCCAGAAAGGAAATGGTTTTCAGAAACTAAACCAGCTCCATATGCCTCAACTTGGAAAAATGTGAATTACTGTTATTACTCTTTTCATGCTCTTGGTCCTTGGAACATTACAAAAAGTTCTATCCTGTTAGCACTGCTCTGTAGTTGACAAGTGTGCTACTGGATGATTTTGATATTTCAGTAGTTCTTATTGATAAGGAAATGTTTTTCAGGAAGTTTATTCAGAAAACAATAATGGAATTCTCAGGGTATAGATTAAAATATTGAAAGGTTTGAACACATGTAGTATGAGGTCAGAACTGTATTAAATTTAGAAAGTAAAAGAGATAAATTGAAGGGATTATGAAGTTCATAATTTACAATAGCTTGGTCAAATCAGGAGCATCAGTGGTGATAATAACAGACAATATCATATTTTACAGCTAAGGTTTATGTTGAGGTTTGGGGCAGTGTATACAAAAATATTTAACAACACATCTATTCCAGTTTGTTGGGAAAGAATTATTTCAGTCAGTGTTAAGAGTAGAAATGAGAACCAGTTCTAGTTTGAGAAACTAAATGAGTAATTGGGAAAATAATTCTGCACTTTATCCTTCAAATCTTATTAGACCTTTTTTGTATAGTAAGACACTGTTTACACTAGTAATCTACATTTGATGTATTTAATAGAACCTATTAAAAGCATAGACGTTATGCCTTAATATGACTGTATTGAGAGTTTGGAAACTCAGTTTCTTTGGTGCAATTCGGTTTCTTTTAAGAAAATTAGTGACAATTATTATTTCTGTTTATTAAAATAAATTGTGAGTGGGTTTCTGCTTTTGGTTAGATTTGAGTGCCCTTGGTTTTTATAGATATTCATTGAAGAAACTGATAAAATCTTGGTTAGGAAGACTATTTTTCCTTTTAGGTTACTCATCTCACATATATACTATCCCTAGAATCCTGATCTTCCAACAGTTACTTGTAGCAATCACTTGGTTTTGGGCCTCAGTTTCCTTAGTAATTATGGATCTGAAATACACAATGTTTTTGGTCTTTACCAGCCTAGTGTTGATTTCTTGGTTTCTTCTGGTAAAATGTTTTAGTGTACAAAATACCTAGTCTCAATGTGTAGGATTTTCCAGTTTTCAGTAGACAATCAACATAAATCTTAGACAGCAGTGGCCTACCTTTTTATAATAGTAACCAAGTGCCTAGATTGAAACTTAAACGTTTTTTTGTTTTTTTTAACAGGTAGCTGAAAATTTTGTTCCTCCTCTGTTGGATGCAGTTCTCATTGATTATCAGAGAAATGTCCCAGCTGCTAGAGAACCAGAAGTGCTTAGTACTATGGCTATCATTGTCAACAAGTTGGGAGGACATATAACAGCTGAAATACCTCAAATATTTGATGCTGTTTTTGAATGCACATTGAATATGATAAATAAGGCATGCGATTTTCATTTCAGTTATAAAATGGAAATTCTGCAGGATGTCCTTAGAACACTTGAAAGCATAAATGGTATCTGTGAGTGTAGCTTAATTTTTAGGTTCTGGAGTTAAAATGTTTTGAACGTCTAGATCAGGGAACTAGGTTTTTAATTTACTACAAAAATACCTTAAAAGCAAAAAGTAAATTTGATAGATTATAATATTCAAATAGCAGCTTGCATTTATTGAAAACTTGCTGCATGTTAGGCATTAAGAATTCAGTTATATTTGTTTAAAAGGCAGGTTTACATTTTTATTTATATAAGTGTAGTATGTGCTTATAAAAAATAGGGAAGTACATTAACCAAGACAGAACTGCCATTGTAAGTATATAAATTTACACAGTAGCTAACAATTTTTAATCTGTATTATGGTTTCAGTCACTGAAGTGGTGATAATAGTGTCAGTTACTAGAAAATGTGGTGTTCTTTTTGAGCGTTTTTGTGAATGAGTTCATTTGTAATGTAACCTTGTGTTCCCTCATTTTGGTAATTCATTTATTTAATAAGTGGTTATTTCATCTTCCATGAGAGGTGAATTACATTGTCTTTGGGTTTGCCTTTTAGTAGTCTACATCTAATGGGTGCCACTAACATCTGCAAACATTTATGCTGAAATGGGGCTTGCTTTTTCTCTCATTTAAAATATAATTAAGGCACTTAAACTTTATTTTGTTCCCACCATTTATTTTTAGGACTTTGAAGAATATCCTGAACACAGAACGAACTTTTTCTTACTACTTCAGGCTGTCAATTCTCACTGTTTCCCAGCATTCCTGGCTATTCCACCTGCACAGTTTAAACTTGTTTTGGATTCTATTATTTGGGCTTTCAAACATACTATGAGGAATGTTGCAGATACAGGTAACTGCATAGAGATAATATTCTTTTATTTTCCTACCAATCCACAAACTATATAGACACAAATAAATGTATAGTTGTTGAAAAGTTGGGTAAATAACACTTGTCATAGTTTTATTTTGAACGTGTCATTTGCATATATATGTCTAAGTCCAAAGTCCAAAAACAGTTTTATCATCTGTTTTAGACATAGTTCATAGGCAGCATTGAGTTATATAGGGAGATAAGCGTAAAATTCAAGATGATAACATCACATCCATGTTTTCACCAGTATGTTGTCCGTGTGCTTTTCCTCTGTGGCATTAAGGGTCCACTGAGGATAGAACTAAACAGTTCTAGCAGGAGGATTTTTGATTTGTTGTGTTTTTAAATAGTAATTGGTTTATGTAATAGAAATGTATTAGTAGTGCTGTTGTGGGAGTGAAGCTTGAGAGGATAAACTCGTCTTTGAACAGTGGAAATGTGGTAAAGGTTTTCATTTATTTTATATTATAGTCTGTAAGCTGGCATTGATTCTAGTGGAACTCCATTGCCGATTCAGGATAATTTGGGCAAATAGCAAAACAGGGAGAATGGGGTTTGAATCAGTAGTTAAAATAGCTGAAATAATATCATGAATGTTATCAGTCTGTAATTTGTTCGTATTCTGTGTATTTTAGGCTTACAGATACTTTTTACACTCTTACAAAATGTTGCACAAGAAGAAGCTGCAGCTCAGAGCTTTTATCAAACTTATTTTTGTGATATTCTTCAGCATATCTTCTCTGTTGTGACAGACACCTCACATACTGCTGGTAAGAATTTAAATCCATAAAAGTGTTAAGTGTTTCAGTTGTTATTACATCTTAGAGTTAATAATGTTATTTTTATCAACAGGTTTAACAATGCATGCATCAATACTTGCATATATGTTTAATTTGGTCGAAGAAGGAAAAATAAGTACACCGTTAAATCCTGGGAATCCAGTTAACAACCAAATGTTTATTCAGGAATATGTGGCTAATCTTCTTAAGTCTGCATTCCCTCATCTACAAGAGTAAATATGTATACTTTTTAATAAATGTAATTTTTTCTGTTTAAAAATAGGTGGTGATTAATTATGTTTTGATTTACAGCGCTCAAGTAAAGCTCTTTGTGACAGGGCTTTTCAGCTTAAATCAGGATATTCCTGCTTTCAAGGAACACCTTCGAGATTTCCTAGTACAAATAAAGGTATGCATTTTATTTGTAGTTGCAAAAATATTGACTATATATGATTTAAGTGTTGCATCATGGAATTGTATTTTAAAATCATTGGGCTTTAAAAATAATGTACAATCTTACTAGTGAGACTGGTTACAGAATTAAAGATTAAATCAAGGTCAGTAAGAGGATGGGCTTGAAATGTTTTTGTAAACTTTGTTATTAATATAATTCATTTTATATAATTTAAATGCCTATAACAGTATTGGGATTGACTCCCTCGGGTATTGTTTAAGTGTAAAAAATTGAATTCAAAGTAAAGGGAGAATGCAAATTACCTGAAATATAGCTATGAAGACAATGATAATATAGCTAACTTGATCATAAGTCTTGGGAGAAACAGCTTTCTTGATATCTTTGCTTACCTAGTAGATTATATAGAATATCATACTATTCCTCTTTTGTAACAGCTCCTCCCATGCACACATACACGCTGTTGGTTTTTAATTCAGCCACATAGAATTGTATTGATGTATGATCATTTAAATCCAACCAATTATAGAAAAATTATATCCCTTGTGTAAACAGGAATTTGCTTATCTGCACATTTTCCCCCAAAAGGCTAGTCATTTTGTCAAAATCAAAAATGTATTATGTTGACCTTTCAACTGTCTGTTTCACAGGAGTTTGCAGGTGAAGATACATCTGATCTGTTTCTGGAAGAAAGAGAAACAGCCCTTCGACAGGCTCAGGAAGAAAAACATAAACTTCAAATGTCTGTCCCTGGCATCCTTAATCCACATGAAATTCCAGAAGAAATGTGTGATTAAAATCAAAAGTCATGCTGGGTTTTTTTTTTTCCTCTGCAACTCTTATTAGCAGAAGAAAACAGCATCTGGATATTTGTCGACCAAAATGATGCCAATTTGTAAATTAAAATGTCACCTAGTGGCCCTTTTTCTTATGTGTTTTTTGTATAAGAAATTTTCTGTGAAATTCCTTCCAACTGTTTAAGCTTTTGTTTTGGTCATCTTTATTTAGTTTGCATGAAGTTGAAAATTAAGGCATTTTTTAAAATTCTACTTCATGCCCATTTTGTGGCTGGGATTGGGGGAGGAGGCGAATTCAATTTGAACGTATACTTGTAAATTCTAATGCAAAATTATACAATTTTTCCTGTAAACAATACCAATTTTTAATTAGGGAGCATTTTCTTTCTAGCCTGCATTTCAGTCTAGAAGAAAAGATAATGAGTAAAACAAATTGCATTGTTAAGAGGATTATAGTGCTGCATTGTCTGAAGTTAGCACCTCTTGGACTGAATCGTTTGTCTAGACTACATGTATTACAAGTCTGTATGGCAAGTTTGCAGCAAGATCATGTGCATACCATCCCATTGTAAAGCAACTTCAAAAAATATGGGAACAGTTAGTTATTTTTACACAGTTCTTTTTGTTTTTGTGTGTGTGTGCTGTCGCTTGTCGACAACAGCTTTTTGTTTTCCTCAATGAGGAGTGTTGCTCATTTGTGAGCCTTCATTAACTCGAAGTGAAATGGTTAAAAATATTTATCCTGTTAGAGTAGGCTGCATCTTTTTAACAACTCATTAAAAAACAAAACAAAACTGGCTTTTGAGATGACTTATACTAATTTACATTGTTTACCAAGCTGTAGTGCTTTAAATACACTACTTAAAAGGCAAAATAAACTTGGTTTACATTTATTTTCCCTTTATTGGCTCAGAATTATTCCTATATTAATGAAAGTGGTTATTTGTGTTAACTAATATTTTAAGATGATGTTCAACACTTGCTGACTTACAAATAATATTTGTGAAGTTATTGGGAGTAAAGGCAGTTTATATAAAAGGATTTTCTTTAGATACTTTCTGTTCCCAAGAAACATTTCCTGTTTAACACAATTTACCTTTATTTAAGTGATTAAGGAGTATCTTGTCTCCTCTGTTTAGGAGCCTAAGTGCTGCAAAGATGAGTCTTAGAACCCATGTGCAAGAAGCTACTGCAGATACTACGTTCTTGTAAACTGTAACCCTTAGGAGTTGTCTTGTTTTAATAAAAATCAGAGCAAGGGGGAAAATCTGTATAGAGGGCCTATAAAACATGAAAAGGAGTTAAAACTAAGGTAATTGAAAAAGGGAACCAGTTTGGGCGAACCTGTTATAGAGGATAAACTAAGATGCTATCAACTAGATTAGAGCCTAAGCATTTGAAGTACCTTGAGTTTGTGGAGAATAAACAATTTTGTATAATTGCTACACTAAATCATTCTGTGACAAACCTGCCATCATTTCAGTAGAATACATAGGATAGCAAATGGTAAGAATTTATAGAGTATTGGGTATTGGAAGACTTCGTTTAAGCTTTACCTTTAAAATCTTTGATTCAGTCTTAGTTAATTGATGTTTGCCTAAAAATGTTTTAGGGTGTTTTCTTAGCTAAGAGTTTATGTCCAGATAATGTACTCTAATTAGCTATATATAAAGTCCATATTGTTAGTTTATAATATCACCAGTTACAACAATTGTCATGTATAATTTTCTTATCTTCCTACAGCCACATTGGACTCTTGATATGTTCTGGATGTTCCAAGAAACCAAGCTTTAGCTTGGGAACCAAGATAGTCCACTTTGAATTAGAAATGATTGGCAACTGGGGATTCAACCACTGCCAAAAGTAAATTTATACCTTTAAGTTAATAAGGATAATTATAACTGTAAGCAAAAAGAATCATTTGTTTAAAATTTATAAACTTGATTCATTCAAGGAAAATTTATAAATTGAACCAGAAACATCAGTTTTAAGTTTTTTATATTTAAAATAGATGTCATCTGTGGTATATTCTAGTCCATAGTTCAGTCCTTTGCATTGAAGATTATTTTGTGGGAATGTTGAACAAAAAGATTTCACTAAAACTACAGAAAACAATAGTGTTAGTAACAATCTGGGATAGACACAGTTTCTGGTTTAATTGAAAGTTAACGTGAGTCAGCTACAAGGTTATTTGACAGCCAAGCATACTGATAACTGGCCATTTCAACTTTTTTGGCATAGAATTAGGGTATTGTCTCAGTTGTTAGTATGAGGGAGAACTGAAATCATCTTAACAGTGAGTATGAATCTTGATATAGGCACTTTCATTAGATGGGGAATCTTGGGCAAGTCATTTGAATTTATTTGAAAATTAGGATCACAGAGCTAAGTCCTGGTTGGTTATGAAGATTTAAATATAAATCTTTGCCAAGATGCCAGACACCATATCTCACCAAATTGGATGCTTCTCCCGCCCCCACATATTCTAGCTTATTTGGAATTGGGGTTTATCTTAAACCCATGGTAACTTAAAATTTCTGATGGCCAGGCAATGTCGCTGACATGTGTTCTTGCTTGTCCACACATGAACTCAATTATAGCTGTTGGTATACCTTTGTTAATATAATTGCAATTTTAAGTTGTCTTCTAAATTATGGTTCAGCATAGAAATGTTACTGTATTTGCAGAAGCACACAGGAGCGACAGGACGTAAAGATATTAGGGAGGAAATATTCATCATTGGGAGGATAACCACAATTCTATATTTTCTTGCAAAGGATCAACCAAGTTTTTTTTTTTTGAATCAAGTAAGGGATGCCCATAAGCTATACTGCAAAGAATTAATCTACCAAATGCCAAGGAATGCGGTTTTATTCATGAAATTAAGCACTGGGAACATTAAATTTCAAAGAGACTGCCATAATCAATTTCTGCAGTTTGCAAGACTATCAAATTGTAGTTGGCAGCATTCTTATTCTTGATCATACATAAAATAATGGCTCTTCTTGCAATTGGTTTCATCTTAGATTTGAAATTGGTAGGTAAACCAAGTGAGTAATTGGTTTCATCTTAGATTTGAAATTGGTAGATAAACCAAGTGAGTTCAGTTTTTATAGGCTGTCCTTATTCCATTTGAGCGTAACGTATTTTGGTAAGCGTACCTAAGATGCCGGCATTTCAGGGCTTGTTACCAACAGAGACAAGGATGGAGTTTGAAAAACATAAGGATTTTGAGAACTAATTGGTCTGATTTAGTCAGTCATGTATGTGTGGAGTTTTCCTCCAAAAAAGTTACTAGCAGTAACAATATGAAGATATCAAGTCTTTATCAAAATGAATTTCATTAAAAGGTCATATAAGTCAACGAATTGATTTTGGTGCTGTCATTAAATGAAAGGTTTGGGTTAAGAATTTACATAAAAATGTATGGTTACTATTTACAAATAGTACTTGTGGCAATTACTATGGTGAAGTTTCTATTACTATCATGTTTTCTATCTGATATATTGGGTAAATTTAGGAAACATTCTGTGATCTATCTAGTTCGTGTTGCAGTTTCCCCCATTCTAAGGATGTATTTCATGGCCTGTTTCCAAATGGGAATTCAGTGTAGGTTCACCCTTTTCATTTGTAGTGAGAACATTTTACTATTTAAAATTATATTTGGTTATTTCTCAATATTTTTCTTCTAATAGTGTCTTCATTCACTTTAAGCATAGTTTGTATTATATCAGTCTGAAAAAAACTCCTTTCCCCCATTTAGGTTCAGAGCCCACATAACACTTTCAATAAAATTTCATTCTGGGGGCCCTAGGAAATAAACCTTGACTAGCTTGCAAAGAGATTATATTTAAGAACATTTTTATAAACATCTCGAGGAAGATATTTTTTTGGCTTCATGTAACAAAAAATGCAATAACTGACAGTTTCTTTTGTGCTTGGGTCACTAAAGTCTAGAGTTAATGGATATAGGATTTCTGCAGCTTTATGATGTCACTAGAGTTCTGGCAACTTAGGAATATTTCCCTAGCACTTGGATTGTACCCTGCGGTCAAATATGGCTGCAGGAACTTAAGCAATACATCTGCATTCTAGATAGGATGGAAACAAGCTCTTTTTAAAGACTTGGAACTTAAACTCAGAACACTTTCAAGTACATCTCCATAGCCCCACCTAACGAGAAGAAACAATCTTGAGGCTTGATGCACTGCTTCTCTGAATAAAATTGACACAGAAAGAGATAGAGTATATAGAGGGAACTAGCAGTTTTAACCACTGTTCAACAAAGACTAAGTGAAAATAAAGGACAAAAGACAATTGATTTACATGGGAAAAGCCTCTAAGTATGCAAGTTCTGAAAATGCCAATGAAATTACTTATGGCAATGGTAAAGTCTGTACAGGGTAGCAGGCAACCATTTACTCCTTATGTTACTAATTGCTATTATTTTGACTTTTAAGATAAACTAATATCCAGACCACAAATGAAACCTTAAAAACCTAAATAGAGGAGAGGAACAAAGAAGTTGAGGGGGAAAGGCCATGTCTATGATGGGGGAAATTTACATGGAAAACCTATTATTTCCATTGTGAAAAAGGTTTTGGGAAAATGTCAATACCTAAATTTCCAGAGTCCTTTCCTTGATCCACTTCTAATTTACTTAATGCCCAGACAATACCACTGCTTTCACCTCTCTGTTAGGACCTCCAAGGAAATATCTTTTCCTTAAAGTTTGCTGACTAAAGTAGGCCTTTTCTTTCCTAAATGTGGAAGTATTTGCTCCACTTTAAAAATCCTTCTGTATTTATACCCTGAAAATATCTTTGGAGCCTAATAAGTCAACAGGCACTTAAGTTTTCTGTTAGCCCATTAGAACAGGGCCATAGTTTTATTATGCAAGCTGGGATATACTGTTTTATTATATTCCAGTAGGACATAGGAGATAAAGTCTCAACATTAATTCTCTGTACTTCCTACCTAGTAAATCCTGATCCAGAATGTCCTTTCCCAACAACAGGAAGAGAAACTAGGCTTCTTATATGTTGGTCTCATACTGTGAGATGAGACAGACATTCAGAATGAGGTCAGGCTTTCTCAATATGCCCAACCAGTTAAGAGCAAACTTCATAAATTCATCCAACTCTTAGAAGTGTTGTATTCCATCTTTTCAAGATTATCAATAATGGTACACAAATCCTTTGAGTTCACATGAAGTCTGGGTTTTCACCTACATCAAGGACACTTCAACAGGTGGAACCAGTGTCCCGAGCTTTGAAATTGGCCTACCTGCCCCTTAGGTTGCCTTAAGGATTATAGTGATTATTTTTTTAAAAAACGCTCAGAACAGAAATAGCCAGTTATTAGCTTATAGGAAGGAAATTTTCTGCTTTTGAGAGTTTGCAACTAGTTCACAAGCTAAGAGGCTATGGTAAAAATAAAGACTATATAAACAGATTTATCCATGCATAGTCACCAAAAATCCTGATTTTAGTAGCTAGGTTGCTCTTCCAGGATACTTGTATTTAGTATTCATTGAAGTGTTGTGCAGTAAATTGCCCTCCATGGACCCTTAGCTAACTAAGTTTCATTGCTTGTGCTGGACTAGGCTCTGTTTTATCTCTTAAGTTAAAATTCACTGTGCTTCCTGACAGCCAAGGTAAAGAAAAAAGGCCTCTTTAACAATGCAACTCTAACTTAAATGTATGTATTTAAAACAAATTTTGTTTATATAATTGCATAAAGTTATAATACATATCTAGAGTAGGAAATGGTGTTAATCCATTAATTGTTATGTTAATATTCACCTGAATTGTAAATCAATTCACTAGATTGTTATGTTTGCTTCTCCTTTCTTAATTTTTCAAAGCTAAATATACTCAGGGTGACCTCTGATACAGTTTCATTTTGTTTCCATGATGCAGCTGCATGAAGCTTATGTTAGTTAAAGGAACTTCCAGAGTTTTTCTGAATTCAGTCCTCACAAAATAAATTGATGATTAAGATTAAATGCATTTCCTGGATTCAACGGAATTATAGCTTTTGAACAGCTACAGGGTTACTAGATGTAAAGTCACAATCTCAGGGAAAATTCATAGATTTGGTAAGTCTGAAGTATGCTTTAAATTTCTCAGGCTGCCCTTGCAAAATAAGTTTGAGAATGTGCCTAGATTGTCAGTCATCTACTCTGTCAAAATGACATTTCAAAATATCCCTGGAATTTTGGAGATAAGAATTTCATAATCTTTAAAAATATACATTTAAACAGCATAGTCCAGCTGTGGTTCTGTGAAAGCATATTTTTTATGAAACTTCTGAAATAGAAGCTGAAAGCCAAGAGATAAGTTTGAAAAATGCAATTTCTCCTCAGCCTCACCATTATTCTTGGGCCTTCTCATTTCACCTTTCAATCTACCCAGGAAGTCTCATCTACTCTGGTTTCAGATACAATCTAAGTATTTCTTCAAATTTACATCTGCTACTCAGACTTTTTTGCCTTCCAGACCCATATACTTTAGTATCTTAAGCTCAGTCTAACAGGAACTGAACTTTTCCTGCCCTACCCCTATAAAATTCAAAATAAGCTGGTTCTCCTTCAGTGTTTTGTTTTGTTCTGTTTTGTTTTGTTTTGTTTTATATCTCAACAGCACCAACATCCTTCATTTAGTTTTCAGTCATCTTTGACATCTTACTCTCATAATCAGTCACAAAGTTTATTCAAGTCTACTTCAGAATAGATCTCAAATTAATCTCTTCCATTGCTATCAACCTAAGTCTAAGTCACTATCATCTTTCCTGGACTTCTGATATAGCTTTCTAATTGGTCTCATTTATTGCTGTTCAGATTCTTCCCCAGTCTGTTCTCTCCCCTGCTACCCAAAAGTGTGGTCTGGGGCTGACAGTATGCACATCACATAGGAATCTCAGGCCCCAGCTAAGACCTGTTGAATCAGAACTTGTATTTTAACAAATAAATCTCTACATTATTTCTATGTATATTAAAAAACCTTTTCCAAATGCAAATCTGCTTGTTACCTGCTTACGACTTTCGTAATTATACATATTTTCTTAGGACAGATATTAAAATCCCTAGTATTCTCTGAAATAGTGACTTTAATGCTTTTGCTCAAATTCCCTTAAAATAATTTTGAAGCTATTTGCCACTTGGCAAATTTTAATTTTATCTAACATTTTAATCAATTTTAAATGCAAATATTTTTAAGCATAATGTATTTGTCTGTGCTTTATATTTTTGACAAAACTTTGGAACAGCCAGGTTAGCTCATTAGTTATGGGAAATGTCAAGAATATTAATTAGAAGCTGGTTAGTACTCGTCAGATCAGATTACTGACTCTTAGAAAAGGTCTGATTTTGTGTTTTTTAATTCAATAAACATGCATTTAAATTTCAAATAAACATGCACTCCTCTGACAACTTTCTCACTTCTCACTTCTGAATTCCAAAAGGGAGAATAGAGAGAGAGAAGCAGAGATGAGAGGGCCCAAAACCTTACCAAGTGTGATAAAGGTACCACCTTCTCTTCCAAAATTCTGCTTTGAGCTATGCCTTGGAAATTTTTACATCATGGGGCAATAGAATGGGTGCAAGGTATGATTTTCTTTTGTAAAGTGGGAGTTAAATTGGCAAATGGCTGAAATATTTTGAGGGCAAATCACTGTTAAAGAGAGTCCATACTAAAGGTGATTCCCTTAGAGATACTTAGAGAGTACTCTTTAATAAATGTTTGTGTACCCTCAAGGGGCAAGGACTCTAATGTGAAGACTTGGTTTTCAACAGCCAGCATGATTCAGGCCATACCTATTACATCTCCAAGTTTGTATTGCAGTTAGAGGAGAATTTAACATGAAGCTCCTTCCAAGGCCCTTCAGGGATCTTAGCTATATGTGATCTTAGTGTGATATTTGTAGTATTTGTGAATTTTTAAAATGTGATTGTTGTTATTTCTCATTCGACGTAAGTATTCATTTGTGTACATAATTTTATATTTGCCATTTTGTGTTTTCCTAATGTGGGTCCCCCTAATTGTGTAAGCTTTGGATAACATACAACCTGGATCTACCCCTACTCACACCATTTTGTATTTACTTGTTTTCCTGTAGTCCCACTGTTCCTTTGGGGATGGGGTTACTCTACTGAAAACAGGAAAATTAAATGAACCTGTGCATTCTAGATGCTCTGTTTCTCCCATTTTCTTTCCTTCTTGGTTCTTAGGAAAACTAGTTGCTAGACCCTCAGGATTCTGGCAGGAGACTACAAGAATCTTCTCTGGAAATCTTGACTAACTCAAGAGGAAGGAACTAAAAGTACTGGCAGAAGTTCTCCAACTAAATTGATCAGTCAGACCACTGTACTACCAACTGTGAAATTCACAGTAGACAAGCCCCACTGATGGGCCCAGCCTTCCAGTCAATTTTTTATTCTTGCACTTTATGAACGGCAACTAAAAATTACTAGGCATCTGGGGGAACCTCAATATTAAGGATAAAACAAACAGAAAAAATACTTGAAGAAAACAGACCATGCATAGGCAAGAAACTATCACTTACCCTCATGGAAGTCAAGAGAAGCTATTGCAACTTAGAAATAAGAAGAGAATACAACATTAAAAATAAATTTAGAGAACCAAAAAGAACTTCTATAAATTAAAGAATAGCAGAAATAAAGAACTTAAGAGATGAAGGATAAGTTAAGGAAATTTCCCCCAAATGGAGTAAAAAGACAAAAAGAAAAAAAAGAAGCTATAGAAAAAATTAGAGGACCACTTAAAAACGTCTATGAATTCCAAATAGCATTAACAGAACATGGAGGGAAGGAAAAAAAATCAAAGAAAGGATTCAAGAAAACCTCCCAGAATGGAAGGACATCAATTTGCTAATTGAAAGGGCCTACAAAATACCCATTCCATATGATGAAAATAGATCCCAACAATGTATGTTGGAAAATTTTGGAACACTGGGACAAATAATTAAGCTATGCATTTCCAGAGAGAAAAACAAGTCATATAAAAGGACCCCAAATCAGAATAGACTTCTCAATAGTTAACTCTGGAAAGTCTTCAAAATTTGGAAGGGAAAAGATAAACTAGAATTCTTTACTCAGAAAACCAATCAAGTACAAATAATTTTTACTGCCATATTCAGATATTTGAGATTTAAATAATTTTCCTCCCATACTTTGTCTCAAAGAGCTGGAGGGTATGCTCCACCAAAACAAGGAAATAAATGAGACAGAGGATACAGAAAACAGGATATTGATACCACGGAGTGATGCAAAGGCATCCTCCAGGATGATGGTGAAGAGAAATCCCCAAATGACCAAGATACAGAAGGCAATCTGTCTAGATCTAGGAAGGACTTTCTTAGGAAGATGAAACTGATAGAATGGTTGATGCAGTAGGTCACATTACATATCATATTATAGTTATTGTAGATACTACTATTTTAAAATATTAACTCCCCCAGCAAGTTTGTTATTTAATGCATTAATAAAGAAATATGATGTATTACTATATCACAGATGTCTTAAAAATCTTTTTATAACATTGTTTCAATATAATTGATTTTTACAATAATTTTATATATTTTATTTTCTCAGAAGTCCAAAGGCTTCAGCAGATGCCAAAGGAGTTAATGGCATAAAAACAATTAAGAACCCCTGCACCAGGAGGACCTTGGTGTCTCCAGTTAGCCTCTAGAATAAAGTATAAGGTGGCATGTCTTGATTGCTATTGAAAACCCTCAATGATGGTAAGTAACTCCAAGAATTAATTTATCCCACAGGAATGTGATTGGTGGGAAAAGGTGAGAAAGTGGAGTAGAAGAGAGGGATGGAAGGGATGTCAAGAATTATTAGTTCAGAGATTCTTGACATTAAAAAAACATTCAATGTAGTATCCTGAATAGGTAATATATTCATTATGCAAAATTTGGAAGGCACAAAGAAAATAGCAGAAAGGAAGTTCCCCTCTACCTCAATCCCTTGACCATATTTCCTGTCTGTGGAGAAAACTGGTGTTCCTATTTGTAAATACTACCACAGATACATTGTGCGCATACCAGAAAATATGTAGACATGTTCTCCTCTGCCTTTTATTTGATAAAATAGTAGTATATGGTACATAATATTTTACAACTTGTTTTATTCACTGAAAAATACGTCTTGGAGATATTTTCATGTGAGTATATAGAAATTCTCTGTTTATTTGGGAGGAATAGCTGTATAGTTTTCTACTGATAAATGTATCCTAATTTAGTTCCCTAATAATGACCCTGTAGGTTCCCGGTCTTTTGCTGTTAGAAACTGTGCCACAATGAATGTTTATATATTTCACTTCACACAGGTTGGAGTAATCTGTTGGATTGATCCGTAGGGGTGGAATTGCTGGGTCAAAGAATATATGCATTTGTAATCTTGATATTGACATATTGCTTTCTATAAATGTGGAACTAATTTACATTTCTACCAGCAGCTGTGAGAGTGCCTATTTTCCTACACTTTGACAAGGTATAGTCTCAAACTTCTATGGCTTTGCCAAAATGATGGGTGAAAAATGGTTTCTTAGTATTGATGAGGTTGAAAATATTTTTAAATGCTTCAAAGCCATTCATGTTTACTTTTATGTTAAACATATCTTTCACTTTTTTTTTTTAATGAGTTGCTGGTCTTTTTCTCATTGATTTATAGGAGCTCTTTACAAAAATTAGTCTTTCATCTGAGATATGATTTATATCTCTTTCCTTTTCTGACTTTACCTACACTATATATATATATATATATATATATATATATATGTATATATATATACATATACATATATATATATATGTATATATATATGCGCATATGTATTTTTTCTTTATATTTTTCTTTTTTTTGCTTTTGCCATAAAGAAATTTTTTCTTATATGTATGTAGTTGAACTTATCTTTTATCTTATGTATTTGGGGTTAGGCTCATACTTAATGAGTTATAAAAACGTTCCCTTATACTTTTCTCTAGTAATTGCTTTTTTCAGTTTTCTCTTTGCAATCATTTAAATCTTTGATCATATGGAATTTTAGTATTTTAGTGTAAGATGCTATTATTTTAATGCATTTTTATTTCAGTCTTTTCCTGTTCATATTTTTATACATAGATATAGTTATAGTGTATACAGTAGTTTCCTCCATTTGCAGTTTTGCTTTTCTTAGTTTCAGTTACCCATTGTCACTGGGGTCCAAAAATATTAAATGAAAAATTCCAAATAAACAATTCATAAGTTTTAAATTGTGCACCATACTGGGTAGCATGATGAAATCTTGTACCATTCTACTTCGCCCCACTTAGAATGTGAATCATTCCTTTGCCCAAAGTATCCAGGCTGTATACCTTACTCGCCCATTAGTCACTTAATAACATCTTGTTAATCAGATCGACTATCATGGTGCTTTCATTCAAGTAACCCTTATTTTACTCAATAATAGCCCCAAGGTGCAAGAGTAGTTATGCTGGCAATTTGGATACACCAAAGAGAAGGCATAAAGTACTTCCTTTAAGTAAAAAGGTGATTACAGTATAACAACATATTTTGAGAGAGTGTGAGACACACACATACACATATATACACCATATTCACATAATTTAGTATGTTGTTGTAATTATTCTAATTTATTATTAGTTAGTTTTTAATCTCTGTGCCTAATTCATCAATTAAACTTTATCATAGGTACATATGTATAGGGAAAAACATAATATGTACAGGGTTCAGTACTATCCACAGTTTCAGGCATCTGCTAGGGGTCTTTGTATCTCCACAGATAAGGGAAACTACTATATATATAATTTGTGTAAGGCTAAATGTTCTTTCATAACCTAGAGATTCTTAACCATTTTGGTTAAGAATCAGGCAAATGCACATATACTCCAAATTTTGTATATAATTTCAGGTCTCTGACTTCATGATATAGTTTTTCTACAAACAAGAGCTTATTGTATACTGGGCTTTTTCACTTAGCGATATATCTTGCATGCTGTACCATATCAGTATATAAAGAGCTTCCTCATTATTTTCTATGGCTGCATTATATTCCATTGGATGAATATACCATAATTAATGTAACCATATAGTACTATGATGAATTTATAGATAATACCATATAGTGATTAAAGGAGTTTGGAGCCATTTTTCCTGGATTTGAATTCCAGCTTTAGCACTTATTAGTTACATGACCTTAAGCAAATCATCCTCTCCAAATCTCAATTTCCTCATGTGTAAAATGGGAATAATACCTACCCATAAGTTTATTAATTTTTACTTATGACTGAGTAATACACTATAGACATATTATTAGTATTATGAGCAACATGTTTTGTTCCATCTCACTAGTATGTTATATAGCTGCTGACAGAATAGAGGCCTACCAGATCGCCAGAACTCCCATCCTTAACTTTCACTTCATTTTGGTCTGGTAACCTACCTATAAGCACTTAATAGTGTCTGACCTTAGGCAAATTATTTAATTCTTTAAACCTCAATTTCTTACCTCGTAAGGCTATGATGATAAAATGAGGTAATATATGTAAAGCATTTAGAATAGTATCTGGCCTAGAGGTAAGTATTAATTTCTTGCTATTACCCTGAAGAAAATAGCACAGGTGTGAGTATATACAAACGATAAATTTCTAGAAGCAAAATAGTTGGACCAAAGGGTTTGTGTTTTGTAATTTTAATGGATAAATATAATGGGTTGAAATACAACCTTAGTTGCTGTGATGTGATAAAATTAATGATATAAATTCTATGATAAACTCATTAGTTCAAACTAATTGTTCTAAGATAGCATAATGATCATTGATAACTGGGTCTCATGGCTATAGTGACATATAAGCAACATTTGCAGCATTTATGCTAGTTCAGTTCATATTGTAATAGGAAGCCTGCCCTCCTTGTTTATCTCTATCTTTTAATCATGTAGCTGCTACTCCTACTAAATAGTTAAGTTTGTACTTTAGTTTTATTTTTAATGCTTCGAATGGGTAGATCAATGGATAGATTTATCAGACAGAAAATCAACAACAAAACAGTCTTAAAGATACATTAGACCAGAGGGATTTAATTGACATTTTTAGAGCATTTCACCTCAAAGCAGCATAATATAGATTCTTTTCAAGTGCACGTGAAAAATTTTCCAAGAAAACAGTATGGAGGTTCCTCAAAAAATTAAAAATGGAACTACTATATGACCCAGCAATCCCACTTCTGGGTATTTATCCAAAGAAATTCAAAATACTAATTTGAAAAGACATGCATCTGTATATTTATTGTAGCATTATTTTTATGGAAGCAACATAAGTGCCGATGAATAGACTACTAGATAAAGAAAAAGTGGTACATATAGGCAATGGAATATTACTTGGCTATAAAAATAATGAAATCTTACCATTTGTGACAACAGGGATGGACCTAGCACATATTGTGGCAGGTGAAATAAATCAGAAGACAAATGCCCTGTGATCTCACTAATATATGGAATCTAAAGGACAAAATAAACAAATAGGCAAAACAGAAAGAGATTCATAGATAGAAACCAAACTGATGGCTGCCAGATGGGAGGAGTTTGGGAGGCTAGGTAAAAAAAAGATGAAGAGATTAAAAAGTACAAATTGGTAGTTATAAAATAGTCATGGAGATGTAAAGTACAGTATAGGGAATATAATATTGTAATAACCAGGTGGGTAGTAAACTAATTTATATATTATATAAATGTCTAACCACTGTGCTATACACCTGAAACTAATATAAAATCATATTGAATGTCAACTAATTGAAAAATTAAAATTTGAAAAATTAAATGTTATAAAAGAGTAATTTGATGAGCAATCTGTGTCTTAACTTGGTAATGTTTCTCATATGCATTTTTTAGTTTAGTGAATAAAAAGGAGTTTTAATTAAAATTATTAATTTTGAGTATTATTTCTGACTTCCATAAAGATCGTATATTTCTTTTCTTTTTCCTTTACAAGCAATTTATGAAAATGCCTATTTCTCTTTTGTTAAAAAGTATTTTGTTGGCTGAAGTGATTTGAGAAGTTTTCAAGTACAGAGTGAGCCTAATAAAGAATACAGTTAACCTTTCTTTCATTGAGTGCTTCATCTATTTGACTCAGCTGCAAAGATATTTCATCTTATGTTTCTTTGCTATTATTTTAATTTGGGTAGGATCTTTCTAATCTGTTGATATCTAGTAGTGTGCACACATCAAAAGCTAATTCATAGTTTCATATTATTTCCTAAACTTCTCAAATGGACTGCAAGTTGCTGTCATTCTCTGCAACCCAGAAATGGGATGGTGGTCTTGTGGTTGTAGCCAGACCACTGTGGCAGCATTATGAGTCCTGGGATTCCTGAGGAGGTGAAGTTTAGGAGCTCGGTGGATAAATGTTTTCAATTCTACAAATGTTTATAATCTGCTTATTGTGTACTGGGTCCTGTTAGTTGCTGTAGTTGCAACATGAGTAATAACCTGTTATTACATTTAATCCTCTCTAGAACCCAGTCAAATTCTGTCATCCCTGTTTTACAAATGAAAGAATCTGGGCAGGTCAGGTTTTCACTTGCCCATGGTGACAGAATTAAGGACCAATAGACAGGTAGGATGCAAATCCAGGCCTTCCAGTCCATTGTATACTTTCCACCATTGTTAGGTAGACATAATGCAGTTTAATGGAGGAGGGCTGGAATGTGTTAGCATCTAACAGGAATACAAATACAATGTTAATAATAATACTTTGATGTCAGAAGGAAAATTTTGTCTATTAGAATGATCTGTTCCTCAACTTCCATAGTGCAATTTAAAACAATGAGATAGCATTTGACACAAAGATTAAAAAGGTATGATAAAACCAAGTTCGGTGAGGATAAGAAGAAACAGGAAATTTCGTGCTTGCTGCTGAGAGTCCAAACTAGTGCATCCACTTTGGAGAGCAATTTAGCAATATCTAGAAAAGTTGAAGAGGTATATATCCTCAATCCAGCAATTCCAATTCTTGGTATATATTCCTGAGATTCTTTTGCAGGTGTATTTAAGAAGATAGGTACAGGAATGTTTGTTGCAACATTATTTCTAGTAGCAAAAACTGGAAATAGACTAAATGTCCAACAGGAGAATTGACAAATTATGATATATCCATATTTGGGAATACTGTACATGAGTTAAAATGAGTGAACTAAGTTATATTGATAAATAAGAATACATTTTTAAACTATGTTGAGTAAAAAAAATTTGCAAAATACATGTAGTATACCATCTAACATTTGAAAAATATGACAAATTGTGCTAAGTGGTTTTAATTAATACAGTCCTTTATATTATAATATAAAGACACATGTGGGTGTGGAACAATGCCAGATTTAGAGATTATGATTACTTGAAAGAACTACCATTTATTGAGCACTTTCAATATGCTAATTATCAAGTTAAGTTTTTTTACATGTATTATCTCACTTAATTCTCACAAGTCTTCTAGGACATGGATTCTATTATTTTTCCCACTTTACATATTCAGATGCTGACACAAATTAAATAACTTTAACTTGCCCTAACTCGCAAAGATGATATGTGGTTGAACCATATGGAATTCCTACAGTATGCGCCAGATTTTCTCAATATTAACACAAAAAAACAATAAAATATATTTCCTATAAAATAGCATTTTGGAGTATCATAGATAGAACTTTCTAATGAGTACTTAGAAATTATATGACTTTGAAATATTATAAGGACAGTACTTTATAAATTACCCCCAAAGTGTTCATGACTCTTACACGTATGGTTCTCAGTTTGAAGTGTCAAAAAAAGTGTGGGTGAGAATTGGATGGTGGAACTGAGGGAGCAACAATTGCTCTCTGAAGGCTTAGTGGTGGTAAGAGAGAGGGACTCCAGCTTGCCTTTGTTCTCCCCTGCTAGTCCTGCTAACTAACGGTGACCCCAGTTCTATCACCAGATGCAGAGTCAACAGCTTTCCCCCACCTCTCCCACAATTATGGATGGTCTTGTTCCTATAATGAATCTATTAATTATACTCATAGTAGTTCTGCTCCCCTAATTGAACCTTGATAGAGCTATGTACTTTATTAGTGTACTTTAAGTATTAATGAGAACCTTTATTGTTTTAGAATTACAATGGTAGGACATCTTCATTGTAGAAAGTATGCCAAATGCAGGTAAGTAAAAAGAAAAGATATTAACTATAATCCCTCCAACAAAAGTTAACTGTTAACTCATTGTCAATTCATTGTTTCCCAGTCTTTTTTTAACAGAGTAGAACCATATAGTACATACTGGTTTTTAAAATTTATATGCCATTACTTATAACTTATTTCCAGATTATTAAATATTATGCAACATCTATTTTAGTGACTACTGATTAGATACATTATAATTTACTCAATAATTTCCTTACTACTAGACATTTATATGGTTGCTGATTTACTATTTAAACAAAGCCTTGATGTACATTATTATAACTAAGTCTTAGCTCTCTAATTGTTCTTAGATAAATTACTAAACATGAAAATATTAGGTTGAAGCATATATAAAAATTAAAGATTCGAATACATAATGCCAAGTTTTTCTCCAAAAAAGCTGAATATTTTCACCAATATTTTATTTATAGTTTCACCAATAATGTATTATAATTTGTGATTTCTTTCTACCTAGCAATTATTATTTAAAATTTCCTTTCATGGTACCTAATAAGGTTGAATTTTTACTTAAAAAAATTCTTCCAATTTGTGCCAGCCTATTTTTGTCCTATTAGTTTTTTTGTACTTATATTTATTTGTATGTGTGGGATAATATTCGTAGATAGACTAGCTTACTCAGTATGTCTTTTTTTGCAATTTTATTTATGGTGGTTAGGTATACAGAATTTTTTTAATGTAGTCAAATCTATCTTTATGGATTCTACTTTTCAGGTCATGCCTGGAGTAAAGGAAGGCCTTCTACAACTCAACATTATATCATATTACCCTATATTTTCTTTTAGTATCTTTACAATTTTAATTGTGCATTTTTGGTAAATGATATGAGATAGGGAACATTTGTTCCCTATGACTAAGCAGTTGTTCATAAATGACTTAAGCCATCTTTATGATAAAGTCATATATACAAGTTCTGTTTTTGGATTTTCTACTTCATAGCTTTGTTTTTTATTCCTGTATACATAGTGCTGTTTTATGTTTTATTTTTCATCTTAGTATTTCTTATGTCCTGGTCAATACAGGCAACTTTGTGGTGGGAAAATTTGCCTATGACAATTTAAATATCAGACTACTCAATAAGCATACATTCTACCTTTATATGGATGTTTATGTGGATTTTTGTTATAATTTTCCAGTTGCTCTGGTTCCTGTTTAACTTGCCTTGACTCCAGGGAAGAAAAAGAAACCTTAAGAAGCTTGGTCTTACTAATAAGTTCATTGACTAAAATTCTCTGGCTCCTTTGCTTCCATTCATCCACCCAACCCCACACAACAAACACGAACAAATTGATGAGAAACATTTTTGGATATTAACCTTTTTGAAAGCAGTATATTGAAGGAATCCATATTAAGCTTCTAATAGAATAGGTGGAAAAAAAGGAGAAATAGTCTCATATCTGTGGAAGCACAGGAAAACTTTGGTTATGCTCACATGAAGAAAATATTTATTTAGGCTTCAATTAAGGGACAATATAGAGAGAAAGATGGTCATACCAAATAACTTCATTTCTAAGAATTTATTTTAAGAGAATAAATGAAACAGTACACAAGTGTGTGTGTATTTATTGTGGTGTTACTTAAGAGGGGAAAATGAGAATTTAAAGGTTTGTCAAATGAGTACAGTTTAATGAAATTGCATATTGTGAATCTATACAATGAAATGCTATACTAAGGACAATAAAAATGATATGTATCTATATATATTAACATGAAAAATACTTAATACTTGTCTCATCTGAACATTTTACTCCTGTTTTAATAAAAAAGATTTACATATCTATTAAAGAATGAAAGGATATGTATTAAGATGATAGTACCTCTGAGTATGGGATAATGGTCAATATTTAGTTTCTTTGTTTTTCTGTAGTTTTTACAATGAACAATATTACTTTTATAACCAGAAAAGAGTTTACAATAATAAGAAATAGTTGGAAAATACTGCAAGTCGGTAAAAAAAAAAATTGGACAAATATATATATAGGAGAGATTTGGCTTACCAGCAGGACATGTGCAAAAGACCTAAATATTTTAATTAACTTTAGTTTAGAATGGCCAAATAGTATGTGGCTACAATATTTGAAGTGTTGTCTAAAACTAGAGATCATAATTTTACGGTCTACTCTGTTGTCAGACTGTATTTCTAGATATCATATTTTATGAAAACATTGCTATTCTTAGACAATGCTTAATTTCTCAAATAGGAACAGGAATAGACCTGAAACCATATTAACATGATGAAGAGGTAAATGAGCTCTGGATGTTCTGGGCCAAAAAACAAAGTCACAATGGAAGCCAGACTTCTTGCTTTTAAATATAGAAAGGAGTATGTTGAAGAAAAGGGATTAAACCTGACTATAGTGTTTCTCATAGGGTCATACAAGGACCACCTGTACCAGAATTACCCGAAGTACTTCTTAAAATAGTTGATTTCTGGCCCTACCACAGGCCTACAGAATCAGAAGCTCTGGGAAATACGTAAGGAATATGCTTTGTATTTTCTTTAAAAATAAGGCTCTCCAAACTATTCTCAAGAGAACCAAAGTTTAAGAATTACTGCAGATAATTTGAGTAACACCAGACAACAGAAATTCTGAGGCATTTTTTTTTCTTTATCAAATAATCCTTAAATTATTTTTAATTCTGTGCTTATTTTGAGTCAGACATTATTCTATATACTTCATCTGTATTAACTCAATCCTTACAACTCTGAGGTATTATCATTAACCCTCATAGAGAAACTGAGGCATGGAGAGATTCAGTAATTTGGTCAAAATCACATAGTGGTAGTTATACAAAAAATCCTTTAAATGGTATGAACCACCTCTGGTCTTTAACTTCAGGACTATACATTAAGGATCACACCCAGTCAATGGAGAGTCTTTATGCCTCACCTAGGCAACAATGCAGATTTCAGAGCAGTGGTTTTCAGATTAGGGTACACACACTGGATTATATGAACACTTTCCAAAGGACCACAAACATGGATAACTTTAGAGTTATCAATTTCTAGATCTTCAATTTCTGTGTTTATTACTATAAGGCATTAATGTGTAAAAATAAGGGTGGTGGGAAGCAAAGGGACAATTCAAATTTTTGGTTTTGGGAAAATCTCCTTTAGGATTAGTTAAATCACCACATACTTTTATGGGATCTTTTTCTGTTATCCATATTTTCTTGTTAAAAAGTCAAGCACTGGCCTATAATCACATAATATATAGATAGGGCTCTTCAGAGTGACTTACCTCTGTCATTCCCAACAATCATCAAGGAATGAATAGCTCTTGAGAGAGTACCCTTACAAGCAAAGCAAAGAAAGCCTCCAACCCTAAAAATGGCTCCTCCAATCCCATATTTAAAGGTAAGCAATTTTTTTCAGCTATTATTTCTAAAGGAAAAGCACATTTGAATAGCAGAAGCAGTATATTGGCTGGTGATGATGCTATTCTTTTTTTTTTTTTTTTTTTTTTTTTTAAGGTGAGGCAACCCTTGGTTACCTCACAGATGTCAAGGACCTTGTCAGTTTACAATCCTTTATTTTTTATTTTTTATGCCTACAGCACCTGATCTTCCTAGGTGGTCTCCCATCCAAGTACTAACCAGGCCCGACTCTGCTTAGCTTCCAAGATCAGATAGGCTCGGGCTTATTCAGGGTGGCATGGCCGTAGACAATGCTATTCTTTTTTATTTTGAGAGGATCACCAGATATAAAAAATAAAATCAAGGTTAAACATTTTATGGAATTTCTTTTCAGGTACGGTATACATAAATCAATAAGGTAATTAAAGCTTGTTTGTCAAATCATATAACATCTTTAATTCAAATTATATTCAATTCTCATCTTATTTCAACTTATTAAATGCTTTCCTACTTCCGTTAACAAAAAATAAAATTATATGCTAATTACCAGACTAATTTGATTTTAACCAATATATATTTCTTTGTTTCATTAAATACATAGGAACGGCTTGAATCATGAACTCTGACAAAATTAATTTATTTCTGATTTTTACATATATTCTTAATAGTTACCAAAACTCAATATAAGAATCTGATATATGCAAATATGTACATTTGCTGAAGGTATACCATATCATTTTTCTCATATCATAAACTTATTTTGCCACATAATATTTTTTATTACAAATACTGGAAACATTTTATCATATAGCTTATGAAAAAATTGTCATCCAACTTTACTAATTTAGTAATAATCTACCTTGTAAGATGTGTTCCAAAATGTGTTTCTCAGTAGTTTTTGTTAATATTCCTCAAAGTATCAAAACCTATAAAATATACATTGATGTATTAATTTAAATTGAAGAATGAAGTCAGACATTTTATTGATTCGATTTGGCTGACTCAATTGACAGGACTGCCTTCACCAATAACATTAACATAGCCAATATTTTCTTTAAAGCAAATGAATTAATCTGCAACCTCAAGTTTTGACAAAAGCCAAAGGTGACCCTAAGTGAAATCTTAACCAGTATTTTACTTTTATATTTAATAATTTATCAAATTGTTATTTTTATTTTGATAAACTGTGTATTCAAAGTAATTTAATATTGGAAATGTTAACACTTAAAACTTCGTGGTTGTTACATTTCTTGAGTATAAGACCTATGTATCATGGTTTTGTAGAATGTTCTTGTTTTTTGTCTTGTAGAATGTTATTATATACTTAGGCACTATATTACATTAGGGTAAAATTTTTGTGGGGAAAGTAGGATGAAGAGCTTGTTGGTGTATCTTTGAAAATGGGTGATTTAGTGTATCAAGTTGTTAGGTTTTTTAGATTTCTTTGGAAGCATTTAAAACGGATCAAACAGTTTTATTTAAAATGTCAGTATTCTGTTATAAATTATATAACATCTGAAACTTGAAACTCTTTAAGGTTATGAGGAAAAATGTTGGATGTCAAATTAAGAATCTGCAAGGGATAAATACTTTTTTGAAATTACTTTGTGGAATGCAGTTGAGAGGGTTAGGAGACTTCAAATCCGGTATTTAACATTTCTTCCAACTTAGAGTTCTATGAATGTGGTGCTAAGAGGCCACTCAGAAACACTGTTAAGTCGTGGAGTGAAACAAACTCTTAAAGGCCTGATTACACTGAGCTGTCCTTAGAGAAAAAAACAACACCCTCCATCCAGTCTTTCTCACACACACCTAACCTCATTACCAAGATAAAACCTTTGCATATTTTTACAATCCTTTAAAAAATATTTTAAAAATATGAACTCAATAACAAGATGGCTTAGAAAAATCATTTTGTGGCAGGGAGGTGATAACATTTTTAGATCCTTCACCTGTGTTATAAAGGTATGGGGATACGTTATAGAAAAGCACTAAGTGAGAGACAAGGAAGATTTTAGGTGTTGAGTCTCTCAAGGTTGTTTTTGGTCCTTTTCTCTTCACTCTACAGTATCCAGCCCCTGTATGATCTCATGGCTTCATTTACTGTTTGTGGTAGGTACTGTAAAAAACTCAATATCCACTGCCAGCTAGCTTTTCATTCTACCATAGAGGCTGTAAAGTGAAATATTGGATTTCAAGCTTTTTTTGAGGCTTAAAAGTGGCCATGTGACAGTGCTGTGGGTAATGAAACTAAAGGTAAAGTGAGCTGTAGGGTTTTCTGGAAAGTTTTGCTTTCCTGATGAGAGAACAGTTGAGGGAACTTTTCCCTTTCTTCAGGTTTGGAACTTTGTAGTGCTGAATGTGTAGCAATTCTTTCCCCACTAAAAGCAAAAACCTAGCATGATAAGGATCATTTTCATATTTACATTTCCAGTTCAGAACTTTCTTCTTAGCTTTAGATTCAAACATCTATCAGCTCAACTCCTCTTTTTGGTTATCTCACAGGCACCTCACGCTGAGCACTTGTAAAATAGTATGTCATTATTGACACCATCTCCCTTGTCTTCCTTTAAGTAATCCCTATCTTGGTGAATAGCACCACTATTTAACCAGTTGTACAAATCACAAATCTTGAGATAACCTGATACCATCTTCTCTTCTCCCCATAATCATCAACTAACTCTTGTCTTTTCACCTTTAAAATATTTTTAGAATAGACTCTTTTCTTCATTTATTTCCTATTACCCCAGTCTAAGCTATCATCTTTCTGGATTAATATTAATAACCCTCAGTTGTTTCTACTTCCAATCCATTTTCTACAGATTAGTCAAAAACTTTTAAAATACAAATCTGATTGTGTTGCTTTCACACTTCATTTGCTTTGGGGATCTAGGCCAAAATCTTAGCAACATTTGCAGGCTCTGCAAAAGGCCTTCTTCCATAACCATGTTCTAATTATACTGGCCTTACTTCTGTTCCTAGAAAAAGCCTAGCAATTTTGTGTCTCAGGGTTTTTGCATACACTATTCCCTATATTTGTATGCTACTTATATTAGTTTTCTATTGCTGCTGTAACAAATTACCACAAACTTAGTGGCTTAAAACTAAATTTCCTTGAACAAATATTATTTTACAGTTCTATGAATAAGTAGTCCAATATGGGTCTCACTGGGCTAAATCAAGGTATAAGCAGTTCTGCATTCTTTTCTGTAAGCTGAAGGGCAGAATCTGTTTTTTACAGCTTCTGGAGGCCAAGCACATTTCTTGGCTCATGGCCCCTTCTCTGTCTTCAGAGCCAGGAACATTACATCTCTCTGATCATTCTTGTGTAGTTATAGCTTCCTCAGAACAAAGCTGGGAAAAGTTCTCTATTTTAAAGCTGCATTGAGTCCATATGAATAATCTAAAATAATTTCCCTATCTCAGGGTCCTTACCCGTAAAATCCCTTTTGCCATATAAGGTACCAGATTCTGGGAATTAGAACATGGACATCTTGGGGGGCACGATTCTGCCTACTACACTTTTAAATAACTGCATTGGACTATAATAAAGTTACTTTAGGGTTTTATTTTTGTTATATAACTAGATGTCTTATATAGCAACATGTAGGCAGTTGCTAGCACTGATCCAGCTTCTCAACAATGCCACCAGGGACCCAAACCTTTTCTCTTTCCATTCTATCTTCAATGCTTTGACTTTTGCTTATAGGCTTATTCAAAATGGCTGCTGCTTCTCTAGACATCACGATCTGTATTCAAAGCAGACGGGTGTTGTACCAGATACCATCCATGCTCTGCCCCTAGTTATCACTTCGGTGCAGTGGTCAGGGTTCCAACTGCTAGCAACTGTTTTTCTATGCCTGAAGGTTTTCTCTGGGTGCTTGGGAAGCCTGCTTTGCTGCTTACAACTCCTCCCCCTAGCAACACTCAATTGAGATTGAAGATAGTAGATGTAAATACCTAGCTTCCTTGTCCCTTGGGAGGATGATTTTAAGGCACGTTTTATAATGGTTTGTAGTTTCCCTGTGGGGTTAGGTTCCTTATTCTCCTATGTGCGAAAAGGGCTTGATAATGAATCCTTTATTGGCTAACTACTCCCTCCACCCCCATTTCCTGTCTCACAGCTCCACTGTCCAACCAGTTTCTTGGGAATGATATAAACAAACTATTTCTATTTGTGTTTCAGGACCTGCTTTGGGGAGAATGCAAACCAAAACAGGCCACCATCACTTTTCCTTCTTCCTGCCTTTGAAGACTGCTGTAAAGTAGGTGCTGTAGTGGCTATCTTATAACTGGGAGGTGACAAACCAATATATGGAGGGTGGAGTGGGAAGAAACAAAGAACTTGAGTTCATATCCTTGAGCCACTGTACTGGCCTGGGACTGCCTACTGCCTATTTGTTACAAGAGAAAAATAAGCTCTATTTGTTTAAGCCATTTTTAATTGAACAGTTTTTTTTTTACCTGCAGTCCAATGTGTCCCTTATACAAATAAACATGGAAATACAGACTCTAGTAAAATGTGAAGAAAATAAAGAGTGCTGTGATAGAATATTAGAGGGGAGGGGAGTTATTTTTTGAGATGTTTAAGTTGAAACCCTTAGGATAAGAGGTTAGCCATTTCAAAATAGAGAGCATGTCCTAGGAAGAAAAAACATTCACCAAGAACAAGGGCAGGAAAAGTTTTTATTTTAGAAACCAGACCAATGTGGTTGGAATGTACTAACAGTAATATTAAAAACTGGGAGAGAGGTTGGGGGCAGACTCAAGTAGAATTTATTCTAAATGCAACAAGAAATATTGCAAGGTTTTAAGCAGGGAAGTGATAGAATCCAATTTTTAAAGAATAATCACTCTGGCAGTTTATGAACCAAACAACAATTTGCTGAACTGGGTGCTGTGGATAAAATAGTATACCTGCCTTTCTAATAATGGCTCTAAGTTTCACAAACCATGATAAATGTGGGTATTTGATGGAGGAGTAAATTCTGCAGGAACTCTGGCCTCTGATATTAACACCACCAGACCTTTAACCCCAAAATCTAGAGACAAAAATCCTATGTTCAATAATAGCAACTAGAATGTTAAGACAAATAATTTCCATGGCAATATTAATTTTACAAAGCTGTTTATGTGGGACTGGTTTCCAGGCAAGTACCTAGCAATACATTACAAACTTGAGAAATTTGAAATTTCACATATTGTATAATTTTACTCAAAGCATGATTCTACCACTAGATGGTGACATGAATACAAAATACTGAAGTCATCTTTATCAGTCTACCTACTGAAGGTTTGCTAATTGCTGATTATTGGTTATAAAATCCAGATTTACAAGAATTTAGGGGACATTTTACCAGAGATTCTGCTCCATTATGTTTTTAGAACACACACCTTTCAAGTGCATTAAAAAGTCTGTTGTCACATATACCAAGTTAGCACAGAACAGTGAGTGGAGTTAGGAGGCAGGCAAGCTTGTTTTTATTGGCTTCTATGCCTTTATCTACTAACAAGCAGCTAGAGTAGATAAAGTGTTGGTAAACTACAGCCCATAGGCCAAATCTGGCTAGTTACAAGTTTCTGTATTACCTATGGGCTAAGAATAATTTTTAAATGTTTGAAAAAAATTAAAATAGTATTTTGATACATGAAAATATAAATTTCAAATTTGTGTCCATAAAGTTTAATTGGCATATAGCCACACTTATTCAGTTACATATTGTCTATGGCTGCTTTCCTGCTGGAGGAGTTGAATAGTTGTGATAAGAGATTTGGAATGCTTATAAAGCCTAAAATATTTATCACCTGGCCTTTTACAAAGGTTTGTTGAGCAATGAAGTGATAATTGAAGAGCAGTGATCACTTATGACAATAATTCTGTAGATTCTCAAAGCATTTTTACCAAGCATTTCACATAACTTTTTAAAGAAAAAACTAGGAAGCAACTGATTTAAAAAAATGTTTCTTCAAGATCAGAATGTTGTTCTATTTTCAAGAACAGTTATCGGTCCTCTGTGGCCTTAAAAGCATAGTTGACAGACAAATAATTATCAAAAAAATACCTGTTTTAGTTAGGAATGTGTTTTGCTACAACTAATGGAAAACTAAGAGTGGATTAAAAGGGATTTTTCTTAAGCAGTCTGGGGGTAGACAGCAGCTCAAAGATGCATCAGGGACCCACCCACACCTTATTATTCTGTATTATCAACTTTATGGTTGGCTTTTGTTTGTGGTTTCATTGTTAAAAAAGGCCAAAATGGACGCTGCTTTACTTGTGTATCAAGAGCATGTTTTAGGGAGAAGGGTTAAGAAGCACATCTGCTGAATTTGTCCCTTTTTTACTAGAAATGGGCAATTCTTTCCAAAAGACTCACTCTGCAGATTTCCGCTTACATATGGCCAGCCCTACAAAAACCTTACTATAATCGGTTTTAACTCATTTTCCATTTAGCAAAAAAAAGTGCAGCTTGATGCCAGTGATAATTTTATATAAACATACTCTTTGAGGCTGAAGCAAATCTGGTTTTCAATGTGAAAATATAAAAACTGTCATTGGAGTTATTTCTAAACAGAACTTGTATCTAATCCTAATGTAACAGAAATATATATGATGATCAGTATTTATTTATTTTTTTAAATTTCAAAGCATGGAACACAAAACTGAACATCATTCTGCACAAAAATATTCTCTGGATCTTCTTGCCATCCTGTCATTGTGCGAGCAGCAAACTTTGCAGCGACCATTTGGATGGTTTCCCTGATGTTGGTGGTATGTTCTTGGGGAAATGTCTTCCAGACAGGTGAAGAGGTATGACAATCTTGAAGACATTGCTGCCCTGGCTTGGGATGCTTTTCCAGCATTCTTTCAATCACTGTCAGTCTGAAGTTTACATGGCTGAGTGTGTGCTAAGGATTGTCCTTTTTGAACAGGATGGGGGAGTTCAGCTTTGTAATGTTTGGAAGGTGGCAAAAGAATTTTACACCAAAACTTATGCCTTTTGTGCTCAGTTGGATAATAAGTGAGCATTGGATCAGTCGAATCCACTGCTCCCATATTGTTATAACTCACAACGACACATGGTTTCTTAGTTCATCACAGAATATGGCTATGGTCATCCATTTGCAATTCTTTTTTTCAGATCATTTGGCATGTTTTCTGTACAAAGGAGCTGTCCCAACTGCATCAGTCCTGTTTGATGTAACTCTCTGAAAAGCATGGGAGATGTATAAAAATTATCAAGGAAGACACAATATCCTTGGCCAAGGTCACTGATCAATGTAAGAACAATGCGTGACGATTTCAAACCATCAGCTGAATCTTTCAAATTCACTTTCACAAAGCACATATAGCTTGAGACTAAACTGTGCTTGTTTCGTCGGGATGTACTGCTTCACAGCTAACTGTCCCTCGAAAACCATTCACTGACTGTAATGTTTCTGTTTGTGGTATATACACTGAAAACTTATTTACGAGAAAGTCAAACATGGGTTTGATCTTCTGCAATGACATCTGGGCTTTTGATTGACTAGCAGGCACCAAAGAAAAAGTAAAAATCTTTCACTAGTCATATTTTGCCTAAGGGTGTTTCCAAAAGAGGCCTTGTCAACCAAAAAAATCTCTAGCCCAGGTTTCTGAACAATACTTTGCAGTAGCATTATTGCAAAATAGACTTTCAGTTTGTCTTTGTCAGAGTCTTTCCATTTAACCATTCACGAAAATCCTTTCAGGCCAGGGGGCTTTGAAGCCAGCAAGGCAGTGTGGGTATTTGTTTCGCTAGTAATTTTTGAAACTAATTCCTCAGTAAAGAACAGTTCAAAATACTGTGGTGGGTTAGTAGTATACCTGACATCAACTTTTCTGTCAGGTGTGCTGGGAGTCATACCTTTGATGTGGAATCATGAGTTGATCACTTCAAAGTGTGACCCATAGGACTAATGTAGGCCTATTTCCACCAGATTTCAAATCCACTGGAGGCCTGACCATACAGTCTTCCAAAGCACTATCCCAAAAATCATCAGAATTGTCTATTTCATAAAAATTGGATTCAGTAATGAATCTTCTAACACATGTTTGAGAACAATGTTAACATCACGCATAGGAATGTTACGTTTTCTAGGATTGGACATTTTCAGAAAACGAGAATTACTATATTTTATAAATGGCAATACCACTACTAAAAACAGAATGCTATAGAATGATGTCACCTGTTTCCAAAGACTAACAATATACTAGAGTGATGCAAAAATAATAATAAAGAGATATTTCGTAGCAAACTTTGGGGGTAAGGTTAGGACTAAAATCTGTGAGTTATCTTGGGGTAAATGCTGCAGCCACAAGCACCACCGGAGATTATTCTTGGGGAAAACAGGAAATGGGTTAAATCAATCACAAGTATTCCTTGAGTCTTTCCTTCCTGAGACCAAGGTCTCTAAGCTACCACCTGTAAAACAAACAAACAAACAAAAAAACCCACTTGGATTTAGCAAGCTTCTCTGTTGTCAAGGAAGAGGGGTGGGTGGAAATGGATGTTGGATGGATGATGTCTCCTTCAGGATCCAATGTCTACGGAAACCCATGTTTCATGAGAAAGATGAGAAGGGAACATGATGAGAGGATAGTTCTACAGATTCTAAGGCTCACCTGATCATACGAAGAAAATAGGTTTGGCAGAAATTTTACAGCATCAACTTCAAGCAGCAGAAAGTCATACAAAATGGAAAAATGATGATGTGACATAATTTAAGACAAAACCTATAAAAGAATTACTTGTTATCCCAATAAATTTCAAAATTTAAAATACTACTATTTAATAGCTGCTCTGGTTACAGTTCTAAAAATATTACGTACACTACCTTTCAGACTTTTAAGTCACATCTCTAAATATACTGGCTACAGAAATCATCGAGGAAAGTATAAGTGCAGATGCGAGGAAAATTTTCCCAAAGCCAACTAATTAACACCAATCATCAGCTGCGTGTCTCCTTTCCTTCACCCGTTCTTCATTCTCCGTTCCTCATCTTAATATCCTTTTTTAATTGCTCTTTCGCTGAGAATATACTTTTTCAGGCGAAGAGATGTAGATGGACAATTCGTGAGGGAATCTCCTGCAGAAAAAGGAGATGCCCTGTCAACACTCTTCACTCCGCCATTTCTAGTCACATCAAGGTGTCCTAGTGCTGCAGGACGGACGAGCCGAGCCTTGCAGGATTGAGGGTGGCGAGGAACACGGATGCAGGTTAAGCCGGCCCTTGGGCTGTTCCATTCTCACCAAGTCCCGCGGGAAAATGGCCGTGTGTTCCAACATGGGGTGCGACGCCGCCCGAGCTCCCCAACAACCCCCAGTCTCCCATACCCTAAAAGCCTCAGCGAGGGCGAGGGGTGCATGGGAGAAATCAACCCATTCCGCTTCCTGGGCCCGGAGGAAAAATGGCGAAGCGCAGGGGCGGGGGACAGGGCGGCGCAAGTGACCCGGCGTTCACTGGGCCTCGGAGCCGCGGAGTGGGCCGCCGTGGGCGACGCCGCGCAATCGCGACCCGCTTAGTGCCTCCGCCATCTTCTACTCACCAGGACTTCCCCCGCGGCTGCACTGGCTTCGCCTTTCCCTTCCGGCCGCTGACAAGAGATCCGGGCTGGGCGGGGTGGGCGAGCGCGAGGAGGGGGGTGGACCGAGGGCGGGGAGGCCGGACGGAAGAGGAAAGGGAGGGCGGTGAGCCGACCGCGGCGGGGTGTGGAGCGTGCGGCGTGTGTGCGGAGGGAGTGGTGGGAGGGCGGGAGGCGAAGAGGGCGGGAGGCGTAGGAATGAGAGCGCGAGGCGATTCTCGTCGGCTCCTTCGCTCGGGCGGAAAGAGCCGAGCGCAGCCCGAACGCTCTATTAAAATGGCGGCGGCGTCGGCGGTGGCCGCGGCGTCTGGTCGGTGAAGTGACTCTGCTGCTTCTCTCCCTACCCGCCCCCTCCCTCCCTCTCCCCTCCCCCTGTCCTTCCCCCCCTTCCCCGCCGCCGGCGCCTCCGCGCCCCTCCGGCCTGCGCACCTCCCCTCGCCCCCCCTCCTCTCCCCCGCCCGCTCCGGGGACCGCCGGCCCCCTCCCCCATTCTGCTCCCCGCCCCGTCCCCGCCGCCGCCCGCCCTCGTCGCCTCCCCGCCCCGCCGGCCGGCCAGCCCCCTCCTCCGCCTCTCTCCCCTCCCCCCCGCCGGTCGGGATCAGTCAGTGCGATCCGAAGCGGGGGAGGGGGGGGCGGCGGCCGAACGATGTGCGAGAACTGCGCAGACCTGGTGGAGGTGTTAAATGAAAGTAAGTAGCTGCGGCGGCGGCCTGTCGGGGTACACGGTTTAGGGGCCCCGCGTCGCTCCTAGGCCTCCACGGGCGCCGCGGCCTGCAGGAGGCGACGGCCGAGTCGGGCGGCGTGCGGGCCTAGAGCCCCGGGAAGGTGCGCGGTGGCGCGCCCGCCGCGCCGCCTCGGGCCCAGCCCGGCCCGGTTACCTGAGCGCCCGAGAGGGGGCCGCCGCAGAGCTGCGGCCAGGCCGGGCCTGAGCGGTGTCAGCACTTGGAAAGTTTCTTCATTACAGGTGTCAATTAACGAAGGCACTAATGAACCGTCGACTCCTTTTCCTATTGGGAACGTGAGGGGACGTGGGGTCCGAGAATCAGGCTTTCCTCCGCTGTCCGGACCCTCCGGCCGCCCTCTTTGATTTTTCAGCGTACTGCGGAGGCCTCTCTTACCTGCTAATTTTTCATTAAACTCCCTGGGAGGAGGTTGGTAGTTTTCCCCTCCCTTGGGGTATGTGTGGGTGTATTAAACCCTTCTGCCAGTCCTTAAAAAACTGAAAATGAATTGTAGTGATGGTTGGAACCTTCATACCTATTTAAAAAAATTAGTTAATTATGTTTCCTCTTAGTGTACCATTCGTTGTTATGATAAATTCTGTTATATTAAGGAGAATACTGTACTACAGATACCATCCCGGGATAGTCATGGCCTATCTTCTGGAATGAAAGGCATTAATCCTTATACTTTGATTATTAAAGAGCGTCTATTGATCTTTTCTAGTCAGATTCTTTTAACTTATTTTATTCCCATCCCTTTAAAGAAACAAAATATATTGCAAGTTAACTACTGGGCCCAAAGGCCTAGTTGTTCCAGGTGAATTAGATAAAAGGTTAATATATAAAAACTTGATTGTTGAGAAAATGGTCATTTACGAACAGCTTTATGTGGGTTTTAGATTTTTGTGTGACATTTTGAAAGACTTCCAAACTACCTATTTTCTAATACGATTCTTTAAAACAATTGATTTATAAAATGTGTTATATTGTTTGTGTTTGAATTTTACTTTGTGTTTGAATTCCACTTTAATGACTCAAAACAATAATAAAAGTGGAAGGCAACTCAGTTTATTTTCAACTGAGTGCTTAATGACAGGTGGAAGCAGGGTTTTGCGTATATTTAAACTAAACTTTATCCAGTATTTGTGCCATTCTCAATTTTCCTAGAATTTTAAGCTTATTTGTATTTATTTTGAGACACTTTTATTTTTGGTGCAAGTGGTTTATGATATGCTGATAAACAAAAGTCCTTAGTACTTATTTCCATAACTATTTTATCTCAGGTATAAGTTATGTAATTATGTCTTTGTTGTTCTTTGTTCTTTGAAATTCGAAAATGAATAGCTTTGCTATCTAATCTATATTAGGAAAAACTGCTTTTAGTAATTTTGTTGGTATTTTAAAATTCTTTTAAACTTAATGGGGAAAATTAATTTTGAACATAGTATCTAAAAATCTGTTAATCTTTATTATCTTTTGAAAAGATATAATGAAAGGTTCTGTTGAAGATTGTTTGAGAAACCCCTAAAACTTTGTTTAGAATCACTCAAAAATGCAGTGTAGTAATGGAAAGTTAGAAATATGGAGACCCAAAGTAGAATTTAGTTTTTATTACCTTTAAGTTAAATGAAGTTAGTTGAACCAGGTTCACAAAATCTAGCCGCCCTCTAAGACACCTGTTTTAATGAACAAAAAAGAAGTTTTTTCTATTTGTATATGTCATTAATTTCTAAAAAATACTTAAGTAGCTTCTTAATATTTCCTTAAAGGTGCAGTTTAAATATCTGTCTCCTAAACAGTCTTGCAATGATACTATTCTCTTTTTTTAATTAAGCAATTTTATTTGTAGGTTATACTCCAAGCTATTACAAGTTGCTTTTTTTCTCCCTGTTTAAAAGTCATTTTTATTTTTCCTGAATGTAGTTTCTGTATCACAAACATAAGATACTTAAGTTCCCTGAGAGCAGAGGGTATTAACAATATCTCATTATACTAACATTTATCCCTGACCAGGTGGGAGTGTGATGTTTGGAATTTGATAAAACTTGATGTAGGTTATATGTCTTTCTTGTAATATGGCTCACAATAATCTACCAAGTCTTAACTTTCCCCTCCGCCATGGATTGTGCATAGATGAGCATCAATTCCTTGATTAGAAATTCAGAGTTAAAGTACCAAAATAATGTGCTCGGAATTCATCTCTCAGTATAACTCTCCAAAACAGTTTAACCAAGAAAAAAATAAAATTATCTACATTTTTAGGTAGTTCGTTTCAAGTTAGTATTAAAAAAAAAAAACAAACAATAAAAAAAAAATACCCTAAACCTATTTCTTTTCAAATTTGCAGTCACTGGTCAAGATTAAAGAAGTCATCCTGGGCATACCAGTAAAAGTGTAATTTAAAATTTTTGTGTTAAAATGAAAGGGTAGACATAATGTGGATAAGTATAGCTTTATATGTGATATGCACAGAATTTTTAATAGGGTAAGGACTTCATATGAATTGTTTATTTTAAAATCTGGCAGAATGTAATTAGTTAAAATCGGTAGCAAAAGGTTGTAAATAGCTTCCTTTTGTCATCAGTTTTTGATGAGAGTTTGTATTACCAGTTATACCTCTAGTTCTGCGGAGAATCTAACGCCATAAACTCTTACCATGGGGATACGTACACTTTTTCAGACACCATTTTGCCCGCAGTTTAAGGGCCTTTGAAGCCTGTTTGTGGAACCAGGCTAAAGACCCCAAAATAAGGCCTTTCTCATCCCCCTTTATAATGCAGTCTTGATAGATATCCTAAAATTTGAAATTATATTCCAAAATAGCATTTGGCTTTAGTGTTAGAGTAAGCAATCTCAACAATACTAACATATTTGATTTTCTGTTTTTCTTTTAATGCTTCATTTTTAGTAAGGAAGGCATTTTAAAAGTGTAGGATGTATTGAGTGAATTTCACTACAGTTTGTGGAAATTTTAAGTTTATATTCCTATGCTTGTTCTGTTGAGTTTTTATGTTTGCTGCTTTTATAGCTACTTTTGTGAACCAGTTTACTAAGTCCAGGGTATTTCTATATGTTGATGAGAAGTTGGAGGACTGAAGTTATGCTTTGGGCCATCATCCTAGCTTACTGTAAATTGAGGTCATTATTTGCCTAGGTAAGGTAAATTTCTCAGCAGAGTGAAAATGGCTTTAAAAACATGTATCAGTCTTTTAAAGCATTTGTATGTTGTGGATTTTATTCTATGTATTAGGTGAATTGCAGTTTACCAATTATTTAGAATGGACAATTCATTTGTCTTTCCTAACTATCCTTTGAAATAGAGAGGAAGTATTGGTGTCTCAGTTTTAAAGGTGAAGAAATTGAACCTCAAAAAGGCCAAGTGATTTGCTAAAGATCACTTGTCACCTGCTTAGTAGTCATATCTAAGCTAGAACTCAAGGTACTCTGGTATCAGTATTTGCAAAATAAAATTCTGTTTGCATTTTATTTTTAAAGCAGAATACTTTATCGAGTAGTTTGTGTTGGGTACTTTATCAGTTCTTTGAGGTAGGTACTCCATCACAATTTTCAGACAAGAGAACCAAAGCTTTAGAGTTTACATAATTTGTGTAGAGTCACATGACTATTCAGAGGAGCCACGATTTGAACAGGACTTCATTCCCAGGTCAAGCCAGAATTCCATGCTCTTTACAGCTATGCTGTATAAACTTAATGATGATATATTCAAGTGAAGGGCATTATTGGCTATATTTTTTACATGTTTAATAATGATAGTATCTTTATATCTACAAGTATTTATGTGTATTAGTAATAATTTTTGTATTTTCAGAAAAATAAAGTCAGACTTTCCAATAATGACTTGACCAATGTATGACAGACCGTACCCCAAGTGGGCTGGGGCACTTTTTTTCCCTTATTCTCATTTTTTTTCTAATTATAAAGGTTGCATATTCTCATTGTAGATATACTGAAAGCTTTTCAGGTTTAATTCACCCATAATCTTACCATCCAGCGATGATTTGTGTTGATACTTTGAAATATTTTTGTTATTTTTTGGTACACATTTACATTTTTAAAATTGAGAATGAGGTATGTGTAGTTTCATATCTAGCTTGTTTCACCTAAAATTATGTTAAGTCATTTCCCATATTAACTTTTTGAAAACATTTCATGTCTGTATAATTTTTCCATTTTATATACAATTTAATATTTTCCTATTGTTTGTTTCCAGTTTTTCCACATTAATAAACAATGATGCAAATGAGCATCCAGGTATATAAACCTTTTAATTCTATCACTTTCTTTAAGATAGAATCCTAGAAGTGATTGCTGTGTCAAAAACATAAACATATTTTTGTTTATATTTTCAGTTGCTTTTTAGAAAGGATATACCGATTTCCATTCTTTCAGCAGTGTCTGCGCAACTTAGGCACTCTCACTTCTGCTGAATGTTATCTTTTAAAAAGTGTTATTTTGGCAAAAAAGGTAATAACCAGTTACTAGTAAGTTTAAACACTTATATTTTTATTGGCTATTTGCATTTCTTCCTTAATGCATTGCCCTGTTCTTTTCTCACTTTTTGGGTAAATATTTTATGTTTTAATGTTTTGTGTTATTGACTTGTAAGAAGAGTGTCTCACTTATTAAGTGTATCGATGCTTGCACATATTTATCATGTATATTTTTTTCCTGCTTTTTTTGTTTGCTTTTTCTTTTTGGTATTTTTATTACTGGTCTTTACAAGTTTTGTATTGTGAAGCTTCTCCATAGTTGCCTGTCTAAAACACAATAATATGATTATCATATTACCTGCTTAAACCATCATAGCTTTTCATTGCCTGGAGAATTAAGTCCTAAGTTCTTAGCCTGATACCCCCCCCCCCCCCCATAGCACAGTTTGGCTAAAATTCATCTAGCCTCACTTCTCACTTTTTTTGTGAGGCCACCTTAAATCTTTTTCAGCCTTTTTAAAAATGACTTATATCCTTGAGTTTAGAGTACATACTTTAGTTATAGCCTCCCTTACTCCTTTTCTTTTTTAAATTAACATCACCCTTTTTTTGTGGATGGTGAATTCCTTAATATCTGGAGCCATGTTTTCTTTTTTTTCCCAGTCCTAATACAGTGCCTTGTAGAGAGTGCGTGCTTAGTCAACATTTCATTTAATGAAAAGTTAATCATAGAAGAATGTGATTGCCTAGGTAAATCGGTGTTCTTGGATCTATAGTCAGTAGTGATTTAGATATGACAGTTTCTGGATGAAGTATGCTGTAGCTGTATATTAAATATACTGCTTTTTATTACCTTAGTCATAACTGGTAGGTATATGCTTATAAAAAAATCTACCCTAACTTTGTGCTAAATTAATAAGCAAGGCAAAGAGGTGAAAATTCTGTTTCTCTGTAGGAGATGAGATTTGGGTATATGGGATGAAATTTGTTTAAATTACTTTTATTTAGGACTTTATATATCAGGAAAATAATTAGACTTTTTACCTTTGATGTGATTAACACCTGATAATGTTATTTTTCTTTTAAATTCAATAGAAAATAAAAACAGTCTCTAAATGTAGGTTACTCAGTTAATTGAGAATTAATGTAGTACAAACCTGATCTCCTCTTATACTTTCCTTACTGTGGTAGAAGACAGGTTTTCCTTCTTCCTTTGGCCATACCCTCTCCTAAAGAACTTATCTTGCTTAGATCCCCTGGAAGACCCTACTCCCTAGCTATTCGTGTAGATTCCAGTTAGATGCCTGACCGTGAATTGGTGGGGCTGCTGACCACAATCAGATTTTTCCTGTTGGAATGTTTGAACTAAAGACCCAGGTAACTGGAGCAGCTGAACTAGAGTGAGTGCTTTGGCAAGCTAATGTGAGAGAACAGGATTGTTGAGCAAGTGAGGGAAGCTGTTTGCAGAAGAGAATTGGGGCAAATTTGTGGAAACAGTTGACATCGAAGCTTCATAAAGAGACAAGATAATACCCTGGTGGCTTTTCTAAAAGGAAACTAGAGTTCCTTAAGAGATGTCTCCACTGTGCATCATACCATTTGAATTCGTATGCAACCAAGAGTTTTGATTACAATATTGCCCCTGATGAGCTCTCTTTTATTGGAGGTTTGGTGTAATCTTTAGCTATGAGTGCTGCTTTATAATCTGGTTTAGATTTTTGGAACATGTTTGTCAAGTGTTATCTGAAGAATCCCTATCATCTATTGGTTGTCTCTCTACCAGGGTGCTTAGTCTTTTTCAAAAGAATGAAAGTAGCTTTGTTGTTTCTTATTCTAAAAAGGATACCTACATTTTTAGGAAAAAATAAAATAGTACAGAAAATAGTAAAAATAGGAGAATTTGGAACTATGCTTACCAAGAAATTGTTTTGGTAAACATCTCTTGTCATTCTTTTTTCTTTTTTCAGACACACTATGTAAATAAACTAATCACATATTACTGTATCATTTTTATTAATAAGATATAAGCACCTTTCCATGGTAATATGGACTTGTTATAATTTTTAATGCTTTAAATGTAGTCATTATTTGGTCATACCAGTTCTCTGTTGACATGCATTTGGGTTGTTAAGTGACTTTGTAATTGATTATTACCTTGAATATATAGTCTTTGAAATCAGATTGCTGAGTAGCTCACACAGCATATCTGGAAGGAAATCTGACAAAATGATAAAACTGAAAAAATTTTATCTTCTAATATTATCATCCGTGTGTAGGCTTTATAAAGTGTTTATTTCGACTCCTAGGTCTGTCAGGCTGATGTGGCAATATACTGGTTCTAAACCACTGTAAGACAAAACAGGAAAGTACTTTTTATTCTGGGTAACTTTGCTGCCAGACTTACCATTATTGAGGAAGGCTCAGTAACCAATTATGAATGTAGAAGTATATGAACAGTGATAAGAGTGAGACTTAAGAAAATGCTTGAGACAGTAGAGCTTTTGAAATTGTGTTCATAGTAAGAAGTTAAGTAATAAGGCAGTGGGTCCACTGCTTTGTAGAGTGGTATAATAATAGAATGAGGTGGTTAGCAGAATGTTGTTTTACTATAATAATAATTTATGTCCATTTTATCCTCTAAGAGGAGTCCCCGAATAGGCAGGATAAATCATATATTAAGAGGGAATCTAACCTCCAGATTGGTGAGGAATAATGAGAACTTTATGAATAGTGTTTCGAGTTAAAATCTCCAGGTCTGACCCAAGTTCTATCCAGTAAAGGTGATAGAGTTATGGTTTTGTGATTGTGAAGCTTTAGCTGTTAAGTTTCCAGAAGAGCAGAAATTGGCAAGTTTTGCCTTACTTAGGTTATTTTCCACCTCCTACCCCTCCGCCCAATTTGGAAACTACAAAAGAAACTTGCCACTATTATATAATTAATCACTTAGTAAAGACAGAGTGAAAGGTTAGTAAAAAATTGGGATGACTCTAATAAGTAACTTATTAAACCAATCTTATTTTTTTCTTTGATCTAGAGACCAATATGATAAAACATGGAAATGCCACTGTAGATGTGACATATTTTGGCTACATTAAGGCACATGACAGAATCTGATGCTATAATTGTGAAAAAGATGAGATGTATTTTTTGGTCAACCTAGAAGGTACTTGACTGGTGGCAAGCCATAGGATCTTGTCCTTAATGCTTTCCTCAAGATTTTCAGTAATGATCCTTGGTTTATAAACTTTCTGGGAGTAGAATTAGCTCTATTTCAAAGGAGTTGGGACTTTGGAAACTCTTCCCTTATTTGAAAATGAAAAGCTCATTTTGACATAAGATTTCTTTTGGGAAGAAAAGGGTGTAGCTGCGTTATAAATAAGCATGAAAACCATTAACAGTATCATATGGGTGCTCAAAAAGCCAACACGACATGAAACTCTTCAACTATAAGTATTGTGCCCAGAATACAGGAGGTAATAGTGCAGTGCTTATGCAGTTTCATTAGTACGGTGTTGAATTATGTACAGCACAATGATGATCTACTTTTGAAGCTATTTGAACACTGTGTAATTTCATATATCTTCATTGAATATCACAAAAATCATGAGAAGTAGAATGGTTTGGCCAAGGTTACATAGCTAATTAGCAGAGCTAGGACTAGAATTTAGTGTACTTTTCATTAAAGATGCTGTCTTTTTTTTTTTTTTAGAGAAGCTTGTCTATGGGAGTTGGGAAACTCATGAAAAACTTAAAAGAACTATGGAGAGATTTATTCTGGCTAAAGTGGATTAGGCAAGGTTTCAAAGAAGATGGAAAATTGAACTGGACCTTTAACTGTTTGGAATAGTTGCTGGGAATGAGGAGAGTGGACCAGCTGTGATTTATGAGGCTCTGTGTGACATTGCTACTGTTAACCTCTTTCTGTTGCCTGTTTTGTCTTTTTTAATTGATGTTCTTTGCTGTCACTGAGCCTTTATATGTGTCTGGAACTTACTACCTTTCTATGCCTTCAAGACTTGAATTAGATGTTATTTTAGAGAGGTCATTTTGAACATCCAATCTAAAGAAGTTCTGGGTCTTAACCTTTGTAGCAGCAGTCCTCAACCTTTTTGACACCAGCGACCAGTTCTCCTATGAGAATCTAATGCTTGATGTTCTGAGATGGAGCTGGGGCAGTGATGCTAGTGCTGGGAAGGCTGCAAATACAGATGAAGCTTCACTTCACTCTTTCACCTGCCGCTCACCTCCTCCTGTGTGGCCCTGTTCTTAACAGGCCATGGACTGGTACTGGTCCATGGCCTGGTGGTTGGGGACGCCTGCTTCATAGCACCACAGTTAGAATTATGTATTTTTATTGTTTAATGTCTTTATTTTGCAAGACTATTAAGTTCTTTGCAACTGTCTATCATACTTAACTTTCACAGTGCCCACACATACTAGGATCATTACTTGTTAAAATATCTGAAAAATCTTGAGATCACTGTAGGTAATGGAAAAGAAGACAAGAGTAGGCTGGATGTGGTGGTTTTCCCTGTTTTCTCAATTTTCTTGGATATTTCAAATACTGTCATTTCTTTTGTGACATAAAAATATGCTTTGTTGTTTTTTTAAACTTATTTTGTCAAGGTTTTTTTTAAAGTTCCTCGATATCCCTTGATATTAACATCCACGGGTTAAAAATCTTAGATTGGGAATTACTTTTGAACCAGTTAGGACTCTGTCACAAGGACCAGAAAAAAAAAAAAACCCACATGGCAGAAACAAAAAGGATTTTTTTAAAACTGTAACTAAGCAATCCAGGTACATACTATCTTCAGGTGTCGTCTACTCTTAATCTGTAGATTTGTAACAGTATCAAGATTTCATTTTTTTATGGCTTACTCTGCTGTGCTTCCTTTTTTAGGCTTCATTTTGGCTCTTATGGTAGCAGAAATGGAAGCTGTACCATCTTTATACCACACCGTTTGGAAATCACATATTTATACTACACAGGAAAAGAGAGAGAATCTCTTCGGAAACATAGTGTACAAGAAAAAAGGAAGCTTTTCTCAAAACTTAGCAAATGGCACTTCATATATTATTGGCCTTATTCCTGAAAGTTCAGAGAAGATAGATTTTGGTTGGCTGAAACTGATCATGACCCTTTCCTGAAGCTGATCTCACCCAAACCTCATAGCTAAAAAGTAGATGTTTCCCAAAAAGAGATATGGCATGTTTTCACCATTAAGATGGTGAAATTGTTTCGAGGCAGCAAAAACACAGTTATCTATTAGACTGTGCTATACTGAAAACTTTTTTTTTTTGCAGTTTTATGACTTTATTTGGTAATCAGTGGTTCTCATCCACATTGATTGTATATAGGTTTTAAGGGTTTTGAAAGTGGTGACAGGTACATAGGTAACCAATGCATTCTCATTATGTTTTCTGGACAACCATACAAGAATATGGTATGGGACATATCTTGGGCCCACACACCTTTGTTCAGCCTGGTATCATTGCGCATATCTTCCTGGCAGATTTCTGGATCTCTCAGCGCCTGAGTGGTATGCTTCTTGAAGCCTACTTCATGGATGTTGTGAATGTTGATGATGTATTCTCCAGTCACTACCTCTTTGATGGCAGAATGGCCTTTCTCCTCACCTTTTTTGGAGGAGCCATTTTGCCAGGCCCAGGTTGGAAAGTTGAAAACCATTTCTTAACATTATGTTTACTGAATTGATTACTTTTTGTATGTTTTACTCTTTATGTTTAAATACTTTTTTCAGTATATAAAAATATATTGAATGTTTAAAGTATGTAAAGCATAGTGCAGGACCCTGTGGTAGATGTAGAAATACATTTAGCTGGCTGTCTTCCCTTAAGGAAAGTTGGAGTCCAGTACAAATGAGGCAGTAGAATGGTTGAGGGAGTGATCTCTGAAATCTGACTGATGTGAGTTCCCGTTGCTGTCATTTATTAGATCTCTGGCTTTGGTTAAGTTCCCTAATATCTTACTACCTTCTTATTTAGAAATCAGGATAATAATACCCTAAATAGAAAATTTATAGTGATTTCATGAGGATTAAATAAGGTAATGCATATCAACACAACACAGTGCTAACATAAGAAATATTAAAAAAACAACAGTATAAGAGGAGAAATGATAAATTTCATAAAATGTATGTAGCTGAAGTGCAGTGGGAGGAATTTAGTTTTTGGTAAGATTGGAGGCTTCGTGGAATTGATAGAATTTAAATTGATCTTTGAAGAATTTTAAAAAAAATTATTGGAATTGGAGAAATGGTTATTTTAGTAAAAAGAATTTTGTAGGAAAAGTAAACACAGTTTGTCTTTCTTGAGACTTCATAAAGTGCTGTCTCTGGTTTTGTTACCGTCCATTTCCCCTAGGATCCTGCTTTCTTTAGCTCTTAAGTTCTCCTCAAGCTTCTGAAATCTGGCTTCTGCTTTTGACTAAAAACTATATTGTCCTAGGACACCAGTGGCCTACTGTTTATCAAAGCAAATGGAGAGGTTTTCTCTGTAACTTTTTGCATTGACCAGTGCTTTCCCTTTGTGTTTCACTTAAAAAGATTTATTTTCTGCTTATAGATGTAATATATATGATCAGTGCAGAAAGCTTCGAAACTACTGATGTAAACATTTGTTGTTGTTAAAATTTTATAGTAGACCCCCCCTTTAGCTGCAGTTTAGCTTTCTGTGATCTGAGTTACCAGTGGTTAACCGTTGTCCAAAAATATTGAATGGAAGATTCCAAAAATAAACAATTTGTAAGTTAAATAGTGATCTGTTCTGAGTAGCACAATGAAATCTTGTACCTTCCTGCTCTGACCTACCCAGCATGTCAGTCTTCCCTTTGTTCAGCATATTCTGTATACACTACTGGCTTGTTAGTCACTTAGTAGCCATCTTGGTTATCAGACAAGTGCTTGTATTCAGGTAAGCCTCATTTTACTTAATAATGGCCCCAAAGCACCAGAGTAGTGATGCATTTTGGAATGCAAAAGACAAGCCACAAAGTATATGTATGTATAGGAAAAAAAACATAGTATATGTTGTAAGGCTTGGTAATATTCAGTTTCAAGCATCCATTGAGGGTCTTGGAATGTATCCCCTACAGTTAAGGGGGAACACTGCTATATCATTCCAGCTAATTTTCAGTGAATATATATACAAAATTGAGTTCATACACAATGCTTGCTTTTTTTAATGAGCATTTTCTCGTATTTGTATGTGTATCTGAGAACAGAATTTAATGGCAGGTTACTTTTAGTATTTTGAATGTAACACAAATTTAGCGTTTTTCTTTAAAAAAATTATGAAAATATCTTTGAGCATAGAAACTTGGGACATGTCCTGGGTCAAAAGGTAAAAATATTTAAGGCTTATGCTTGCCGAATTGCTTTCTAGAGAGTTTATACTAATTTATACCCCAACAGCAGTATTTGAGAGTGCCTTTTTATTTGCATTAGAGATTCTGTTTTTAAAAATCCATACAGGAAGGAGAAAAAAGATGCAGTCATTATCCTAAATTTTTTGGTTCCTGCTATAGTTAGGATATTGAGGATTTTTGCATTATTTGTATCACCATACTTGATTCCTGAGTTTTAATAATAAGTAGTCTATTGTTATTTAAAAAGGCTTTTCCCACTCAGATTAGATATTTAATTAAAAATTTTCTAGCTTTTATGGATTTGTTTAGTTTTTCATCCATATGGAATTTATTTTGGTATAAGCTATGAAGTGAGATCTAACATTAGATTTTCCAAACTATTACTCAGTGGTCTTAGCATTGATCTTTTTTCCACTGATTTGAAATTCCACCTCTGTTTTATACAGAAGTCTTGAGTGTGTTCCTAGTGGTCAGTTTTTATGCTTTTTGTTTAATTGGTTTTTATTTAGTCACTTTACGATATATTTTAGTATCTGGTGGTATTAAACCAAATAGCTAGTGCAACGTTATTTATTCCTTGATATGAGTTAAGAATCCTTTTATTTATTGCATTGCCCTCTTAATCTCCATATCCTACTGGAAATTTTTTTGAAATTGTATAATTTTTATAAATAGGGGCAAGAGTTGACATCTTACAGTATTGAATATACCTGTTCAGGAAATATAATGAGTTTTTTAATTTATGTAATCTATGTTTCTTTGTTAAGTTTTGTGGGTTTTTTCCCTTTACATAGGTTCTGCACATTTCCTTTATGTTTATTTGTAGGTAATTTTGTTGTTTCTATTATAAGTGGGATTTCCACATACCTTTATCATTTATTTTATTTTTGGAAACAACTTTATATATACTTTCAAACTCATTAAAACTACAACTCAGTGGCTTTCAGTATTTTCACAGAATTATGCAACCATCACTATAGTCAGTTTTGGAACTTTCATCACCTCAAAAAGAAACTGTACAGCCTTAACTACCACTTTAAATCTATCCCCCAAACCTAAGCAATAGTTTACTTTATATATTTGCCTATTTTGAACCTTTCATATAAATGGAATAAAAATATATTGTCTTTTGTGACTGCTTTCACTTAGCATGTTTTCAAGACTCATCCATGTTGGAGCATGTATCAGTATTTCATTCCTTTTTATGGCTTAATAATACTCCATTGTATGGATATATACCACATTTTGTTTATCCATTCATTAGTTGATGGACATTTTGATTTCTGTCTTTGGCTATTATGAATAATGCTGTGAACGTTTGTGTAAAAATTTTTCTGTGGATTTTGTTTTCATTTCTCTCAGGTGTATAGGAATGGAATTAGTAAGTCAGATGGCAACTCGGTTTAACCTTTTTCAAAAACTGCCAAAAACCCTTTCCCTAAGTGCTGCACCATATTATATTTCTTTCAGCAGTGTATGAGGGTTCAAGTTTCTCCACATCCTCATCAGCACTTGTTATTTTGATTATAGGCATGTCTTGGAGATACTGTAGGTTTGGTTCCAGACCCCCACTATATAAAATATACAGCAAATATTGCAATAAAACGAGTCATGAAGTTTTTGGTTTCCCAGTGAATATAAAAGTTATGTTTATGCTGTACTGTACTCTATTAAGTGTGCAATAACATTATGTCTTTAAAAAACAATGTAATACCTTAATTTAAAAAAACTACTTTATTGCTAAAAAATATATCATCTGAGCCTTCAGTGAGTTGTAATCTTTTTACTGGTGGAGGCTTTTGCCTTGCCGCTTGCTGATGAAAACAATGTCTTTGAAGAGCAGTAAAACAAGATATACCTGTATTCTAGCCATTCTAGTGGGTGTAAAGTGGTATCTCATTGTGGTTTTGGTTTGCATTTCTCTGATGAATAATGATGATTGTCTTTTTATGTACTTATTTATGTATCTCCTTTGGAGAAATATCCATTCAGATCTTTTGTTCACTTTTTAATTGGGTTATTCGTCTTTCTATGTTTGACTTGTAAGAGTTCTTTATATATTGTATACACAAGTTCCTTATCATGATTTGCAGATATTTTCTCTCATACTATGAGTTGTCTTCACTTTTTAAAAATTTACTTAATTTTTATTTTAAGTTTGGATCAACTTTATTGTAGTTTTCTTTCATTGTGTCTTCACTTTTTAAAAAGTGTCCTTGAAACACGAAAGTTTTTAATATTAATGAAGTTCAATTATCTAGTTTTTTTTGTTGCCTGCGCATTTGGTGTCATATTTATTGCCAGGCTCCATTGCCAAATCCAAAGGCACAAAGACCCGTATACTTTCTTGAAAGAGTTTTATCATTTAGGTTCATCCATTTAGGTCTTTAATACATTTTGAGTCAATTTTTTTACATGGTGTGAGGTTAGGGTCCATCTTTATTCTTTTGCATGAGATTATCCAGTTGTTCCTGCACCATTCGTAGAAAAGGCATGTCACATTTTAGTGACATTGATGTCTCTGTTGAGAATCGGTTGTCCCTAGATACATGGGTTTATTTTTGAACTCTCAATTTTGTTCCATTGATCTCTATGCTTATCCTTCCTACAGTACTACATTCTTATTTACTGTAGCTTTACAGTGAGATTTGAAGTTGAAAAATGTGAATCTTTGTTCTTTTTCAAAATTGTTCTGGCTACTCTGGATCCCTTGAGTTTCCGTATGAATTTTGGAATCAGCTTGTCAATTTCTATGAAGAAGCCAGCTGGAATTCTGATAGGCTGTGGTAAAGCTGAAGAGTATTACCATTTTAACAACGTTAAGTCTTCTGAACATAGATGTCTTTCCATTTACTTATATCCTCTTCTTTTCAACAAAGTGTTTAGTTTTCAGAGTATGTTTTGTATTTGTTAAATATAGTTTCAAGAATTTTATTTTTTTGATGGCTATCATAAGTGGAATTGTTTTCTAAGTTTCACTTTTGCATTGTTCATTGTTAGTGTATAGAAACAGAATTGCTTTTTGTATTGATCTTGTATCTTGCAACCTTGTTGAACTTGTTTATTAATTTCGTTTAGTGGATTCCTTAGGATTTCCTTAAGATTTTATGCATGGTTATCTGAATAGAAACAGTTTTACTTCTTTTCAATTTGTATTGTCATTTCATATATCTCTTTATTAAATCTATATCTTCATTTGGCTCCATCACTGGTTCTCAGAGTGTGATCTGTGGCCCCCTGAGGGTCCCATAGAGCTTGTTTTCAAGGTCTCTGAGAGGTAAGACATTATTTGTTTTTTAGTTGATATTTTTATGGAGAATGCAAAGGCATGGTGAATAAAACTGCTGGCCAAGGTATAGGACGTTAGGCAGTGCACTAAGTAGTTAATGTAATCTTCATTGCCAAGCATTTGCTATTAAAAAATTCACTTGATGTGTTTGATGAAGCAGTGAAAATTTTATTAAATTGCAAAGCTGTTTACATGTCTTTTCAGTATTCTGTGATGAGGTGAAAAGTACATTAAAGCATTTTTCCTGAATACTGCATGAAGATGGTTGTCTTAAGGAAGTGTACTCATGTGATTGAGTTGTAAGCTGAACTACCTGCTTCTTGAAACACAATTTTTATTTAAAAGAATGATTGACTCAGGTTATCCAGATTTAGGTATTTGTAGGTATTTCCTGGAATAAATGAAGGAAGCATGTCATTTCAAAGAAGACTTAGTTGCCAGTGAGTTTTCAGGAAAAAAACAGTTTTTGAAAAACTTGTACCTGTCACTGAGTATGACAGCTGCCTAATACTTAACAGAATTTTGGTGAAATCAATGGGAATATTAATGATGTATTTTTTTTGATACTGTGTACTAAAGTATGTCAACAGTGGAAAAATCTGCATAACTTAGTGAACTAATATTTTTCATATCACCAGTGCATGATGTTACAAAATCATTGGTGGGCAAAAGATCTAGTCAGAGCAAGATAGATTGATGGATTTTAATGTAACAGTATTGATATGGTTTTAAATTTCATATTGCAGCTTATCTTTAATTAACTTATGATTTTAGATTTCATACTGCAGCTTATCTTTAATTAACTTATATCCAAAATTCAATATTTAATATAATACTTCCATGTTCAGATCTTTTAAGGGTGGACTTTATATATTTTTTTTTTTTGTCAAAACAATATATGGCAATGAACAGAATGCAGAAGCAATTAATGAGAATCTATTTTCTATTAAGCCAAATCCTGAAGAGATTTTGAAAATTTAAAACAATACCAGTCACTTATTTTTTTAAATGGAAACAGGTAATGAATTTATCATTTATAAACTAATAAATGAACATTTCTAAGTTTTAATTCAGAATACAATAAATATTGATAAACCATCTAAATATAATCTCTTTGAAGTCTTCAGTTTTTAAGCATGTGAAAGATGCTTGAAAATACAAAGTTTGAGAACTGCTGGGCTATGTAATCTTAAAATTCTCTTTTTTCTCCCTTAGGGTTTTGTTACTCTAATTCCTTAAGTGTGTCAGTTACCTAAAGTTTAGTCCTTGGTTGTGTATTTTGTGAAGAAGTTGAAATAGGTATTCAGTCTATTCCCATGATTTCATCATCTTTCAGACAACTGTCAGAATATATTCTTAACCCTGACCACACTTGATCTTAGCCAAAAGGTCAAGAAGCGATCTTAATCCTGACCAATTTTCCAAGCATCAGTTAAATATCCTTAGTGCTAGACATTTCTATTTAAGTATCCTTCTTTGCCCTCAAATTCATCAAAAGTGAAACAGTTCTTCATCATGTTCTTATATTTATTTTCTTGTCTGCTTTTTTTTTTTTTTTCCTGAATCTGACTTAATTATGTGAATTTCTCACATTGGAATCTATTTTAGTATTTTTACTACTTTCTAGACTCTAGACGCACTCCTGGAACTTCGATGTACATATGAATCATTTGGAGATTTTTTTACAACAGATTCTAACTTATGCAGTCTTGAGTTTTGCCTGAGATTCTTCAGTGATATTTACATACTCATTACCCAATCAGCAGTTACCAGCTCATGGACAAATTTGTTTTATTTGTACTCTGCTCATTCCTTTTCCCCATTCATTGGATTATTTTGAAGCACATCAAGGCATCATATGTGTCTTGTTTGTATTTCAATATGGTTCTCTAAAATAGGAGTTCGCAACCTCTGAGCCGCAGAGCAATATGTGGCCTGTTTAGGACTTGGGCCGCACAGCAGGAGGTGACTGGCAGGCAACTGAGCAAAGCTTCATCTGTATTTGCAGCCAGCCATTCCCCAGCACTACCATCACCACCTCAGCTCCACCTCAGATCAACAGGCATTAGATTCTCATAGAAGCATTGGTCCCTGGTGTCAAAAAAATTGGGGACTGCTGCTCTAAAAGACAGGTACTTTTAAAATACATAACCAGAATGTCATCATTACAGCTAAAAAATTAAGAGCAGTTTCTTAGTGTAAAACATTTACCGGTCAAATTTCCCTCATACTCTAAAGTTTAAAATAAATTGTTTAATTTTTTTCTTTAAAATTTTAATCAGCATTCAGATGAGGTCTGTTGAGTTGCTGATTTGTTTCTTTTTTAAAACTTTGAATCTACTTTATTGATGTATAATTTGCATACAGTAAACTGCATCTATTTTAAGTGTACAGTTCCATTTTGACAAATGTATACACATATAAGCACTACCACAACTGAATATTTCTACCAGCTCAACGAACTGCTTGGTTTATTCCCAACTTTGAGATATAATTGATATAAAATGTTGTGTAAGTTTAAGGGGTAAAATGTCCTGATTTGATATACATATATATTGAGAAATGATTACTGCAATAAGATTAGTTAAAACATCCATTACCTCACATAATTACCATGTTTTTTGGTGGTGAAAACATTTAAAATCTATTTTCTTGGCAATTGTCAAGTCTGTAGTACTGCATTAATTATGGTCATGCTGGACATTAGATCCCAAGAACTTATTCATCTTATAACTAGAAGTTTGTACTCTTTGACTAACATCTTCCTGTTTCTTCTACTGCCCAGCTCCTGGAAACCACCATTCCACTTTTTTCCCTATGAGTTAATCTTTTTTAGATTCTACATATAGGTGAGATCATGCAGTATTTGTCTTACTCTGTCTGACCTATTTCATTTAGCATAATGTCCTCAAGGTCTATCAATGTTGTCCCAGATGGAAGGGTTTTTTCTTTATGGCTGAATAATATTCTATTGTATATATGTACTATATCTTCATTATTCATTCATTTATCAGTGGACACTTAGGTTGCTTACATGTCTTTGCTATTGTGAATAATGCTGCAGTGACCTTGGCTTGTGGTGGTAATACAAATATTTCTTTGAGATAATGATTTTATTTCCTTCTGATATATACCCAAAAGTGGGATTACTGAGTCATATGGTAGTTCTAATTTTGCATTTTTTGATAAACCTCTATACTTTTTTATGCTGTGGCTGTACCAGTTTACATTCTCACCTACAGTGTATCAAGATTCCCTTTTCTCATCCTCTCCAACACTATCACTTGTCTTTTTGATATTGGCCATTCTAATGAAATGAGGTGATATACCTCCTTCTGCTTTTGATTTGCACTTCCCTGATGATTAGTGATTTTGAGCAACTTTCATGTACCTGTTAGCCATTTGTATGTCTTTTGAAGAATGTCATCTTTGGAAGAATGTCTGTTCAGGTCCTTTACCTATTTTTTAATTGTATTTGATTTTTTTTTTTTTTTTTTTTACTATTGAGTTGTATGAGTTCCTTGAATTTTGGATATTAACCCTTTATAAGATAAATGGTTTACAAATATTTCCTCCCATTCCATAGGTTGATTGTTTCTTTTGCTGTGCAGAAGCTTCTTAGTTTGATGTAGTCCCACTTGTTTATTTTTTGCTTTTGTTGCTTGTACTTCTCTTGTCATATCCAAAAAATTGTTGCCAAGACCAGTGTCAAGGAGTTTTTGCCCTATGTTTTCAGTTTCAGGTCTTACATTAAAGTCTTTAATCCACTTTGCATTAGTTTTTGTGTATTGTGTAAGATAAGGGTCCAGTTTCATTCTTCTGCATGTGAATATCCGGTTTTCCCAGTACCATGTATTGAAGAGACTATCCATTCACCATTGATTATTCTTGGCTCCCTTGTGAGATATTAGTCGACCATATATGCATGGGATTAGTTCTGGCTTCTCCATTCTGTTCAATAGGTCTGTGTGTCAGTTTTTGTGCCAGTACCAAACTGTTTTGATTATTATTGCTTTGTAATATAGTTTGAAATCAGGAAGTGTGATGCCTTCAGCTTTGTTCTTAGGATTGCTTCGGCTGTTCAGGGTCTTTGTGGTTTCATGAGAATTTTTGGATTGTTTTTTCTATTTCTGTTAAAAATGTCATTGGAATTTGAGGGATTGCATTGAATCTGTAAATGGCTTTGGATCATATGGACATTTTACCAATTTTAATTCTGATCCATGAACACAGGATAGCTTTCCATTTACTTGTATCTTTTATTTTCTTCATCAGTGTCTTAGGGTTTCTAATTTACAGATCTTTAGCTTTCTTGGCTAAATTTATTCTTAGGTATACTGTTGTTTTGGGTGCTATTGTAAATGGGGTTGTTTTCTGTATTTGTATTTCAGATAGCTTGTTAGTGTATAGAAATGTAACTGACTTCTGCATGTTGATTTTGTATCCTGGAACTTACCAAATTTTATTCTAACAGTTGTTTTAGTGGTGGAGTCTCTGGGATTTTCAATATATAAGATTATGCCATCTGCAAACAGACAATTTTAATTCTTTTTTTCCAGTCTGGGTGCCTTTTATTTCTTTTTTCATGTCCAATTGCTCTGTTACTCTAGTACTATGTTGAATAGGAGTGGTGAGAGTGGGCACCCTTGTCTTCCTTATTTTAGAGGAAAAGATTTTAGCCTTTCACTATTGAGTAGGATATTAGTTCTGGCCCTGTCATCTCTGGTTATTTTGGGTTCCTAGACTCAATTTAAGTATGTTCTTGTGTAGAGGCTTCCTACATCAACAAGCAGTTCTTGGACACCAGTAAGGTGTGTGAGAGTTTGACTTAATTCTGCTCAGTTTTAACACTGTCTACGCAGAAAATATTATCAAATTCCACAGATAAAAAAGGGCTCAGTCCCATAAGACCACCCTCCATTTCAGAAAACAATCAAAAGCCCAGATTGTTACCCATACTTCTGACTGGTTATAAATCAGAGGTTCCCATGATCTCTTCCTTGGGTTCTATTAACTTGCTAAAATGGCTCACAGAACTTAGGAAGCCTGTCTACTCACTAGATTACTGATTTATTACAAACAATATTAAGGATATGAATCAACAGCTATGTGAAGAGTTGTATAGGGTAAGGTTCTGATCAAAGAAGCTCTGCCCTGGTGGAGCTTGGCACCCAGCATGGTCACATGTAGAAGCAAGTGTTCTTGTTCTCAGACCTCGAAGCTCTGAACCGCCTCTTTTGGGAGTTTATGGAAGCTTCATTATATGAGCATGGTTGATTAACTCATTGGCTATTGGTGATTGATTCAACCCGTATCCCCTCTACCCTCTCTGGAAATCAGGGTGGAACTAAAAGTATTATCCCTCAATTCATGGTTGATTACCTTGGAAAACAGCTCCCCTCTCTAGGTGATTTACCAAAGTTACCTTCGTTAACATGAACCAAATTGTGGAAGAGAGTGGCTTGTTATGGCACCCTTTTTACTTTTATAGCTCTTAAGTGTTTTCAGGAACTGAGGATGAGACCACATATTATAACAAAATATGTTCCCGTTGCTCTGGAATAGCTCAGGAAATTCCAAGGGTTTTTGGGAGCTGTGAGCCAGAAACTGGATAAAGACCAAATATACATGAGAAATACATTTTATTCCTCTGAATGACCAAATATACATTACTTACAAATTACCACATTGTGATGGCCTTTGTTATGTTGAGGTACATTCCTTCTATATCTAATTGTTGAGAGGTTTTATCATGATGTTGTTTTATAAAATACTTTTTGTTGCAGTTATTGAGTTGATCCTAAGATTTTTATCTTTCATTCTTTCAGTGTGATGTATCACATTTATTGATTTGTGTATGTGGAGCCATCCTTGCATTCCAGGGATGAACCCTACTTGATTGTGGTATATGATCCTTTTAATATGCTGTTGAATTTGGTTTGCTAGTATTTGTTGAAGAATTTTTGCATCTAGTCATCAGGGATATTGGCCCAGAGTTTTCTTTCCTTGTATTTTTTTTCTCGCTTTGGTATCAGAGTAATACTGTCCTTGTCAAATGAGTTTGGGAATGTCCCCTTCTCTTCAGTTTTTTGAAAGAGTTTGAAAAAGTTTGGTATTAGCCTTTAAATGATTGGTAGGTTTCACTGCTGAAATCATCTGGTCTTGGGCTTTTCTTTGTTGGAAGATTTTGATTACTTGTTATTGGTCTGTTCTTATTTTCTATTTTTTCCTGTTTCAGTCTTAGTAGGTCATATGTTTCTAGAAATTTATCTTTTTAGGTTTTCCAATTTGTTAATAATTGTTCTTAGCAGTCACTTAGGATCTGTGGTATCAATTGTAATACCCGAGTTGTCTCTTCTTTCATTTTTGATTTGATTTGTATGTTCTTTTTTCCTGAGTCTAGCTAGAGATTTGTCCATAAAAAAAAAATATTTTCAGGAAACCAGCTCTTAGTTTCATTGGTTTGTTTTTCTTTTGTTTTTCTAGTCTCTGTTTCTCCTCTGATCATTGTTATTTCCTTTCATCGGGTAACTTTGGGCTTAGTTTCTTTTTTTAGTTCCTTGAGGTGTAAAGTTAGGTGTTTACTTGAGATTTTTTTTCCTTACTGTAACATTAACATAAGTTTCTCTCTTAGGACTACTTTTACTACATTTAATAAGTTTTGGTATGTTGTGTTTTTATTTTTGTTTTTCTCAAGATTTATTTTTTGATTTCCTTTTGACAGCTTGACTCGATTGTTCATCAGTGTGTTTAATACCTACATATTTGTGAAATTTCTAGCTTTCTTCCTCCTGTTGATTTCTGTATTATACCAGTGTGGTTGGAAAAGATACTTGGTATAAATTCAGTCTTCTTACATTTGCTAAGACTTGTTTTGTGACCTAACATATGGTTTATCCTGGAGAATGTTCTCTGCATTTGAGAAGAATGTGTGTTCTGCTGCTGTCGTATAGAATGTTTGGTGTATGTTAGGTTCATTTGTTGTATAGTTCAAATCCAGTGTTTCCTTATATTCTGTCTGATCTGTCCATTGCTGAAAGTGGGTTATTCCATTACTATTATTGTAATGTTTGTGTTTCTCTTTTGGTCTGTTAGTGTTTGCTTAGCATATTTAGATACTCTCATGTTAGTTGCATATATGTTTGCTATTGTTGTACCATCTTTATGAATTGATCCTTTTATCATTATACAGTGACCTTCTTGGTCTCTTTAACAGTCTTTGGTTTAAAGTCTTTGTTTTTTTTCCTGATAAAAATATAACTACCCCTTCTTTCTTTTTGTGTCCATTGGCATGGAATATATTTTTCTATCCCTTCACTTTGAGTCTATATGTGTCCTTAAAGTTGTAGTGAGTCTCTTGCAGGCAGCATCTGGGATCTTGTTTTTTGAAATCTATGGAGCCACACTATGCCTTTGATTCGAGAATTTATTTCATTTACATTTCAAGTAATTATTGATAGGTAAGGTGTTACTACTGCCTTTTTATTGTTTTCTGGCTATTTTATACTTCCCCCCTTTTTTTCCTTTCCTGCTGTCTTTCTGTGTGAATTGATGATTTCTTTAGTGATATGCTTTGATTCCTTCTTCTCTTTTTTTGTGTTCTACTGTAGGTTTTTGCTTTCTGGTTACCAAGAGGCTTACATAAAACAAATAGGATGGTCTGTTTTAAGCTAGTAATAACTTTGATTGAATAAAAAAAAACTTCTCCCCTTTTACTCTAATCCCCCAATGTTTTGTTTTTGATATCCCAGTTTATATCTTTTTGTTTATCTATTAAAAAATTGTTTTAGCTATGGTTACTTTTAATAGTTTTGTCCTTTAACCTTTATACTAGATTTAAGAAGCATATTATTACAGTAATATTCAGAATTTGATTATATACTTAACCTTTACCAGTGTGTTTTGTATTTTCATATGTTTTCATGTACTAATTAGCATCCTTTCATTTCAGTTTGAAAAATTCCTGCCATCATTTCTTTTAATATCTATTGGTTATGAACTCTCAGCTTTCGTTTGTCTGGGATAGTCTGTCTCCTTTATTTCTGAAGGACAGCTTTGCCTGAAAAAGTATTCTTGACTGGCATTTTTTTTTTTTTATTTCAGCACTTGAATGTATCATCCCATTTTTCTCTAGGCTTGTAAGATTTCTGTTGAGAAATCTTCTGATAGCCTTAAAGGGACTTTTTTGAATGTGAGGAGTTTTGTTTTTCTCTTTTATAATTTTATTATAAAGTGTATTGGAGAAGGTCTTTTTGAGTTGAAATTTTTTGGAAACAGCGAGTTTCATAAAGTTTGATGTCCAGATCTTGCTCCAAATTTGGGACGTTCTCAGCTGTTGTTTCTTTAAATAAACTGCTGCTCTTTTTCCCTTCTCCTTTTCTCATTCTGGGACTCCAGTAATGCATAGATTATTACTTTTAATTGTATCCTGCAATTCCCATAAACTTTCTTTACTGTTTTTTCTTCTTAATTTCAAATGATTTGTCATATGCTTCACAGATTCTTCTGCTTGATCCAGTCTGCTGTTGATACTGTCTACATTTTTGCTTCATTTATTGTATTCTTGAGCTCCAGAACTTCTGTTTGGGTTTTTTTTTCCTCCCTCCTTTGTCTTTTTTTAATCTCATTTTGTTCACGTATCATTTTTCTGATTTCCTTGAATTCTCTGTGTTTTCTTGTATGTCACTGAGCTTTCTTAAAAGGACTATTTTCAATTCTTTATTGAACAAATCACAGCTCTCCATCTCTTTGGGGTTGATTACTAGAAAATTAGTGTTCTTTTAGTGGTTTCATTACTTTTATTTTTTTCATATTCCTTGAAGTCTTGAGTTGCTGTTTTTGCATTTGAAGAAGTAGTTACTTTGCTGACTGGCTGAGATGTTCCTTCTGTCAGCTTTGTTAGGGATTGAGGCTTCCTAAGATTTTTTTCTATGGATATGCCTGCTCCTCGTTTCTTGTTCTCCTTTGAGGGGAATTTTTTTCTTTTTAAATTAAGTTTATTGGGGTAACATTGGTTAAAACAATTATATAATTTTTAGGTGTACATTATCATTTGACATCTGTATATTCTGTTGTGTTTACTACCCAAAGTCCAGTTTCCTTCAGCTACCATATATATTTGACCCCCTTTACCCACTTCACCCTCTTCCTAAACCCTATATTTGACCCCCTTTACCCCGTCTACCTTCCTCCTCCTCCCACATCCCACTAGTAACCACTAGTCTGTAGTCCATGTCCATGAGTCTGTTTATTTGTCTTGTTCATTTATTGCTTTTAGGTTTATATTCCACATGTAAGTGATATCATGTGATTTTCAACTTTTTCTGTCTGGCTTATTTTGCTTAGCATGATTATCTCGAGGTCCAGCCATGTTGTCGCAAATGGCAGTATTTTATCTCTTCTTACAGCTGAGTATGATATTCCATTGTATATATGTACCACCAGTTTCTTTAGCCAGTCATCTGTCATGGGACACTTTGGTTGCTTCCATGTCCTGACCACTGTGAATAATGCTGCTGTGAACATTGGTGTGCAAATATCTTTTTGGATATGGGTTTTCAAGTCTTTGGGGTAAATACCCAGTACAGGGATTGCTGGTTCATGTGGTAGATCAATTTTTAGTATTTTGAGGAACCTCCATACTGTTTTCTATAGTGGCTGTACCAATTTGCAATCCCACCAGCAGTGTATGAGGGTCCCTTTTTCTCCGCATCCTCTGCAGCATTTGTTATTACTTGTCCTGTTGATTATAGCTATTCTAACAGGTGTTAGATGGTATCTCATTGTGGTTTTGATTTGCATTTGCCTAATAGCTAGTGATGTTGAACATTTTTTCAAATATTTGTTGGCCATTTGTATGTCCTCTAGGGAGAAGTGTCTGTTCAGATCCTCTGCCTATTTTTTGATTGGGTCATTTGTTTTTTTTTGTGGTTATTCAGTGGTATGAGTTCTTTGTATATTTTGATTATTGGGCCCTTATCGGAGGTGTTGCTTGCAAATATATTTTCCCATTTGGATGGTGTGTTTACCTTGTTGACGATTTCGTTTGCTGAGCAGAAGTTTTTTAGTTTGATGTAGTCTCATTCATTTATTTTTGCTTTTACTTGCCTTGCCTTCAAGGTCAAATTCATAAAATCCTCTTTAAGTCCAAGGTCCTTGAGTTTCCTTCCTGTTTTCTTCTATGCATTTTATTGTTTCAGGTCTTACTTTCAGGTCTTTAATCCATTTTGAGTTAATTTTGGTGTGTGGCGATAGACAACAGTCTAGTTCCATTCTTTTGAGGGGGCTTTCCAGTTTTCCCAGCACCATTTATTGAAGAGGTTTTCTCCACTGCATGTTTTTTTTTTTGGTCAAAAATTATTTACCCATATACATATAGGTTTACTTCTGGACTCTAGATTCTGTTCCATTGGTCCATGTGTCTGTTTTGCTGCCAGTAGC